>CM064871.1:16124826-16672326 GCA_032719365.1 Prinsepia uniflora | reverse complement strand
ATTTTTAACTGAGCCCTAAAACCTTCGGGTACCACGAAACATATCGAGACGATGTCCGATCGTCTCGAAACCAGTGCCAAAATGTTCGTTACATCAAATACTTTAAAAGTCGTGTTGGAAACTTCCCCAAAAGGGGCTCCACGCGCCCTCATGCGCCGCCCAAAGGGGCTGCGCGTGGGAGCCACGCGCCCAGCACTGTTCATCTTCAGCCTCTGCCGAACCGGCAAGGGCGGTTCTTTGCCCTTTTTTTGTCCGTTTTTGATCCTTCATCCACCAGTAGGATCGTTCCACTCCTAACAACCCATTCCACTTCCCAAGACATGAATTAAAATCCTAAATCGCACCTGTCAACCTCGAACTTAAAACCTTTCAAAAACCAGTTTCGAATTCTGGCTACCCGTGGCTACCCCTAAACTCTAGTTCAATCCCTAGGGTCCCTAACAACTTCCTAGAGCTAATAGGACTAAGAAAATGAGTCAACAAACCACCAAACTTCACAACTTTGAATTTGAACTAAAACTGGAAAACAGGGGAACCAGAGCTTACCCGTCTCTCTGCTCACCGGCGTGAGCTCCACCTTGGGTCTCAGGGTCCCGAAAATGCTCCTCTGGTCTTCTGAACACCACCCCAAAACCCAAACGCGACTGATTGATCGATACACGGCAGCACCACCACCACAAATCCTTCTCTGTTTTCTGCAATTCCTCACGGCCTCTGTGCCTCCCACTCACTCAAAACACTCACCAGCTTCGCACTTCTCTTTGCTCACACTCACTTGGTCACCAGAACACACAAACACCCACTGCACTCGATCAAGTTTCCTCCATGTTCTGCAGTCTCTGTTTTTCCTCTCACGATTGCACGGTGTAAACTCAACTCATTTTAAATGGAACCGTGTAAGTGGCTAGAAGCCACCAGAAAACAGCCAGGTGTCTCACACCTAATGGACCAGCCCAAAAATATCCCATAAACCCTGCACAAGTGTCCTAATCTGATTGGCACGCGTCCCAAGGTGCAAAAAGACCGAAATACCCCTAACTATACAAATTACGATTTTACCCCTTACTTCTTAGACCCGTATCTCACTCGTCCGTTGTCCGATGAAGGCCTGCCGCCTTTCGTTGGACTCAGGGCATCGAGGTCTACCTAACGGTCCTCGGTCTACGCGTAAAAACCTCATCGTACAAAAAGTCAACTTTCCCCCTATTATAACCAAATTACGAAAGTGCCCCCAACCTTCCGAACATCATAACTTCCTCCTCGGATGCCGAAATCGGGCGTGCCACCTGTCTACGGATTCGTGACGTCCCAAACTACGTCACAGTCATCAGTCAAAGCCGAATTGACCATCCGAACTAAAAGTCAACAATTTGCCCAAACTAGGGGTAAAATCGTCATTCTGCGCCCAAAGTCCAACCGTAACCAACTAACCACCGATTAAGCTCACTAATCCGTCACTAAACACTTTACTAATCCCGACTCTCGGGACGGGTCGTTACAAAAATCCATTACATTAAAATCACGTGATTATAATCTATTAAAATCCTAATTTAATACATAAAATCGTAAGTAAAATCTTATAATTGAAAATCATACTAAAATCCATTACATTAAAATCACGTGATTATAATCTATTAAAATCCTAATTGAATACATCCCCCTTAGTTTCGTCCAAATAGGTTAGCTAAAAATCTAAGATTAGAAACAGCTCCTACAAATACAAAATTTCAATCCAAAAATCAAAGGGACTAAGTAACTAGAATTTTGTATTACCAAATTTGGAACACCTAAATTTTCCCAAATTTGTTCACTATAAAATTTTAACAACAAAGCTTCAAACTTTAACAAGTTCTAGAAACTAAGATAAAAAGATTACTAGAGAATAGTAGAGCTTGGTTTGAAGAGAGGAAAACAGTAGGCTTGCAACTTGCTTATTGTCTCTCTTTACTTCTTCGCAGCTTCGCGACTTCGTAGAATTGCGTTTGATTAAGTACTGCATTATGAACTTTGATTAGAGAATTTGTCTTCAAATATGAGACCCGAGATTGGTAGGTAATAATAGGCTAGGTTAAGTTTGGTTTATTCGGACCGACTATCAAATTAGTATATAGGGAAAAAATCACCTGGGTTGTCGCCCAGGTTGCCCCTCCTTGCGTTCCATCCCTAATCGTCAAAGGCTCTAAATAGAGTATTATGGATATGGGGAGGGAGCGAGGGGTTCATAAACAACGTATATTCTCATCCGATAAATGCAGTACCATTAGACAACATAAAGTTTGACTAGAACCATGCCTAATTTACCTTGGCAACCGGACCCGGTCCTGTTCCTGTCTAATAAACAATCCAACATATATTCATTGCATTACCTCTCAAAAGAAAGAAAAATGATGAAAAGACAAAAAAAAAATACAATCAAGAATAAAATTTCTATAAGGTAAAAAAATTGAGTTTTGTGCTAAATCCCTTATGCTTGTCATTTTCAACAATTAAGATTGAGGGCCTACATTGAAGAATTTTAGCCCCTTGTCCCAATTACAAGCCCAAAAATGTTGATAATTCAAGGCCCAAAAAGTTGATACTTGGCCCATGACTATGGAAAATACTTATGCCTACGTGATGGATTCTTTAGTTGAGTCCTGAACAAAATTTAACACCATTATCCTAAAAATTCCTTACCTTTACACCTATCCCCATTACAACCTTCAAATCAAGACTTTATGATACTTGAGATGAGTAAACTTTGAATAGTTGAGGCTATCATTTGAGTAAGCTTATGATTTTGGTTCATTGGTACAAGTATGTTCACTATCTTATGGTTTATGTTTGAAATTTGTATGAAGTTACTTACTTTCTATTATGTGAGTATCTTTCTCACATAACTTGAGTGCAAACACAAACCTTATACACATTGAGTTGGAAACATGAGTGCATACCCCTGTGAGTTAATTCATACTTATTTTATTCATGTTGATATATATTTTACCAAATTTACTCTTTGTCTTACTTGTCAAGGCATTTTGTTATGATGTATTAACTTTTGAATTCCATATGATACATAACTCTTTAGTGTAAATCTTTGATGTCGGTATTTAATAAGACTTGAATTAAGCATCATTTTATACCCTTTATGCTTATCTTTTAATGATTAAATACCAAAAATAGAAGAAAATAACATATTTTGTGAGAAATGTGCAGAATTGGATTAAGCACGAAATTACGAAAACTTAGGCGAAAGAATTACTTCAATTGGAGTTATATTCAAGAAATTATGATTGAATGAAAGGAAGCCACCAAAAACCACTCAGGAATGCAGTAGGAACCTACCAAATCCAAAATGGCAGCCTAGAAAAATATTCGGTGAGCGCTTACCAATTCCCAGTAGAGACGTTCGGTGCACACCTCCTGAATAGTTGTGGACAGCTGTAGCACGCGTGTACCGAAACAAACATAAAGTGTGATAGACCCATGAATTATTTACCTTGGTAACCTCACCCGGTCCTTCTCCTGTCTAATAAGCAATTCAACAAATTATCGAATTACCTTCGACGCTTATCAAACAAGGAACAACAAAACTTTTCCTCAATTCATGCCTACGCCTCTCAAATAGCCTCGAGTTCCGTGCAACGGCCCTAGAGGATTTTCAAAACCATGAAAATGTGTGAGTGGACAAAAATAAGTATTTTAAAACATTTTTTGAACACATAAGAAATTAACTCTTCGTTTTATAAAACTATGCATGCATATGTAAACCATCCAATCTAGTTTTAAAACAGAATATAAAACAAGAATCTTGAAAATACGAGCAAGTAATAGTAAATCAATCAGTATTCGTAAAACAAGCTCATATACGAAAATACTAATGCACAAAATGTAACGTTCACACATAACCAACCTATTCTCGATGCCTAAATGCCACCATATCATATAAACACTCAGGGATACAACATCTGAGTGTCTGCTCAGGGATACAGTATTTGAGTGCTAGCCACACATCATATCATCTAACCACTCGGGGATACAATATCTGATAACCCTGAATTAAGCATCATTTTATACCCTTTATGCTTATCGTTTAATGTTTAAATACCAAAAAATTAAAGAAAATAATATATTTTGTGAGAAATATGCAGAATTGGATTAAACAAGGAATTACAAGAATTTAGGTGAAAGGATCACCTCAATCGGAGGTATATTGAACAAATTATGATCGAATGAAAGGAAGTCACCAAAAAACCACTCAGGAATTCGATAGGAACCTACCGAATCCAAAATGGCAGCCCAAAAAAATATTCGGCTAGCGTGTACCGATTCCCAGTAGAGACGTTCGGCGCGTGCCTCCTGAATAGTTGCAGACAGCTGCAATGCGCGTTTATTGAATAGCTTTTCCTTGCTTCAGCACGCGCTTACTGAATGCCATTCCAAGTCTTCAACGCGCGTCCACCGAACGACTTTCCAGCCCTTCCTTGCGTCGTTGACTCCAAATTCCAACCCAATTTTCGGTGCCCTCCACTGAATCATCTCATGTTCAAATTCCAGCAACATTTTGTCCAATTCAAGTTTGGATTTGTTTCTTTTTTATCTAGGAAACCTTTTTAATTATGATATTTATTACCTTTTTCCTTTAGTATTTTAATTTAATTAGTTTAATCATTTTTCTTTTAGAATTTAAATTGTGAACTCCTATTTATTTGAGGATTAATTTTCTCCTATAAATAGAGAGACAAAGGTTAATTGTAAAAAGTCTCCCATTTTCGTACCAAAGTTCTACTTAACCAAATTTCCCTTTTCATAAATTCGAGATTTCCTTAGTAAAGTCCAATTACACCATATTCCATCATAAACACTTTCATCCGCGACATATAGGGCAGTTCCCGAGTGTCTCACCAAGAAGTGTCGACCACTTAGCATCCATAGGGTAGTTACTGGAGAGAAAAAGTGTAACACGACCTCTTTACCCTGTGATTGACTCTTGTTATTTGAATGATCATTTTGTTGGATTCATATTTAATATAATTATGGTTTTATATCTTATATTAATTTCAATAATCTTCCATGTGTTTCAATATCTTAGTTTTTGTTGTACTTGTATGTTGTGGTTAATGCTTAATTAGATATAGGGTAGTTCCCAAGCACCTACTTGAGATAATATGATTGTATTTCGTAAAACTAAGGTTACGGAATTTCGTGGGTTTTGGAATTGGCATAATTTATGAATGAGTTCGGTTTAAAGATGAGTTGAGCATGTAAATAATAAATTAGGTTAGATTAGATTAGATTAGGTTAGTTAATCACGTAGGATAATAAAAACAATCAACTACCACTCTAATTAATTAGTCAAACGTTAATCATGCTTAGGTACACTCAATCTCCAGTTAAGAACGATTCCTACTAATCAATACTACAATCTACAAAAAAAAAGGTTTTAATTTGCGTATGTTTTCATGAACTGTTGAGTGTGATTTTATGTTTACTTTAATGCTTAGTTTTAGCGTATCAATTTTTGGCACCATTGCGGGGGATTGAATTAATTTCTCGTACGATTTCGTTTATGTAAATATGTTCTTAATGTAAATATTATTTTCATACATAGTTTTCATACTTGTTTATAAATTGTAATACTTGTTGTTAATAACGTTTTTTCTTGTAATTTTCTTTAAAAAAATTTCCTAAAAAAACAATTAAAACAATAAAAACAAAGACAAAAAAAATTCGTAAAAAAAAATTAAAACTTTCATAAAAGAAAAACTAATAATATAAGGACTAACTCGTTTTTCAAACTAGTATCGACTATATGTGGATCATTTGTGCTCGGAGTTTAGATCTTGATTTTTAATGGAATAAGTGAATTTTCATTTGTTAACTTACTCCTAACCCATGCATGGCCCTTAAAAGTCTTGAGGTTGGGGCGAAGTTTGTTAACACTTGAATTATCTTGGAATGAATACATGTCTTCCCTCAGTAAAAAAAAAATCAAGGTGATGTCTAGGACATGAGATAATGCATGCTATAGGCAGCTTTGAGAAGTAGGATTTGGTAGTTCCAAAATCGTGTTCGCACTGAGATGTAGGACTTCGGAGTTCCAAAATCATCTTCCCCTTGCATGTATTCTTTCTACCTGGTCACATTGGACATTCCCAAACGGGGACAATGGTTCGAAATCCAAGCTAATGACTTGGGTCGCACAGACGTAGAAGTCTCCATCTAAACTTTGAAGCTATGTGACTCATATATAACTTTGACTTCCCAAAGTATAAATTTTTTCCTATTAAATGTTTTAGAGTTGCATGAATCCCAAAACCTTTTTCTTCAAAATAATTCTTTTGGAAACATGTAGTGCCCCTTTTGTTTACTTTTTCCTTAAACCTCTGACACGACCCATCCCAATCCCCCCGGGATTATCGCGGGATGTGCCATGCTCCCACCTGACATGAAGTGTCAGACAAGGGATAACTCAAAACCTCAGCCCGTTCGGGGCTTCCAGAGCGCGCCAGGATCGGTGGAGGAGTGCGATGTCTCAATCTCTGCTACAGCTTGCATTCGTGATCAACCTGAAGAGCATTAAAACCATTTAAAATCTATGAGTGGATGAAAATCAATAGTTTAATAAAAACACATTTCATAAGAAGACATTTATGCCCTTCACTAAAAAGTATGCATGCATTCGAAAACCAATAATCAAACCATTTACTTTAATTAAATCATTAGGGACTTAGTCCAAATACAATAAATCCAAGTATATGGGAATTCAACCCAAAACCGTAAATCCAATCATGTGGGTCCATGCCCAAATCCATTAACACCTAAAACCAAATCATAAATCCAATAAATCTGAAATCTAAATACATAATCCAGTAAATCCATAAATCACAATTCCATCAAATACCGTTATGTACCAATCCTAGGCGTCCCAGACACCTGACGTCCCAGACGTCATGTTACGGTCCAAGCTACGCGTGCTACCCGAGGTCTCAACCCGAGTCAATCTCTGACATTCCAGATGTCTGACGTCCCAAACATCTAACAATCCTGCTCTTGAGTCACTATACGGTCTGATTGCTCCGTGTAGTGGCCCCTCGTAGACAATGCATCGTGACTACTCCAGCGTCCCAGACTACTGGAGGAGACAATCCATAGATATAAGGATGGTATATAGAAAACATTTCATAAATCATCTCAAACTGTTCAAATGGGCCTACGCCCGGGATTTTCATAAGACCATCGTAATCCACAAATCCGATTTCTCAAATCCAAATCCATTTATGGGTCCCGGACCCAAAATCACATTCATAAAACACAATTAGGCCTCATGCCCGATTTCGTAAACCATCTAGGTCCTTGGCCCGCTAATATAACTCAAATGTACTCCAAGTCCGAGGGTTTCCAAAAAAAATGGGTCTCATGCCCGAGTTTATCTTTCCAATTCCAAAACCATTTCATCAAACCATCACCGAAGCCACAAACACGTATAACCACAGTGTAAAACCATAAATCTCGATATACGTGCAAATACATAAATTACCTCGAAATACGTGCAAATATGTAAATCACCAATATCACAATCATTGTCCTCAGAATATCCGAACCTGTCCAAATCATACTAGAGGGTTACTAACTACTTTAATAACCACTCATTAAAGCCCCCTAATTTTTCGGAATTTTTAAAAGTACTTTTCATAGACTTTAAACCTTCGGACACCCAAAACTACCCCGAAACGGTATCTGATCGACACGAAACCAGTCCCAAAATATTCGTTACATCAAAAGGATAATTTCATATGTTGAACACTTCACCCAAAAACGTCCCACGCGCCCCCACGTGCCGCCCAAAGGCGCTACGCGTGGGCTTCACGCGCCGGACTGTTCATCTTCTTCAACCTCGGCTGAACTGGTCCGGTCCAGTCCAACTGTGCAGCCGGTCCAACTGAACCGACGTGACCGATTCACCCCTATTTCTTGGTCCGTTTTCTTCTTTCTTTCCACCACTCTTTTCTAATCTATCCTAGGAGTTGTTCTATGCAATCAAATTGAAGAAAACTAACCTAAAACTACTTCGTTCATTAAACCATTTAAAGCCCAAAATTCCAATCCATGTTCTGGACACATCAAGGGACCAAAAATTCATCCTAATGGTTCCATTAAGCTCCTAGGATCCTTCGAATCAAGTTTAGAGGTTTAGCTTGAGCTTACCTTGCCAAAAATCGAATTTGGCTGGTAGCCACCGAATTCCCTTCACGGCTGTTCCACCGCCGTGCTTGCACCACCGTGGCCACCATTGGACTCATCTCGACATGAGGAGCATCACACGATCCACCAAAATGATTAAAACTCAATAAAACGTGGCTTTCTATTTTCGAACCAAAACAAGGTCCTCGAGGAAAGCACTTACCTCCACCGTTGTGCACCGCCGTGGTAACCATCGTGGCCGTCTCACCGTCCCCATTCATTTTCACGTTTACTCCATCAACAATGTGTGAGGTTTATTGGGTTAAGGGTGTGGGTTTGGGGTGTTTGTTCTCACAGTTTAGCAGAAATGGTGAGGTTGTTCGATAATGAAGAAAATGATTATGGATGAACGGTGAGGATGAGAGAGATTAGGGAATAAAATAATTAAATTAACCAATGAGAGGCAAGATCCATATTTTAGGGAAAGTTACCAATCGGATGAGTGACACTTGTCACTCATCTAAGGGCCCCACATAAAAATATCTGCCAATCAGATTAAAGTAATATGTAATTTGAATCCCGAGACGTAAGTTCCTAATTTTGATCCCATGACTATAACTTCTCCTTTTGACGTCCAATTTCGACGTGCTGCCGGTCTATGGACTTGAGACATTCCGATCTACGTTACGGTCATCGGTCCTTGTACGTATGACTCCCCAAGTCAAAGGTCAACATTTTTCCCAATTTCAAGGACAAAATAGTCATTTTACATCGTCCGTCCGAATTCTCTCAACTAATTCTCGATTAGTCATTCTAAATCCATAATTAATTAATATTTAATCTCGATATTCAGGACGGCTCGTTACATTAGTGATATGTGGATTTCATCACCACACACTGTAGACTCGAATATATGGATGTAAAGTTGGGGTGGAGTAGGCCTCGTCATTGGGCCGGGTCGGGCAAGCCCGACCTAAAATTTTTGGGCTTGGACCGGGCCGGGCCGGGCCTATTTCATAATTTAAAAAATACCGGGCCTAGTCGGGCGGGCTTAATCATAAATATGAAAGCCCATGCCCTTTGTCGGGCCGGGTTTGGGCCGGTCTTTTATCGGGTTTTATGGGTCGGGCCTACTCGGCCCACTTGGGCCGGGCCTACTAAGCCCATTTGTACCTACCTAATTGTAAAAAAAAAAAAAAGAGTTGAGCTTAAATATTATTATCGAATATTGAAATAAACTAAGGAAGGGTACTATTGGATTTGGAGAATTGACTTAATTTTTCGACCATAAAGCCGAGATAGGATAAGGAGGTCGCTAAGAGAGTCAGAGACCTAATGAGTTTTTTTGAATTTAGGGTTAGGGTTTGGTTTGGGCATTGGGCTTTTAAATGACACTAAGATGAGATATGATTGGAGTTTTGGATTTTGGCTATGATAGTAGTAACAAAATTGGACTGGCTATCAATTCATAATTTATAATTATTTTATATTTTCGGGCTTATGGGTTGAGTTTACCTGGGCGGGTCGGGCTGGGCTTACCGGGTTTTATCGGGCCGGGTCGTCAACATGCGGGCCGGTCTTTGAATACCCTAAGCCCAAGTCCATGCGGGCCGGGCCAACCCACGACCCATATCGGCCCGGGTCGGACTTTTTGTCATCGGGCTAGGGTGGAGGTTGTAAACACTCGGGTTTGGTAAACCTCTATTTTGAAAACTTCCATCGGTTTGTTATGGTGTCTAGGAGGGTTATGATTGTTGACAAGTTAGATACTAAGAAAGAGAACTCCAATTGAGTACATACCGTGGCCAAGTTATCCTCAGGGTGTTCTTGAAATTGTTCCTTGCTTCTCACATTACATCTATCCCAATTGTAGGCTGTAAGCCCAGGAAATTACTATGAGAAGCATAATGAGAAAATTATTCATGTCACTCTAAGACTCTATGTATTGAATTGGTAGATTGCATATCTTCCCTGCGGTTTCATGCTCCTTGGATTTCATCACCAGGCCCCCTATGACTAAGTAAATCTAGGGCAGTGAGATGAAAGGTGCACACAATTTTTTTCATGCAATGTCATGTAACTCTTATATCTTACAAGTTCTATCGATTTCCCTCTTATGTATTCACACCATTCTTCATGTAGACGTTTATGTGTTGCATTGATTTGGACGTTTTTGGAACGTGTGCCTTTGCATGCCATTTTCATAACTCTACCTTGCATACTCTTAAATTGTTTATGCTTCTTTGCTTCTCACTTGTATATAACCCGTTCTTTGTACATACAATTCTATTTTGTGTATATTCTTTTCTATATCTCGTCTTCTTTTTATGTACATATTCTCACCTAACTCTCTTGAAGGAAACACAATATGAAATTAACTTAATCTAAGGTCCATGAAATAGAGTTAGGGGACGCCTTTGTCAAGGAGATCACGCATGAACTTGACCCTCAGATTCAAGATGGATTGAAGCCTTACCTAGAGACAATTGGTGAGCATAATGTGGAGTTCAAAAGAGTGCATTGACCTCACATCATATGAGTTTATTGGAGCAATTCGTCTAGCCTAAAGAAGTTAAATTCAAGCGCTTCATAGGAGGCAACCCAATGACGGAGAAGTGGAGGAGCCATCAAATGGAGATTTTTCTTCTTAAACCCTTCACTCTCTTTACTATTAGTTACTTTATGTCTTTATTACTTTCTTTTCGTAAATCAATTCTCCTTACTTAGATTCTACACTTTCACTTTCATATATTGAGGACAATGTCAAATTGAAGTGTGGGGGGAGGGGTTTACAACTTTATTGAGTCTTATTTCAAAAATAGAAGAAAAATATTCGAAAAACAACAAAAACCTAAAAATATTTTCCTGTGTTTTAGTCTTTAGTCTTGAGCCTTTTTTTTAAACTAAGTGTTTTAATGAGTCTTAAGATGCCCTTTAACATGTTGATCATAAAAATGAGGGATAAACGAAGATAACATGGGCTAAAGATGATCACTTTAACTTGATTTCATTTGTTAATGCTTTATGATTAAATGTTTATGACTTGTAGTAGATTATGCATGATAAACTGGTACAGAACGAGCATGTTAAGATATGTATGAATCATATGAACCCTATGTGAGCTTTATAGCCTTATATATTTATTTGTTGAGTGATTCATAGGAGTTATTTATTTAAATTGATATACATATGCTTCATAACTGCTTGTCATAGCTTTTAATGGACTCTAGAGTACTATAACTTATTCTATGTGATTTTCAAAGCTTTTTAGTCAATAAATTTTCTGATTTTGGACATGATTAAGGCAATAGGATTAGCACCACTTATCCAAATATCCATGTCCCTACTAGATCAGACAAGTGTGATCCCCTAGCTTGCTCACATTGAGCCTACATTAAGCTTGTCTTTCATCACCCTAACCATCTATTCACATAAGCCTAGTATAAGACAACTTTTATTCTTCCTCCATGGACTTGGTTGAAGATTTGAAAGATGGTGTGAGATACAAGTAAGTGATTTGATTAATGAAGACTTATATGTAAGTGTAAGGAATGACTTGCTCAAACTATGTTTGTATTCATTGCATTACCTCTCAAAAGAAAGAAAAATGATGAAAAGAAAATAAACACAATCAAGAACAAAAGTTCTATGAGGTACAAAAATTGAGTTTTGAGCTAAATCTCCTATGCTTGTGATTTGCAACAATTAAGATTAAGGGCCTACATGAAGAATTTCGGCCCCTTATCCCAATTACAAACCCAAAAATGTTGATAATGAAGGTCTAGACCCAAAAAGTTAATACTTGACTTATGACTATGGAAAACACTTATGCCTATATGATGGAGTCTTTGGTTGAGTCCTGGAACAAAATTTAACACCATTATCCTAAAAATTTCTTGCCTTTACACCTAGCCTCATTACAACCTTCAAATAAAGACCTTATGATCCTTGAGATGAGTAAACATTGATTAGTTGAGTCTATCATTTGAGTAAGCTTATAATTTTGGTTCATTGGTACAAGTATGTTCACTATCTTATGGTTTATGTTTGAAATTTTTATGAAGTTGCTTACTTTCTATTATGTGAGCAGCATCTTTCTCACATATCTTGAGTGCAAACACAAACCCTATACACATTGAGTTGGAAACATGACTGCATATCCCTGTGAGTTTATCCATACTTGTTTTATTCATGTTGAGATATATTTCACCAAGTTTACTCTTTATCTTACTTGTCAAGGCATTTTGTTATAATGTATTAACTTTTGAATTCCATATGATACATAACTCTTTAATGTAAATCTTTGATGCCATATTTATATCAATACGATTTGAGACAAATGGGTAAGGGCTTAGTAGTTTTTGATTTTTAAAAAATAAAAAGAAAGAAATTTTGAATTTCAAAGACTTAGTTTGTTTTGATATTTTCTAGGGACTAATAAAGTCTAAGTGTGGAGGTATTTGATAAGCCTTGAATTAAACATCATTTGATACCCTTTATGCTTATCTTTAAATGTTTAAATATCAAAAAATAGGAGGAAAAAAACATACTTTGTGAGAAATGTGCAGAATTGGATTAAGCACGAAATTACAAGAATACGAAATTACAAGAATTTAGGCGAAAGAATCACCTCAATCGGAGTTTTATTGAAGAAATTATAATCGAATGAAAGGAAGCCACAAAAAACCACTCATGAATTCGTTAGGAACCAACCGAATCCAAAATGGCAGCCCAGAAAAATATTCGGCCAGCGCTTACTGATTCCCAACAGAGACATTTGCTGCGCGCCTCCTGAATAGTTGCAGACAGCTGTAGCACACTTGTACCGAAGAGCTTTTACTTGTTTTAGCACGCGCTTACCGAATGCCACTCCAAGTCTTTGACTACGCCCAAACTACGCATTAAATTAAACATGTAATTCGAGTGTTATGCAATTTAAACCCTTTTTGTGTAGATGTAGTATTGATAAATAGGGATCGTTTTTAACCGGGGAAATTAGGGAACATTAATAATGTGTTAGTGGGAGATGAATAAAAGAATCATGAATTAAAGAATTAGAGAATTAATAAATTAAAGAATAGATGAATAAGAGAATAAAGAAATAATAAATTAATGAATTACAAAGAATTAATAAATTAACGAATTAAAGAATGAAATAATAAAAGAATAAAGGAATTAATTAATCAAAGAATAAATAAATTAAAGAATAAAGGAATGAAAGAATAAAGGCATCAAAGAATAAAAGAATAAGCAAGAGGGGTTTTGAAGAGGTTTGTAATAAATATGTAAAAGCATAGATGAACTCATTCTATTTCTATTCTAACTTATGCACAAAGTAGACTTCCCGTAAACACAAACTTCACCAACATGCTACAATTTGCAAAAATTTGAATTAATCACGAAATTATACCTTCACAAACTCATATTTCTTCATACATTTTTCATATTATAAATGCACCGACAACAGATTATTACTTACAATATAATTACCTTAAGTTTGTGATTTAATGCGCCGAACAGCGGTCATACATTAAATCTCTCCAAATCTACTCTAAATGCCCCGAACAACGGATCAACATTTAAGTTCGAAATGAAGTTTAAGCTCTAGAATGTAAGAAGTAAATGATTTTTAGAAAGTAAAACACATGGAGATTATACTCAATTTTCACAAAAGATAGGAAGGAGAAACCAATACATATATTGCATTATAATTAGAACCAATAACAAATAAAAGAGTTTAAGAGAATGGAGAGCAAATGTTACACTTTTCAGATTGGGTGAGAACAATGGATTGTTTTTTACAAGGAACACCGAACAGCGGCTGGAACCCTATGAAGATGGAAGACGATTAAACAAGGAAATTCGGACTTGAACTCTCAAAATTGTATTGGAACTATTTTGCCAAGATTTCTCCTAAAAGAGGCTCAATTTTGTGCTTCTTGGAAGTGATTTCAACAAGTGAAATCAACTCCTATTTATAGCGGAAAAACTCAAATTAAACCCTAGAAAATAAATAAAAACTAAACAAAAATTATAATAAAAATATTCAAAAGTGAAATGATGAGTATGGGTGGTTTTTGGGGAAGAGAAATTAAAAAAAAAGAAAAGAAAAACATGAAAAACAGCAAGCAAGGGAATCTGTCAGAACTGCTGAAAAAGGGCTCAGAATTCGGTGGAGGCGTGCTGGAAAGGTGGTGAATGGCCGGCAGGCGTGCGCTGGGCTGCAGGCCGTGTCTTCGGTAAGCGCGCGCCGAACTCCTTCTGGACAGCTGAAGCAGGCCGCTCGCGTTTGGGCCGTGTGGGCTGCACGTGGCTGGGCCTGCGGGCCGTGCGGATCTTGGGCTGGGCAGCTGGTTACGCGGGCCTGGGCTGCGCGCCTTGGGCTCGCGGGCTGGTTTGTACAAATGGGATTTGGGCTGCAGAAATAACAATTAATTAATTTAACTAAATTAATTAATTCATCGAATTTCGTCCATAATTTATTCGTTATAATTCCGATTGAAACGATTCTTTCGCCAAAATGCACCAGATTACAAACTTTATTTATCTAAGCATAAAAATCACAAAATAATTTATTTTATCAATTTATTTAATATTTTAATACTAAAAATCAAGTATAAAGGGTATAAAATAATATAAAATAATGTCTTTTTAACGTCCTATCAAATACCCCCACACTTAAACTTTGCTAGTCCCTAGCAAAAACTAAAATCAAACTAAGAATTCAAAACAAGTAGACCCTTAACCATTTGTCTCAAATTTCATTGTTATAATCATGGCATAAAAGATTTTCACTTAAAACATTTAAGCAAATGGAATTCAAGAGTTAATACATGGTAACAAAATGTTTCAACAAGTAAGATAATGAGTAAATATGGTGAAATGGATCTCTGCATGAATAAGACAAGTATGAATCAACTCACAAGGATATGCACTCATAAATTCACTCAATTTTGTGAGGGTTTGTGTTTGCACTCAAAGTATGTGAGAGATGCTCACATAATCGAAATGAAGTACTTTTGCAAAATCTCAAACAAACACCTCAAGATAAAAACAAAACATACTTGCGCAAATGAACCAAAACCATAAGCTTACTCAAGTGATTAACTCAACTAATCAAAATTTACCATCTTAAGGATCATAAGGTCTTTATAAAAGTTGTAATGGGGCTAAGTTTAGAGGTAAGGAAAATATAGGACAAGTGGTGCTCAATTCGTTCCAAGACTCAATAGACTCCCAAAACGTATCATAACTTCCCAACCTTAGTGCAATGATGTCAGTAATCCATCCCTTCGAACATAGGCCTAATTCCATCCTGTTGGGCCTCATAGTCATTCTTTGTATCGGATTTACAAATGTAAAGGACTTAACTTAAACATTACATAATCAAACCTTATTACCTTGATAAAAACTCAATATGTTTTTTTTTTTTGGATATCAAGGTAATAACATGTGTCAAAAATACAACAATGTTTGAGTAAGTAAATCCACATAATACACATAAAAGTCTTTTCAACATCATTATTTTCTCCTTACACAATCTTTATATCTTCAACCGAGTTCTTGGAACAAGGGTAAAGGATGTCTATACTAAGCTCAAGTGTTTAGATAATCATGGTGATGAAAGAAAGGCTTAATGTGGGCTCAGAAGGGTTAAAACTAAGGGGGTCGCAACTCGTGCGCACAAAATAGGGAACATGGATGTTTGAATTTGTGGTGTTAACCCTAATGCCTTAATCATTTCCAAAATCAGAGAGTTTATTGACTTAAAAGCTTTGAAAATCACATAGAATAAGTTCTAGTACACTAGAGTTCATTAAAAGCTATGGCAAGCAGTTATGAGGTATATGTATATCAATTTAAACAAAGAAATTATGAATCACTCATCAAAGATGTATATTAAGTTCTAAAGCTCACATAAGGTTCGTATGATTCATACTTATCTTATCATGCTTGTTTAGATGCCAATTTACATGCATTATCTTCAAGTTATAACACTTAATCACAAAATATTAACAAACAAATTCAAGTTGTAGTGATTATCTTTATGGCCATAACATAATCATTTCCATTCACTTATATCATTGACAAGTTAAAGGGCAACTTGATGACTCGTAAAAACACTACGTTAAAACAAAAAGACTCAAGAAAGCAATAATTTTTTTTTTTGAGAAAGAAATAAAACAATTTCAAATTAAGAAAGACTTAATAAAACAATTTCAAATGCACAAATAAATTTGCAAACCATTCCCCCACACTTAAACTCTATATTGTCCTCAATGTAGGAAAATACGAAGTAATTTAAACATAGAATCAAAGTAAGGAAGATGATTTAAGAAAATGAAATAAGAAAGAAAAACATAAACAAAGTAAAAGAGAGTGAAGGGTTGAAAGAAAGCAAATCTGTGTTGATGACTCCTTCACACTCGCTAACACATTGGGTTGCCTCCCAACAAGCGCTTGAAGTTTAACGTCCATCCAGCCTAGACCAAATTCAGTTCATCTGATGGGACGTCGTAGCACTCTTTCTGACTCCACATCGTGTTCGCCAATTGCCTCGATATAAGGCTTCAATCTATGGCCATTGACTTTGAACTCTTTTCCGGTTCCAACGTGTTTTATCTGTATGGCTCCATGGGCAAATATATTAGTGATAACAAAAGGTCCTACCCATCGAGAACATAACTTACCAGGAAAGAGTCTAAGCCGAGAGTTGAAAAGCAAAACTTTCTGGCCAATGTCAAATGCTTTACTCTTGATCTGTTTGTCATGAAATGCCTTTGCCTTTTCCTTGTAGATCAGAGTGCTTTCAAATGCATCATTTCTGATTTCCTCAAGCTCACTCAGCTGGAGTTTTCGATGCAGACCGGCGTCATCTAGCTTGATGTTGAACGTTTTGACGGCCCACCATGCTTTATGCTCTAGTTCCACTGGAAGGTGACATGCTTTACCGTACACCAACCTATAGGGAGACATTCCTATAGGTGTTTTGTATGCCGTCCTGTATGCCCAAAGTGCATCATCCAACCGTTGGCTCCAATCCTTTCGATTAGGACCCACAGTTCGCTCTAGTATCTTCTTGATCTCTCTATTACTGACTTCCGCCATTCCACTCGTTTGAGGATGGTAAGGTGTAGATACTCGATGAGTGACACCATACTGTTTCAGTAAAGCTTCAATGGTCTTGTTGCAGAAATGACTTCCTCCATCACTTATTAGGACCCGCGGGATCCCAAACCTAGAAAGAATGTTAGTTCTGAGGAAATCTGCAACAGTTTTAGAGTCATTAGTCCTGGTGGCCTTAGCTTCCACCCACTTTGATACATAATCAACCGCAAGTAAGATATAGAGATAGCCATTAGATTGAGGAAACGGACCCATAAAATCGATACCCCAAACATCAAATATTTCAACAGTAAGAACATAATGTTGTGGCATTTCATCCCTGCGTCCTAAGTTTCCTGATCTCTGACATTTATCACAGGCTAAGCAAAATGAATGTGCATCTTTAAAAAGTGTGGGCCAATATAGTCCAGATTCTAAGATTTTGAGTGCAGTTTTTCTAGATCCAAAGTGGCCTCCACAAGCATGGCTATGGCAGAACTCTAGGACTGACCTATGTTCAATATCAGGGACACATCTCCTAATCAATAAATTTGCACAGTGTTTCCACAAATAAGGTTCATCCCAAATATAGTGCCTAGCATGCTTCTTAAGTTTATCTTTTTGTGCACGGGAGAGGGTGGTGGGCAACTGCTTGGTGACTAAATAATTGACAATATCAGCATACCAAGGAGTACCTCCCTCGATTCTGAAGAGTTGTTCGTCTGGAAACATCTCTTGAATCGCCACAGGATCTCGCTCATGTGCAATGCGACTCAAATGATCCGCCACCACGTTCTCTACGCCTTTCTTATCTTTAATCTCGATGTCAAACTCTTGAAGAAGAAGAATCCATCGGATCAGTCTTGGTTTCGCTTCCTTCTTGGCTAGGAGATACTTCAGTGCTGCATGATCAGTGTAAATAATGACTTTAGTTCGAAGTAGATAAGAACGAAATTTATCTAAAGCAAATACAACAGCAAGCAACTCCTTTTCTGTAGTGGTGTAGTTCATCTGGGCATCATTCAAGGTTCTGGATGCATAGTAGATGGCGTAGGGCTTCTTATCCCGCCTTTGTCCGAGTACGGCTCCAACTGCATAATCAGAGGCATCGCACATTAGTTCAAAGGGTAAGGACCAATCAGGGGCACAAAGAATGGGGGCAGTGGTTAAGAGATTTTTAAGCTTTTCAAAAGCTTCCTGACAGTCTGCATCAAAGACGAAGGGTGTCTCCTTCTGAAGCAGTCGGCACAAGGGCCTTGCAATGTGGGAGAAGTCTTGGATAAATCTTCTGTAAAATCCTGCGTGACCAAGAAATGAACGGATTCCTCTCACCGATGTGGGAGAGGGTAAGTGGCGCACAGTATCAACTTTAGATTTATCGACTTCAATTCCTCTTTCAGAGACAATATGGCCCAAGACTATCCCTTGTCTAACCATGAAATGGCATTTCTCCCAGTTAAGTACCAGATTAGTTTCGACACACCTTTGTAAGATAAGTGCTAAGTGTTCTAAGCATGCATCAAAACTATCCCCAAAGACACTAAAATCGTCCATAAATACTTCAATTATTTTTTCGACGTATTCAGAGAAAATAGAAAGCATGCATCTTTGGAAAGTACCTGTGGCGTTACATAAACCGAAAGCCATTCTTCGGTAGGCAAAAGTGCCAAAAGGACAAGTGAAAGTCGTTTTATCTTGGTCATTTTGAGCGATACAGATTTGATTATACCCGGAATAACCATCAAGAAAGCAATAATAGGAGTGACCTGCTAACCTTTCAAGCATTTGATCAATGAAGGGCAAAGGAAAGTGATCCTTCCTAGTTGCTTTGTTCAGGCGTCGATAGTCGATGCAGACTCTGTATCCGGTCACTGTTCGTTGGGGCACTAGCTCTCCTTCACTGTTCGCAACAACTGTGACTCCACTTTTCTTTGGGACTACTTGGACTGGTGAGACCCATTTGCTGTCTGAAATTGGGTAGATGACACCACAGTCCAAGAGTTTGATGACCTCTTGTTTCACGACTTCCATCATCGGAGGATGGAGGCGACGTTGGGCTTCGCGAGAGGGCTTTGCATCATCTTCTAGTAAGATTCGATGCACACAGGTTGTAGGGCTGATTCCCTTGATATCTGACAGAGTCCATCCAATGGCTGTCTTGTACTTCGTCAAGACCTGTACCAGTCTATCTTCCTGTGACTCGGTTAGTGCAGAAGACACTATGACGGGCAGAGTGTCGTCCGAGCCAAGATAGGCATACTTCAGGTGGTCAGGCAAAACTTTGAGCTCGAGAACGGGGGCCTGAATCACTGAAGGAGGAGTGGCATTAGTACTAATTTGAAATGACGAGGGTACCTGATGATTCACCATTCTGGGGGTCTCATTTAGGGTCATGACTTCATCCCAAATTCGAGGTTCTAGTTCGTAATCCGTATCCTCAACCAAGGCGTCCCCTGATTGCGTTAGGCCAACTCCTTCCTGGATTATCATGTTGAGTGTGTCTTCTCGAATTGAATCAAAATGTTTCGCTGCGAGAGAAGTGCACACGTCAATAGAAAAAGTAGTATGAGTTGCGGAACTAGGGTACCTCATGGCATCAAAAATGTTGAAGCCAATTTCCTCTCCGTCTACTTCCATAGTTAATGTTCCATTGAACACATCAATCTTTGTCTTGGCAGTTCTCATGAATGGTCTTCCCAACAGCATTAGTGGAGCTTGATTCGTAGGGGAATCCTTCATGTCTAGGACATAAAAGTCAGCTGGGAAGATGAGCTGGTTAACCTGCACAAGAACATCTTCGACGTATCCCTTAGGATACACATTAGAGCGATCGGCTAACTGAATGATAATATCGTCATGCTGTAATTTACCTAGACCTAGGGCAACATATAGTGAATATGGCATAACATTAATGGATGCTCCTAAGTCTAGCATAACTTTATCAAATGACTTGTTACCAATCACGCAGGGAACAGAAAAACTCCCGGGATCCTTCAACTTTGGGGGTAGCCGACGCTGGATTACAGCAGAAACTGTTTCACTCACCATCACAACCTCCTTCTCCCTCGTCTGGCGCCTTGGAGTGCATAATTCTTTCAGAAATTTTGCGTATTTCGGCACTTGTTTGATGCACTCGATCAAGGGCATGTTGATTTGCACCCTTTTGAAGATCTCCAAGATTTCCTCATCGGATTCATTCTTCTTAGATTTGGCAAGCCTACTTGGAAATGGTGCATGCACAAACGGGGAATTAGTAACACCCGAACTTGAAGGGATTGGGTTATCACCTTGTGTGTGGGTAGGTTGAACTGGTGGTTGTGTCGTGGTGGTCTTAGTTGCCACCTTGTGCTTTTCAGCCTCAGAAACGGCTGGATCTGGTTCTATTTCTCCGAGCACTTTACCACTTCGAGTGGTGATTGCATTGGCTTCAGGTTTTACATTTGGGTTGGGTGTAGGTTGAGGTGGAAGCACCCCGCTAGCTTGGATTTTACCCATGAAGTCCACGACCTTACCCATTTGGTCCTTGAGATCAGCGATGTCTTTTTGTTGATTTTGCTGACCTGTGACAAGAGCCTGAGTTGAAGCCATTAGTGTTTGCTGCCCTTGGGAAAGAGCAGCCAGCATTTTATCATAATCAGGATTAGAAGATGAAGAAGTATGATTATTTGCATGATTATGAGAAAAGTTAGAAAATGGGACCGGGGGCCTTGGTTGCCATGTGGGCCTTGGGAACTGGTCTTGGACACGGTTTGGCCCGGTCGACATGTGCTGAGGGTTTAGGACATTGTTCGGATCTCTCCAACTGTAACCTTGGGTCCTTGGCCCTCCTTGATAGCCTCCAATGGCGTGTGCCATTTCAGTTCCGGAGTCTTCCTCCCTTGCAGTGTAGGGACATTGTTCCTCAAGATGGCCTTGAGAGCATATGGAACAAACTGGAGCTACCTGTTTCTTTAGCTCAAGCATATTCGAAAGCATAGAGGTGATTTTATCTAACTTTGAATCATTTATAGCATGGGAACTTACCTCATGTACCTTTCTAGAAATAGGATCGGCACCTTCGTATTGTGCATCATTGAGTGCACGGCTTTCAAGTAGTGCACGACCATCTACTAGGCTCCGAGCTAAGAAACTTCCATTAGCTGCAGCATCGAGCAATCCTCTATCCCAACCTTTGAGTCCTTCATAAAAGTAGGTTAAAAGATAGCCTTCTATGATCCCGTGAGTAGGGCATGAAGCACAAAGTTCCTTAAACCTCTCGTAGTACTGGCTGAAATTCTCATCATGTTCTTTCTGCTTGATTCCAGTGATCTCTTTCCTTAAGACCGTAATTTTTGAGGCAGGGAAGTACTTGGTAAGAAACTTCTGAACCAACTTCTCCCAAGAGTCAATATGATTGGGTGGGAGACCCAAAAGCCATACCCGTGCTCTTTCTTCCAAGGACAATGGGAAAGCTTTCAGCTTCATGATTTCCAAGTCCGCATCATCCGGACACATACTACCAACGATGAATTGGAACTCTGTTAAGTGCTTATGTGGATCTTCATTTCTGACTCCACGGAACTTGGGTAGTTGATGAAGGACTCCACTCTTAAGCTCAATATCTTTCTTGTTGGTTCTAGGCTCGGGATACTGGATGCAGAAGTTTGTAGTGCCATTTGTGTTTGCACATGTCTGCTCCCGGATACTCAGGTTTCGTGCCATGGCGATTGGTGTTTCGAAAGTCTGTTCTTCTTCTGAATTACTCTTCTCACTTATGGACTCACCGATTATTGGGGATGGAGGTCCGGATGAGCCGGTTTGCTTAAGTGCATCTCTGAATGTCGCGTTGCTTGGTGAGATGTCAAGTTGTCTTCTCAGCCGATCAAGCTTAGATTGATGAGCGCGCATTCATAAGTTCGTACCTATATTAACAGAACACTAAGTTAGAAGGCAAGTATACACAAGTAGCTAGTGAAAGTTAATTAAGACAGGATAGTTGTTACAAAGTTAGGGTTAGTAGTGAAAATATAAGTCAAGGAAATCATAATTAGCAAGAAAATGTGAGATGTAACAAGTATGACTGCAAAAATTTTAAACCGATATTACATATGCACAAGAAGAGAGTAGAGACTTGCATAAAATATCAGAATCAACAATAAGTCATGTTTATGGAAAGAAAATACACAAGTTCCAAATGCAAAATAATAATGCAATAGGTAGAGTTTTAGAGTGTCATGAATAACTTTCCCCTTCCGCTTCTCATAGTACTTTCCTGGGCGTACGGCCTGCGCGTACTGATAACCACCATTCCACCATTCAACATTAATCATGGCCAGTTGAGATAGATGTAACGCGAGAAGCAAGGATAATTTTAAGAGCACCCCGAGGCTAGCTTGGCATATACTCCATTGGTGTTCCTTTTCTTAATCCAAAACTTGTCACCAGTCATAACTCTCCTAGACACCATAATTAATCCAAATGATGACGTAGAGAACTACCAAACCCTAGTGTTTACAAACTCCGCCCCAACCTCATGTCCATAGATTCGAGTCTATGATGTGTGGTGATGAAATCCACACATCATGAAGGGTTAAGGAGAAAGTAAATAAGAGGGGCACTACCTGTTCCCGAAAGTAAGATTTTGAAGAAGAATGGACTAAGAGATTCATGCAACTCTAAAACAGTTAATAGGAAACAATACTTACACTTTTAGGAAATTCAAAGATGAATAAAGTTTCATAAATTTTTATTTTTATTTTTTATTTTTTTTTTAATTTTTTTTATTTTTTTATTTTTTTATTTATTCCGAATTTTCTTTTTTCTTTTTTTTTCATTTAAAATGTAAAGTTTAACAAGACATAAACAAATAATTGATTACATAAAAATAAAATAAGTGTAAACATAAAGTTAGTGGAACATAAAGGTTATGGAATAAAATTAAAAGAAAGTTAATGGAATAAAGTAATATGGAATAAATAAAAGTAAAAGTAAAGAAAAGTGATCATATAAAATATGCATTTATGACAAGTACCAATTTTAATATAAACAAGTAAAAGTAAAAGTAAACAAATGAAATTAAATTATGAAAAAGTATCAAATTTAATATGAACAAATATATATAAAATAAAATAAAAAAAATTATGAACATTTATGAACAAGTATAAATTAGAAATTAAGAATAAGTAAAGTATGAGCATTATAAACAAAAATAATAAGAACAATAATAAGATGGATAAATAAAATATAAACAAGTAAGTAAATGTTATAAACAAATATAATATTAACAAAAGTGAAATTCATAAACAAGTATAATATGCACAATTTATATACATACACTAACAAATTAAAAATGATATTCAATTTCCCCGGCAACGGCGCCAAAAATTGACTACGCCCAAACTACGCATTAAATTAAACATGTAATTCGAGTGTTATGCAATTTAAACCCTTTTTGTGTAGATGTAGTATTGATAAATAGGGATCGTTCTTAACCGGGGAAATTAGGGAACATTAATAATGTGTTAGTGGGAGATGAATAAAAGAATCATGAATTAAAGAATTAGAGAATTAATAAATTAAAGAATAGATGAATAAGAGAATAAAGAAATAATAAATTAATGAATTACAAAGAATTAATAAATTAACGAATTAAAGAATGAAATAATAAAAGAATAAAGGAATTAATTAATCAAAGAATAAATAAATTAAAGAATAAAGGAATGAAAGAATAAAGGCATCAAAGAATAAAAGAATAAGCAAAGGGGGTTTTGAAGAGGTTTGTAATAAATATGTAAAAGCATAGATGAACTCATTCTATTTCTATTCTAACTTATGCACAAAGTAGACTTCCCGTAAACACAAACTTCACCAACATGCTACAATTTGCAAAAATTTGAATTAATCACGAAATTATACCTTCACAAACTCATATTTCTTCATACATTTTTCATATTATAAATGCACCGACAGCGGATTATTACTTACAATATAATTACCTTAAGTTTGTGATTTAATGCGCCGAACAGCGGTCATACATTAAATCTCTCCAAATCTACTCTAAATGCCCCGAACAGCGGATCAACATTTAAGTTCGAAATGAAGTTTAAGCTCTAGAATGTAAGAAGTAAATGATTTTTAGAAAGTAAAACACATGGAGATTATACTCAATTTTCACAAAAGATAGGAAGGAGAAACCAATACATATATTGCATTATAATTAGAACCAACAACAATAAAAGAGTTTAAGAGAATGGAGAGCAAATGTTACACTTTTCAGATTGGGTGAGAACAATGGATTGTTTTTCACAAGGAACACCGAACAGCGGCTGGAACCCTATGAAGATGGAAGACGATTAAACAAGGAAATTCGGACTTGAACTCTCAAAATTGTATTGGAACTATTTTGCCAAGATTTCTCCTAAAAGAGGCTCAATTTTGTGCTTCTTGGAAGTGATTTCAACAAGTGAAATCAACTCCTATTTATAGGAGAAAAACTCAAATTAAACCCTAGAAAATAAATAAAAACTAAACAAAAACTATAATAAAAATATTCAAAAGTGAAATGATGAGTATGGGTGGTTTTTGGGGAAGAGAAATTAAAAAAAAGAAAAGAAAAGCATGAAAAACAGCAAGCAAGGGAATCTGTCAGAACTGCTGAAAAAGGGCTCAGAATTCGGTGGAGGCGTGCTGGAAAGGTGGTGAATGGCCGGCAGGCGTGCGCTGGGCTGCAGGCCGTGTCTTCGGTAAGCGCGCGCCGAACTCCTTCTGGACAGCTGAAGCAGGCCGCTCGCGTTTGGGTCGTGTGGGCTGCACGTGGCTGGGCCTGCGGGCCGTGCGGATCTTGGGCTGGGCAGCTGGTTACGCGGGCCTGGGCTGCGCGCCTTGGGCTCGCGGGCTGGTTTGTACAAATGGGATTTGGGCTGCAGAAATAACAATTAATTAATTTAACTAAATTAATTAATTCATCGAATTTCGTCCATAATTTATTCGTTATAATTCCGATTGAAACGATTCTTTCGCCAAAATGCACCAGATTACAAACTTTATTTATCTAAGCATAAAAATCACAAAATAATTTATTTTATCAATTTATTTAATATTTTAATACTAAAAATCAAGTATAAAGGGTATAAAATAATATAAAATAATGTCTTTTTAACGTCCTATCAGTCTTCAGTGCGCGTCCACCTAACGACCTTCTAGCCCTTCCTTGCGTCGTTGACTAGCCTTTTAACTCCGAATTCCAGCACAATTTTTGGTGCCCTTCCACCAAATCGTCTCCTGTTGAAATCCAGCAATATTTTCCATTTTTCTAGTGGAATAATTGTCCAATTCAAGCTTGAATTATTTTCCTTTTTATCTAAGAAGCCTTTTTAATTAGGATTTTTATTACCTTTTTTCCTTTAGGACTTTAATTTAATTATTTTAATCCTTTTTTTTTAGAATTTAAATTGTGAACTTCTATTTATTTGAGGATTAATTATCTCGTATAAGTAGAAAGGCTTAGGCTAATTCTAAAGAGTAGCCCATTTTTGTACCAAAGCTTTGCTTAATCAAATTTCCCTTTTCATCAATTCGAGAATTTCTTAGCAAAATTCAGTTAGACCATATTCCATCATAAACACCTTCATTTGCGACATATAGTGCAGTTCCCGAGTGTCTCACCAAGAAGTGTCCACCACTTAGCATCCATAGGGTAGTTCCAGAAGAGAAAAAGTGTAACACGGCCTTTTTACCCTGTGATTGTCTTTTTTTACTGAATGATCATTTTGTTGGATTCATCTTTAATATAATTATGGTTTTATATCTTATATGAATGTCAATAATCTCCCATGTGTTTCAATATCTTATTTTTTGTTATACTTGTATGTTGTTTCAATACTTGTTATTGAAAGTGTATAGGGCAATTCCCGAGCACGTACTTGAGATAATATGCTTATATTTCATAAAACTAAGGTTATGGAATTCAGTAAGTTTTGGAATTGGCATAATTTATAAATGAGTTAGGTTTAAAGATGAGATGACCATGTAAATAATAAATTAGGTTAGATTAGATTAGATTAGATTAGGTTAATTAATCACATAGGATAATAGAAACAATCAACTTACGCCCCCATTCCCCCCCCCCCCCCCCCCCCCCCCAAAATAATTAATCAAACGATATTCATGCTTAGGTACCTTCAATCACCAGTTAAGAATGATCCCTACTTGTCAATGCATAGGTACCCTAAAGAGTTCGCTTGCTCAGAGATACAACATCTGCGCGTCAACTACATAATCAACTGCGCTACTTGTAGGCCAAGCACTCAGGGATACAACGTCTGAGTGGTTGCGTAGAGATACATCATCTATGCGTCAAACCACATAACACAACCAATCTGGAATACAACATCCGAGTGGCCACTCAGGGATACAGAATTCGAGTGGACGTATAGGGATACAATGACAGGACCCATCCCAATCCTCCTAGATTATCGTGGGATGTGTCTACTCTCGTCTGACCCCACATGCGCAAGGCTCTGTGCGGTTACGCATCGGCATGTGATGTCTCGACCTCTACTATAACTCGCATCCGTGATCAACCTGAAGGGTATCAAAAACCATAAAAGTTGTGAGTGGACAAAACAATCAGTTATAAAAATAATTTAGCAAAAAGACATTTATACCCTTCATGTAAAACAACCATGCATCAGAAAATAGTATTTCAAATACTTTCTCAAAAGCAAGACGTATTGCTTTTCAACACAAAACAAAGTGAAAAATACTTCTCAATCGAAGTCATTTCCTCAGTAGAGCCTCAGCCCAAAACCAAATCACACAGGGTCTCAACCCCAATATAAAACACGTAGGATCTCAGCCCAAATATAAAACCATGTGGGATCTCAGCCCATCATCATCAGTCATCATCATCAGTATCATCAGTCATGATTCCAATCCAAACAACGCGGGCACATAAGCTCAATGACTGCTATGATCATGAGCATGTCACCGTGAACACATCAATGACCGAAAATCTCCAGATCGTTGTGAACATATCAACGATCGATCTCATATACAGCACTTTTGAGTCGAGCCTCCCTCGGCTACTCGACAGTAGGCGCATCGTGACCTCTCCGTACGTCGGACGCGAGCATTATCTCCAGGGTGCTCTCCAGGGAAACACATTCACAACCGGAGGCCTACTTATAAAATCTGAGTCTTTAAACTCAAAATCATAATCATCATTTTGAAAACAGTGGAAACATTTAACAGTTATTTCTCATAAATCATCTCAACAAGGTCCACGCTCAGAATATAGTTCCATCAAATCAGTTTCCACAAAACCATCATTGAAAGCAGTGTCTATCAACACTTCATAAACCCAAGATTCCTCGAATCCTATCAAATCCATAACTGGATCCCATGCCCGAAATATCTTTCATAAACCTCATAATTGGGTCAGAGCTTGATATATCTCACATTTAACTATACTCTAAGTTAAACCATAAATTAACAGGGTCATACGCCCGAAATATATATCCAAATTTGAAAACCATTTCACGATTCAAAACACTTTTCCAAAATCGTCCTTGACTTCAATCCAAGTCAAGTCTTATCAACTGGGACTCATGTCCGAATATCAATTTTACGCATCTTTGTGAAATCATTCAAAATCGATAATGAATCCTTGGTTTGACGCCTCTCCGTGAAACCATCAAAATCTCATAAAACACATACACGTAGAATACTCGGCTGAAGGCCAAATATCATATAAAACATAAATCTCGAACTACGTGTAATATCGTAGAAAATGTGATATAAAACATATTTAAAACATATGCACTCAAGGCATCTCAAATCATGTTCATAAAACATATAAAACTTTTATGCATGCATGATATTTATAAAACAAACGTCCACTCACAGATTGTCTGTGATGTGCACTCTGAAACCCTAACATAAGTCACTCCAGTGATAATCCAAACTCTTTGGGATGTCCGGACCTGTCCAAATCATAATCAAAGGTCACTAACCATCTATACAAGTCTATATCAAAGACCCTCACACATCCCCGAACGGTCAACGTGTACCGAACACGCTTCCCAAGGCTTAAAACCTCTAAATGACCTATCAGATGATCTCTGATCGACCTGAAACCACCACCATTGAATTCAGATCATCGAAACCTTTTGAACAGAACTGGGTTGACCTTGAAATTCGTGCCCCCACACGTAATCAGTTCAACACTAACATCATGATGGTCAACATAAACGTTATCAAATTCAATGCTGACGACATGATCAACGATGAAATCATCAAAGTCAAAAGCTAACGTCATGGTCAACGATGACATCAACAAAGTCAACGCTAAGGTCGCAACTAACGCCAGCTGCTGAAGTCGCCACTAACGTCATCAGGCTCGCCAAAAACGGCGGTCGGAACCGCCATGCGCTGCCGCCTAGTTCGGCCGTCGATGACCGGAATCTACCATTTTTGTCCAATTTTTGAAACATTCATAACTTTGTCATTTCTCAACCAACCCAATGCGAACCAAATCTAACCAGAAATCTCTGCTCGTACTGATGATATCATCAAATCGTACTGAGCTACCATCAAATCTTGACATAAGTAGGAGATTGTACCCCTCCATTTATCTTGGGAGTTACTCCGCCTCTCTCATATCCTGATATGACCGGGCGAAAATAACTCAAGAATGTTCCTCGACCGTCGCCCAACTCTCTATAGTCTCATCTATGTCCGTCAATAACATTTTCTACCACGAACCTCACGCAGACTAATCCAAGAAGCTTGTTGCTACCTATACCAACCGCTCATAATGTCGACCCATCACTAACTCGGGCATCAAGATCAAGTACTCGGATTCCCGCCCGTACCATCCTCTCAAAGCATATAGTCAACCAATCAGTCCATCCCCGAGATGTTATCCACAAGTACCACTCTCCAGGTAACTTGTTCAACCAATCTCGAATAAGGTCATCCATGACCTCGACTACTTACTGCAGCGCATCTATCCTGGCCCATAGACGGTCACGACTCTACAAATTCCTCATAGCCAGCCCTCATCGAGGTCTACTCGGCCCTACTCGGGGTCTACCACACTGAAACACGGCATACTATGCCCAACCGAGTTTATCAAGGGTTCATTCCCACTTAATATTTCTATTCATACCTTCGCTATCAGGTTGATGACGGGCTATCTTTATCATAGAGACATCATATCTGGCATATGCGCAATCTCCACAAGAGCAACCTAGTGCCCTGATACCTCCCTGATAGAACCCATCCCAATCCCCCTGGATTATCGTGGGATGTTCCTACTCCTGTATGACACGATGTGCTAGGAAAGGGATAAAATTGTAACCCTCTCAGGGTTATCCAGAGTACGCACGGCTCTATGCGGTTACGCATCGGCATGTGATGTCTCGATCTCTACTACCGCCTGCATCCGCAATTAACCAGAAGGGTATCAAAAACCGTGAAAGTTGTGAGTGGACAAAACAATCAGTTACAAAAACAATTTATCAAAAAGACATTTATACCCTTCAGATAAAACATGCATGCATCAGAAAACAATATTTCAAATACTTTCTCAAAAACAAGACATATTGCTTTTCAAAACAAAACATAGTGAAAAATGCTTCTCAATCGAAGTCATTTCCTCAGTAAGGTCTCGGCCCAAAACCAAATCACACAAGGTCTCAGCCCAAATCAAATCACGTAGCACGTGGGACCTCGGCCCAAATATAAAACCATGTGCAATCTCAGCCCATCATCATCAGTCATCATCATCAATATCAACAGTCACGATTCCAATCCCAACAACGCGTGCCTATAAGCTCAATATAAAACCATGTGGAATCTCAGCCTATCATCATCAGGCATCATCATCAGTATCATCAGTCACGATTCCAATCCCAACAATGCGTGCCCATAAGCTCAATATAAAACCATGTGGAATCTCAGCCCATCATCAGTCATCATCATTAGTATCATCAGTCACGATTCCAATCACAACAACGCGTGTCCATAAGCTCAAGGACTGCTCTGATCCTGAGCATGTCGTCGTGAACACATCACCGGCCGACAATCTTTAGATCGTCGTGAACGTATCAACGATCGATCTCATATACCGTACCCTTGAGTTGAGCCTCACTTGGCTGCAGCCTCTCTCGTCTGCTCGACAGCAGGTGCATCGTGACCTCTTCCTACCTTGGAGGCGAGCATTATCTCCAGGGTGCTCTCCGGGGAAACACATTCACAACCGGAGGCCCTCTCATAAAATCCAAGTCTTTAAACTCCTGAGTCTTTAAACTTAAAATCGTAATCATCATTTTGAAAACAATGGAAACATTTAACAGTTATTTCTCATAAACCATCTTAATAGGGTCCACGCCCGGAATATAGTTCCATCAAATCAGTTTCCACAAGACCATCGTTGAAAACAATGTCTATCAACACTTCATAAACCCAAGATTCCTCGAATCCTATCAAATCTATAACTGGGTCTCATGCCCGAAATATCTTTCATAAATCTCATAACTGGGTCACAACCCGATATATCTCACGTTTAACTATACTCTAAGTCAAACCATAAATCAACTGGGTCATACACCCGAAAGATATATCCAAATTCGAAAACCATTTCACGATTCAAAACACTTTTCCAAAATCCTCCTTGACTTCAATCCAAGTCAAGTCTTATCAACTAGGACTCATGCCCAAATATCGATTTTACGCATCTCCGTGAAATCATTCAAAATCGATAATCAATCACTCGGTTTGACGCCTCTCCATGAAACCATCAAAATCTCATAAAACACATGCAAGTAGAGTATTCGATTGAAGCCTAAATATTATATAAAACTGAAATCTCAAACTATGTGCAAGATCGTAGAAAATGCGATTTAAAACATATTTAAGTCATATGCACTCAAGGAATCTCAAATCATGTTCATAAAACATATAACATTTATGCATGCATCATATTTATAAAACAAACGTCCATTCACAGGCCATCCACTCATTTGCTGCCTTCTCGGCTTATTTGTCGCCGTTCGGGCCTCGCATGTGAGGCCATTTTGTGTAGCTGTTTGGGCTACCTGGATCTACCATTTATGAAGCCTTCCAGATTGGTTGCCCTAGCATGATTGGTATGATGCTTAAATAGCCGCAATGCGTTATTCCAAATTATCAAAACTCAATCCACTAAGCAACCACAATGTGCCGTTTATGAGTCAATGAGTTCAATCGTCAATAGGAAAAAGTATTCCCAATCAGAGCGAAGCTCTTTCCATGGATATGGCTTCCAATGGTAGATTAAAAGAGCTCAAAAATCTTTCAGTTGAGAGCTAAGAATGTTGGCCTCAGTTGGAACAAGGCCACACCAATAAGCACTTAGAGCAAAATGGCACCCTGAGTCGATCATAAAATATGGGTCTTGGATAATGTCGCCATTACCCTCAAGAGAAAAAAGAATATCTTGAGAAATGGTGACATGATCTTGAAAACCCAATTTGTAGATCCACAACGAATTGGCACTTAGTTCTAGGTCTAGAAGGGGATTTTCTTCCCTGTTTCTCTTTCTAGAAACTGAATCAGAAGTTATGGATTTTTTTGGAAGCAACAAAGAGGAAAGAGGACTTTAGGGATTACAGCAAAGACGTCAAGAAGAAGGGGAAGCATTTTTAACTACCAAACTACAGATGGTGGGGTCGTCGAAATCGCGAGTAATGGTGCAACTTGAAGCTTTTGGATCAAGAACTTTTGAATTCATTGCAATGTTCACACCCAAAATAAACCACTACGGGCCTGTACCCAATCCGACTAAAAGCTCAAACCCAACTAGTATACACCAACTGGATCATGAGAAAGTGCGAGCGTGATTTATGGGAATCACACTGACATAGAACCGAAACCTTCAAAAGGCAAAGTGGAGAGACGAATTACTCATCGCGAAGGAGAAAAATGTGTGAATGAACTTGTCCTCACACCTATGCTGCCTATAAAATGTGAAGAATCCATCTTCACAAAAGACAACTGACAACTCAATCAAACAAAAAAAATTGATCAAACTCAATCAATTTCAACAACCACACACTCTCAAAAGTTTCTTTGTTAACCAAAAGCTCACCTTCTTGGAAAAACCTATCTCTTTGATCCTGGATCAATTCAATTCTCATCTCATCCCTTCTCAATTTTTACTCCAAGAACACGAAGCTTTCCTTCAAATCTATCTTGCTTCCCAAGTTTGTTTCTAGAGACATCTTAATCCACAATTCAGAATCAATTTCTAACCTTATCTAGTGTCAGTTTCTTCTAGTGATAGGCCTAATTTGAAGGAAGCTAGAAAGTCAAGTTAGCTGGACTAACCCACCTAAAACAAGATCGCGACACCTGGAGCCAAAAATTTCATCTTTCTCCCCCCTTGCTTTAGTCACTTATACCGCACTCCACTGCATCAAATTACAACGGATGAATTCTCATACCCAAATACTTGCGTATTCGCTCCTTCAAAAACGAACTACCGAACGACAATCATGAATTCCGCTACAACAATATTTTAGACATATACAGGATGTTCAAGGAAATCAGGTATTGAGTATTTGATATTCAATCATTTTGCTACAAGATCATATGGAGAGAGATTTAACAATAGTTACTATTCTTTGATCCAATTTAGGTTCATTTAAATGTTCAAAGGACTTCGGAAACTATCAAAACAAAAGAAATGCTCTAAAAAGCTAAACTTGATAGAAGAAAAGCAAAGGAATTACAACTCCGAGTGCCGTTTTGAAAAGAAAATCCATGACAAAATTATAAACTAAATAGAAAATATTGCCTAAGCCGCAGCCTGCTTCTTCAGTTTTGCTAGTTCACTCCTGACCAACCCAGCTTTCTGCAAATAGAGGAGATATATTAGGTGAGTTAAACTTGACAAAGATGAAGAAGACTGCAGCAATCTATACGGTTTCCAGAATGAGTGTTGCAAGTAAAAGGAGGTTAATGGATGACATGTAGGATGCTTGAACACACAGGAATTCATGGTCATAATTTGAGATTTTGTTCACGGATTAACCAACCTTAATCTTAGCCAGCATGAGCTTGAACCGATCAAAGTCAGTAAGAGCTGCTCTTCTCTTCTGAACAATCAGTTTCCTACCCCACGAGCTGTTCTCCCACTTCTTCTCGACACCTACCAACACACACAATCACTCAAAAAACAGTTTGACGTGAAAAAAAGATAAATCAGTGTTCGGGAGTTGTTAAGCCTACCAGCAGCCTCCATGGCAGCCAGCAATTCCTTCTTCTTGGGAACCCTCTTGATGTCAATTTTGATGTCAGTGAGGGAAAGTCTTTTGAAATTCATTTGGGATCTCACCATATCGGGGGCGTCAACAAGAGCCTACTCAAAAAATTAACAATGCATCAGAACCATCAATACACTAAAGCCCAGGTAGAAGAAACATTATAAACATACCAAAGGAGAGTAAGCCATGATAATAAGGCCACCAAACATAAAACCACATATGGCCACAGACCCCAAATGCTCCACTCATGATTTATCAGACCAACAATCACAACAATTAATAAGCCAATAAATCAGGCAAGGTTGGCTCGTTAATCAGGTTATACTTTGCTCCTAAATAAGAAGTTCAGATCTGGACACTTCTCCCCAGCAAACAAAGAAAAGGCCCAATTGAGGGGACGGAATGGTATGAGCTGCCAAAAGAGTCAACCAACCCTTTCAAATGAGTGCAGAAGAGATCGTATATAGCATCAATCAGTGCAGAAGAAACTCTAACAATAACACACACTTCCCAATACACAATGAGCATTCAAAATAACTCTAATGACATTGCATCTAACGTTCATATCAAAACTAGTCTAGCAAGCAAAATAGTTATTAAAAGCTCCACAAAATAGATCAGGGGGCCAGGCATATACAACACAAGGGAGAAATGAAGTCCTAAATATTAATATTTCAATATAAAACTCAAAGAAACCCACAGAAGACCACATTGTTTAAGGTATAGTTTAGTTTGTACTAAATCCATCCTCCGGTTAAGAGATAGGGAAAACATTTCATAAGGATCCCCAACTCAGGGAGAAGAAATTATTGACATTATCCCTAACAACAAAATATTTCAGGAAAGCGTAAATCTGCAACAATGGACTGAAGCTTACAAGTCGAACAAATGAAATTAACATAAAGCGTGAATTTCACAATTTATTTATTCCCATTTTCAGTTTCTAGGAAGCCAAACAGAACGCAACATAGACCTCAAAATATAACCGAATTTCTTTTATGAAGGGCAAAAATACAACGGAAAGAGGAAGTACCCTATTTTGATCAAGAACGTCGACGATGACAACGAGCTTTCCATAGTCCTCCCCGTAGTTGACGAGAGCAACCCTCCCTATCTCAACGTATCTTTTGAAAGGCTATCCAGAGCAAAAACAAAGAGAAACAAAACAGAATGAGATCAAAGAACGAAACGAGGTCGTACCGAGAAAGTAAAGAGGAAGTACACCACGGTAGCCCTCACCATTTGACCCAAAAGCTCCAGGGTTTATGGGGGCCCGATAAACCCGATAGACAAAAGCCCGGCCCGACCCACTATGGACTGTGGGCTGGCCCGACCCGAGAGTTAGTGGGCTGGGCTTGGGCTTATGGTGTTCAAACCCGATAGGCCCGATAAAGTCTGGTAAGCTTAGTCCGACCCGCCCGTAATAAACCCGGCTCATAAGTCCGAAAATATAAAATACTTATTATTTAAAAATTAATACTCAACCCATTCTTAATACTAATATTTCAACCCAAACCCAAATTTCAGCTCCAAGCACACTTAATTTTTTGAAAAAGCTCAATACCCAATACCCAATACAAGCCCTAACCACTCCTGCACCTACTTAACTTTTTTGCATCTTTGAGTATTTTATTTTAACGAGACCACGTTTTTGCACCCTTGCGTATTTTTTTCCATGCATATATTTTTTTCTAATTTTAAAATTTGAGACATAATTTATTGCAAAAACTCACGTAAGCCTGATCCAAATGGGCTTAATAGGCCCGACCCGAAAAGCCCGATATAAATCCGGTCCGATAAAAGCTCGTTGGCTCTTTTTTATGTCATTAAACCCGCCCGGCCCGCAAATTTAAAAATTATTTAATAAGCCTGGCCCAGCCCGGCCCAAGACTAAAAAATTTGGGTCGGGCTTGCCCGACCCGACCTAATGCTGAGGGCTACACCACGGCGTATGGACGAGAGCGGAAGACAAGAAGGAGCTCACCATTTTGGATTCTGCTGAGGTGTGAGACTTTGGGAGCTCTAGTAGAGGAGGTGCAGCTTATAGAAAAACAAATGAAGTAAAGGTCGGGGATTTTAGGGGTTTTGTTACAAGGGTGAACGTGAATTTACATTTACGTTTACATTTTAGATTGAGACTAGTTTTTTTTTTTGGGTGAGTATTTAGTGATTTTGGTATGTAAAATATTTTTTCATTTTTTAGACAGAAATATAGTTGTAAACCGCATTTTGTAACTCATTTTTTACGAGTAAATTTAGAAAATGAAAACAAAAGATACAATCATTTGCTTATATTTTTAAAAACAACAAACTATTGCATTTTGACTTTTAGGATACAACCTAAATAAATAAAAAATAATATACATACAACATTAAGTAAAAGGTTACCACAATATTACCATAATCATCATCACCACCACTAGCTTACCATCGCCACCAAGATTACCATCACCGTCCTCACAACTACCCACCACCTTCGCCACCATTACATGTCAGGATCCACCCCTAATCCCCCGGGATTAGGGCTAAATCCAGATCCCGTCTAACTTATGCATAACACGAAGGCTAAACGAACGTCCAACCTCCGTGTGACACGTAAGTCGGACAAGGGATTTTCGATCCGACCGTCTAAAATTTTCCAAACTCCCCAGAGTGCGCAGAATCTACTGTGGATCATACGTGTGATGTCTCCATCTCTCGACCAACAGCCCGCGCCGCAACAACCTGGAGGGTATCGAAAACACGAAAAGACTATGAGTGGACATAAATAAAGTTTAAGTTCAAAAACATTTCATAAAACAATTACATTTATACCCTCCACGCAAAAACCAATGCATGCATATCAAGTCAAATCATGAACTACTCATATCAAAAACCATAATTGAAAAAAAAAAACATTTGAAAACACATATCAAAACGTTATTCAAATCCAGGCCTCAGCCTCAAATCACAATTCAATCTCAAATCCGGGAACTCAGTCCCAAAACTCGTCAAATCCACTTCATCCGGGCCATTGCCCAAAACATCAGAAAATCAGTGAAAAACATCAATCATACAAGTTTACTGGATCTCAAGTGCGCCCGAGTCTTTAAACTCAAAACACAATGCTCAATAACCAGGCCTTCCCGGGATATCCGAGTCTTTAAACTCAAAACACAATCACAGGCCTTGGGGGGTATCATTATCACCGAGTCTTTAAACTCAAAACCATACCGAGTCTTTAAACTCAAAACATATCAATCCAGGGCCCTTCCCCCGTCAATCAATCCGAGTCTTTAAACTCAAAACCAGATCCAGTGGGTTTTCTCTTTTCTTTCCGGGTCTTTAAACCCAAAACCATTTTCAATCAAGCATGAAAACCACAGAAAATCCATCTCCGGATTCGCAACAATGATTTCGTAAGCTAGCATCCGGAACCACTGTCCCGAACCCAAATCCAGACTTCCTTTCCAAACTTCGAAAACCAAAGCCGAAACGTCATTTCCTAAATCACAAGAATAGGGCCCCCAGTCCGAAATCACTTATGCGAAATCCATTTCAAAACCATGAAATCAAATCATATTTCAAGACCCGAAGTCAAATCATCAAAACCATCGTCAAATCATAAGAGAAAGCGAAACCTCGTAAAACGTGAAATACCATCATTTCCTCGAAAAACGTGCAAAAACCATAAACCATCACAATCATAAATCAAATAATAGAATCAAGTATAGAAAACATATAAAAACATATATGCATGCATCAAGAGTTAGAAAGCAAAGTCCACTCACAGACCATTCAGACGTCGCCTCGATACGAGCCCACTTACGCCGTTCCCGGCTATTCCATTATCCTCGGCTTTCTCGAACCTATCCAAAGCCCATAACGAAGTTACTAACTACTTCACAAAAGTCCTACTCAAATCCCATAACTTTCCCGAAATTCTAAGCGTACTTTAAACGGGACCCTAGACCTTCGATCCCGCAGAACTAACCCGAAACAAGATTTGATAGTCCCGAAACCTATCCCAATAGATTCGTTACAACAATTAGACTCAAAAACATGTTGGAAGTTTCCCCAGAAACCACCGTACGCGCCTCCATGCGCCGCCCAAGGTGGCTGCGCGTGGGCCTCACACGCCTGAACAGAAACACTGTTCATCTTCAACCTCAAGACCGTGCACTGTTCCGGACCGGCCTGGCCGGTTCTAAACCGTTTGTCCACCATGTTTGTCCTCAACCCAGCAACCTATTCCCCTCAACCAAACACAACAACACGACCTAGAACTCACCTCCCCAACTCGAAACAGAAACCACCCGTAAGCCCCTGTTTCCGTTTCCGGCCACCAGAGCCTCCCCTCGTCACGACTTCACAACCAGACGACTCCTGGGAACCTACTGAACCTAACTAGACCTTACAGAACCCTCGACTCAGCCCCTAACTTCACGACTCAACGTTTGAAATTAACGAAAAAACAGAGCATCAAAAAGGATCAAAGAAATTACCTGCGGTCAGGCCGCCGCCGTGAGCTCCGTCGTGCCTACGCGACTCCTCTAGTCCTCCTCCGTCCTCTAGAAACCACCACCAGCCTCGATTGATCAAGCACGGCAGCACCACCACCAAACTCCCTCTCTGTTTTCCTGAGAACTCACCCCTTACACTCTCAAGTTTTCCTCACGAAACTCTCACTCAAACTCACTCATCAGTTCTCACTTAATCTCTACTCTCACTCACTAGTTCAAAACACCTCACACCTCCCTTATTTCTTTCACAGTCCTTTCAATCCCATGGCCCAGACTCAAAAATATCCAATTGCACCTGTACACTTGTCCTTATCAGATTACACAAGTCTCAATGTGCAAAAGGACCAAAATGCCCCTTGTGAGTCAAAATTACCATTTTGACCTTCGCCATTCTAGACCCGTATCTCGCTTTACGTACGAATCCTCGCCCAGAGTCCTCCACCAGGCACCCACTACCTCGGGTGCACCTAGCTGCACCATTTTCGATCCAGTCGTAACTCGGCCTAAACCACAAGGACTACGATACCACAAACCCCAACTCACAGTAATTCCACGGGGTACCTCAAATCATTCTCGTCACCCGGGTTATCCAAACCCGCAACTGCTCCTGGTTCACTACAGCCTTACCACTCGGGTCGTCACACCCGACTAAGACCATCCCTAGGGGGAAAATCCCTCGAGTCTCACAGTAGTTCCTAGACCCTGCCATCAAGGCATCCGGCTACTCGCATCCGCACAATTCTAAACTCAACCCAACTGACCAAAGGTCACCAATCCATCGGCCTCCTCGGCCTACGTATCTCACTAACTCAACGAGCTATGCTCAGGCGTCTAAGGCCGACCAACCTACTTATCCGTAGCTCACCGGCTACCTTCCAAGTTACTTCTGCTAACGTATCTCCGACCCTATGGTCCATCCATCAAGTAACACCAGTGCCAACACACTAACCATTTCGGCCCTACGCCGACAAACGTCTTACCTCGCACCGCGTATCGGGCGACTAGTATCCTCAAACGCTGCTATATAACTACCTCAAACGTACTATCACTATCGTATCCAGGTTGTTGACGGGCTGTTTCGCATCGAGACATCACATCCACAATAGCATCTGCGCACTCTGGGAAGTTTGGAAAATTTTAGACGGTCGGATCGAAAATCCCTTTTTCGACTTACGTGTCACACGGAGGTTGCACGTTTGTTTAGCCTTCGTGTTATGCATAAGTTCGACGGGATCGGGATTTAGCCCTAATCCCGGGGCATTAGGGGTGGATCTTGACATCACATCCACTATCACCACCAGCACGGCCACCACATCCTCCACTATCGCCAACATCATTACTACTTCCACCACCAATCACCACAGCCGCAACTGCCCCCACCACTACCTCATCACCAACGTCACTGCCACTGCTACCACGAGCACCACCATCGTTCATCCCGTACCATTGCCTCATCACCAACATCACTACCATTGCTACCACGAGTACCAAAGTCGCTCATCCTCGCCCCATCATTACAACCACCACTACTTCAAGAGCCACTCCCACCGCTGTTTCCATAACCACTCCCACCACTGTTTCCATAACCACTTCCACCACCGCTACTACAGCTACCCCCACAGTAGCCACCCACCATATCCTATCATTGCAACAATCGTCATTGCCACTACCACTACGACCACAGTCGCTGCCACCCTCACTCATAGCCCATCCATGCCACCATCCCATAACCACCACCATCACCACCATCCACATCACCATCACAACTTATTTCCCCACCCCACAACCACCATCGTCGCTGCCACGTCTACCCCCACCACCCACATCACCATCACAACTTATCTCCCCACCCCACAACCACCATCGTCGCTGCCACGTTTACCACCACCACCACCTCCACATCCACCTCGACACATAACTACTATCTATACTATACAACTACTATCTATACTATATCATTCCCACTATCGTAATCTCAAAATTTATGTTTGAAAATTATTGTCTGATGTGCATATACTCTTTTTTTAAATTGTGTACCAAAAAAAAATTCCTTTTACATTTTTACAAAATTATATTTAAAGTAAACTACTAAACGCATTCTAAAATATTAAAATGCAAAATATATTTGTTATTTTCGTTTTACAAAACAACATTTTAAAAACCCAAAACGAAACCAAACTATTTGTGTTATTAGAGAATCTCTTAGTGATCTTGGCCTTGTCTCGGGGCTCTACATAAATACGAAAAAAAGTAATGTTAATTTGGCAGGAGTTGACCAATAGGAGGCTAATAGAATTTTAAGAATGCTTGGGTATCTAGATCTATTCGTTTTTGTTACCTTGGTTTTCCGCATGTTATTAACAAACTCATTTTAAATTATTGTAGGCCTCTATTAGAGCATAAAGAGTGTCGTATTATGGGGTGGAAGTCTAGACCACTCTCTTTTGCTAGGCACATCTAGCTTATTAAGTATGTTCTCTACAGTCTGTATGTTTTTTGGGCTTCTCACATTTTTCTTCCTAAGAGAGTCTTGAAGTGTATTGAACAAATGCTTAGGTGCTTTCTTTGGTCTGGAAAAACTTTAGATAGCTATTGTGCTAAGGTTTCCTGGGGTACTGTGTGCTTACCTAAGGACGAAGGGGGCTTAGGCCTATAGACCTTCATAAGTGGAATCATATGTTAATGGCTTGTCACATTTGAAACCTCTTTGGGAATTTGAGTAATAATGTCTAGTGTTAGTGGGTGAATGCTTACTCTATTAAAGGGAACTGTTTCTGGAATTTGGAGTGTCCCTTTATTTGTTCTTGTAACTAGCATAAGCTGATGAAGGTTCGTTCTTTAGTTAGACCTTTTACCAATGCCAAAGTGGGAGATGGTTCTAATATCTTCTTGTGGCATGACTCTTGGCTTCCTAATGGTCCTTTGCTTGATTGTTGTGGTGACTAAGTTACGATTTTGTCTGGGTTAGATGGTAACGCTAAGCTCTTTGAGGTTATCCATAGGTCTAACTGGATATAGCCTCCTTCCTTCTTTGCTTGTGTCCGAGAGATTCATTTTGTAGCAGCTTCAGCTTCTATCTTGCTTATTGCCTCTGATTCCTTTTATTGGGAGTTTGAGATCAATAGGTCTTTCCCCGCATTTCCCATATGGAATAGCCTTTTTTTGAGATCTCTCAAGGTCTTTTAGGCTCACCTAGTTTAGATCCCTCGACCTATTCCTCGAGTTAGTTTTATGTTGTGGTTGACTTTATCTGCTTAGCTTTCCATTCTTGATCGTATTTGTGTCTACTTAATGGGGACTTCCCCCATCTGTGTTCTCTATGGCATGGTTTTAAAGAGCCGTGACCACCTCTTCTTTGGGTGTTGTTTGGTAGAGGTATTTGGAGAGCCCTAATGGAAAGTGTGGTGTTCCCTAGCTACAGCTTTCTTGGAGTTCCCATATTGCGTTGTTAGCGTGTTCTTGGCATGGTAATCGCATGTTGTGGTTGTGCACAAGATTGCATTTGGCTGTTGCGTTTATAGTTTTTCGAATGAGCAGAATGCGGGGTTATTTGCGAGGTGTTGTAGTGGCCTTCAATTCTGTTGCTTTCTAATTTTAACATTAGGAACCGTTGTTGCTCCCTAAATTATCCTACCATAATGGCTGATAATTCTTTTGTAGCCATGAATTGGAATATTTCCTTGGAGTTCTAGGTGCCTTTTTTACAGGAATCACTCCAAAAATGCAATGATAATTGCACCTCGTTATGCTCCCTCCTGACAAGAAATTTGAAATTATGAAGTTACTATCAACACTTATCAGACAAGGAATAATTGTATCGATTTATAGTGCATGCCTCCACCTCTCGATGAACCCCAATCTTCGTGAAACAATATGGAGGTTCATCAAAGCCATTAAACGTTTGAGTGGACAAAAAAGGGATTTTAAAAACACATTTTTCGAGGAAAACAACATTTACCTCCCAGTATAAACCCATGCCTAGATATAGTAAAATCAAACAATCATATTCCAAAACAAAACAAATCATAGACCATGGGACCAAAAAATCATGAAATATGAGTAAACAACCTATGGCCCACATTTCCCCGAATTTCTAGATATTAAATCACATGGATACAATTATCAGTAAATCAGACCAACCAATCCCCAATGCTCAAACACAAGTCACAATATCATATCCACATTAGGCGTAGGCAAATTCAAGGAAACAGAGCCGACCTTCGGACATCCGAGTAGAATCGGGAAAATGGAGCTGAGCTCCAAACGTCTAAGAGCTAGTCAAATCGCCAATCTCAAGAAAACAGAACCGTGCTTTGGATGTCTAAAAACTAGTCAGATCTTCTGAGGATGGTTGACTGTAGAAAATAGTCCACAAAACCAAGAAAAATCATTTAACACAATTTCTTGAACTAAAACCAAGTCCAAACACTTTCAAGATCGGGCTTGAGCCCAAAACACCGTCTCCACCAAACAACCGTAAAATATGTATCCATAACCAATTGAAAAATATGAAAAATCATCAAATAATCACTTTAAATCATTACAACTCAAATCATACAATAAAATATTTAAAATATTTAACTATGCATGCATCACAATTATAAAAATAAATGTCTACTCATAGTCCTTCATTGCACCTCAATTCCAAACTGCACGCTCATTGGAAGTCCTAGGAGATATCTAGCCTACCAACAATCATAACCGAGAGTCACTAACGTGTTCTAGGAGCTCTTACGAGCCTGTAGGGATCAAAACGGACGAGAAAGGATGGCATAACCACTCTGGAGGGAGGCTGGAAGGTTGGTCGTGAGGATTCAAAGTTGACAAGTGAGATTTATGCCTTGCTTTGTGATTTTGAGGTCGTAGAACCGTTTCTGGGAGATAGACGAGTGTAAAGGAAGAAAAATGGAGGAAAACGGTGGCTGGACGGCTAAGTTCTGCCGGTTTGAGTTCGCGGGAACGACCTGTTACAGTCACCCCTGTCAGGCCACGTGGCCAATCAGAGCATGACACGTGGCCATGTGTTAGTCCAGTCAGCTGCTAACGAGGCAAGGCCACGTCAGACTTGCCAGACCACGTGGAATACTGAGAGAATACCACGTGACAGGGTGTCAAGATCTGTCAGGTGACGTGGTAGCTGACGTGGTAGGTCCACGTTAACATTGTCAGACCACGTGGACCAGTAGGGTGGTGCCACGTGGTAGTGTGTCAGAGGGGTGTCAGACCTATCAGTGAAACGTGTCACCAATCAAGGAGTTCCACATGTCATGTTGTCAGAGCTGTCAAATGTCAGAGTTGTCAGGCTGACATCAGCATGTGGCGTCGGCAGCTGACATCAGCGTTAACAACGTGACGTTAGCGTTGACCGCCGTTGACTAGCATTGACACGCTCCTGAGGGCGCGTGGACACAAATTTCGAGGTTAAACTGGTCTTGTTCGAAACATTTCAACGATTTGAATCCAATGGTGGTGGTTTCAGGTCGATCGAAGATCGTTTGATATGTCATTTGGAGGTTTTTAGCTTCAAAAAGCATGTTCGGGACACGTTTACTATTCCGAGAGTTTTGAGGGTTTATGGTATAGGCTTGTATAGATGGTTAGTGACCATTGGGTATGATTTGGACAGGTTCAGACGTTCCGAAGATTGTGGATTAGCCTTGGAGTGACTTACAACGTGGATTGTGCGCGCACAGCGTGGACGATCTGTAAGTAGACTTTACTTTCTAAATGATGCATGCATAAATATTTTATATGTTTTATGAACATGATTTTAGATGCATTGATTGCATATGATTTAAATATGATTTATGTTGATGATTTGGAATTTTTTCGTAAAAAATGTGATATTACATGTATTTCAGATTTCTATTTTTATATGATACTTGGGCTTAGGCCGGATATTCTACGTGCATGTGAATTATGTGATTTTAATGGTTTCACGGAGAGGCGTGAAACTAAGGATTTGATATTCGATTTTGAATGATTTCACGAAGATGCGTGAAATGCTATTTCGGGCTTGAGACCCAGTTGAACATTGACCTTGACTTGGATTAGTGACAGGACGCGTCCCAAATCCCCCCCCCCCCTATCGCGGGATTAACGCGGGACGTGCCTGCCCTCGTCTGACATGAAGTGTCAGACAAGGGATAATTCCAGCTTCAGTCCACACGGGGCTTCTAGAGTGCGCCAGGATCAGAGGAGGAGTGTGATGTCTCGGTCTCTGCTACAGCCCGCATCCGCGATCAACCTGAAGGGCATTAAAAACCAGAAAAGACTGTGAGTGGACGAAACCAAATAATTTAATTTATAAAAACGCATTTCATAATAAAAGACATTTATGTCTTTCACTAAAAAAAATGCATGCATTCGAAAACCAGTTATAAAAAAGTAACCATTAGGGCCTTAGCCCAAAAACTGTAAATCTGAGTATGTGGATCACTGCCCAAATCCATGTGGGAACTCAGCCCAAAACCAATCAAGTGGGAACTCGGCCCAAAACCAATACCAGTGGGTCTCCACCCAAAACCAATACAAGTGGGTCACAGCCCAAAACCAATACTAATGGGTCTCAACCCAAAACCAATCCTCGGCATATCCCAGATGTCACAACCAATACCACTGTCACGGTTCCAACCTACGTGTGCTACTCAGGGTCTCAATTCCCAAGTCTCCCCAGGGTCAACCTAGGTCAATGACCCGCAGATCAATGACCCTCCCTAGGGGAGGTTTTAACCTCTGGCAATCCTGCTCCTGAGTCACTATACGGACTGGTCGCTCCGTGCAATGACCCCTCGCAGGCAATGCCTCGTGACTACTCCAGGATACTACGAGACGTCTGGAGGAGACAACCCGCCACTCCAGGATACTACGAGACGTCTGGAGGGCATCCGTTCATGAGGGTGGTATACGGAAAACCATTTTTCAAATCATCTCAAATCGTTCAAAGGGTCATGCCCTGGTTTTCCATAAAACCATCGTAAATCCATTTATTCAAATCCAAAAATCCATCTATGGGTCCCCCACCCGAAATCACGTTTATGGAACACAATTGGGCCTCATGCCCTATTCATAAACCAACTGGGCCCCCGGCCCGATCGTATAACTCAAATGGGCATCTAGCCCGATTTCTCATTGAATCAAATGAACTCCAAGTCCGATGGTTTCCAAATCAAATAGGTCTCATGCCCGATTCTATGTTTCTAAATCCAAAACCTTTTCGCTAAACCATCATTGAAATACTAACACGCATAAGCGCCGTATAAAACTGAAAACCTCGAAATATGTGCAAATACGGAAAACCAAATACCACAAACATATGCACTCCAGGCATTGCAAAACATGTTCATAAACACATATAAAATAGTTATGCATGCATCCATTTAGAAAACCAAAGTCCACTCACAGACCGTCCATTCTGCACCTCGATATACGCACCATAAGCCTCTCCGGGCTAATCACCATCTCTGGGACTCCCGAACCTGTCCAAATCATGCTAGAGGATTACTAACTACCTTAATAATCTCCCATTAAAGCCCCCTAATTTTCCGATATTTTTATCCTATTTTAAACTCGATCCTAAACTGTCGGACATCCCGACCTATATCGAAACGATGTCCAATTGAATCGAAACTTGTCCCAAAATTTTCGTTACATCGAAAGGATGATTTCATATATTGAAAACATCCCCAAATTCCTCCCCACGAGCCGCCCAAAGGCCCTGCGCATGGGCTTCACACGCCGGCTACAAGGCCGTCTTCTTCCTCACGTAGACCGGTCTAGACCGGTTTATTGGTCCAGCTGGTCCAACTGAACCGACGTGACCAGTTCGGCCTTATATCTCACCAATTTTTTCGTCCTGTTTCTTCCTTCTTTCCACCAATCTTCTCTAATCTATCCTAGAAATTTTTTTATGCAATTATATCCATGAAAACAATCCTAAAACCCCTTGGTTCAATAAACCATTTTTAGCCCAATTGTTCATCCCATGATTTGGGCATTTCCACGGGCCAAAACTCTATCTTAAGAGTTCCATTAAGCTCCTAGGGTCCTTAGAAATAGGTTTAGGGGTTTAGTTTGAGCTTACCTTGCCAGAAATGAAATTCAATGGGTTGCCATCGAAAACTTCTCACGGTTGTTGACTGGGCTGCTCAGCAGTCCTCAGCCACCATTCCTGATCCTACATGACTCGTACAACCCCACAAACGTTCTTAAATCATCAGTACCCATTCAAAACTTCCGAATCCTAAAATCCAAAATTTGAAATGTAAAAGGTTACGAGTTTACCTCTGTCGTGAACTTCACCGCCGCTTACGGCGATCCTACGGCCTGCCACCATCTCCCTCAGTCCATCCCTCCTCCCAGCCACTCACTTGGCCTCACACAAAATCAAAAGGGGAAAGGGTAAAGGTTTTTGGGGTTCATCGGGTTTGGTTCGATGAAACAGATGAAAGGGATGGATATGCATGTATGGGAAATGGTGGGCAATGGATGAATGACACTTGTCATTCATCCATTGGGCCTGTCCCTAAATATCTGGGCCCAATGAATGACAAAAGTCATCTCATCTTGTAAAACGTGCAATAGTTCCTCGGAACTTCATTGAACCATAACTTTCCCGTCGAACGTCCGATTTCGACGTGTCGCCTGTCTACGGACTCGTATCGAGCTGATCTACGTAACGGTCCTTTACCCTCAGGCATCGGACCTCCCCCGTCAAAAGTTAACTTTTTTCCCTCGTTCAAGGGCAAAATCGTAATTTTCGCCATAAACGTCCGATAATCTTCGGTTAATCCCCGATTAACCTCACTAATCCATAATTAGTCTTAATTAATCCCTAAAATCAGGGACAGGTTGTTACAATTAGAGTCAAAGGTGATTTTGAATAAATATTTGAATGGTGAAATGGTTTTTGGATTTGTAAATAATATTCGGGTTTGTGTCCCCGTTGATTTATGGTTTGACATAGAATATAGTCAAACGTGATATATCGGGCTTGTGACCCAGTTTTGATTTATGATATGATATTCGGGCTTGTGACCCTATTGAGATGATATTCCAGGCATGTGACCCTGTTGGAAAGATATTTGACTCCGAGAGTGAGTTCATATGTATTTGAAAACCATGTTTTGGGTTAATACCCTACTGAGGAAATTACTTTGATTGATAAAATGTTTTTACTAAGACCATGCTTTGAGGTTGATACGATTCCGACATGAATATGTTTCCCCGGAGAAGGACTTTAGCAAGAATATGTTTCCCCGGAGAGGTCCTGACGGCCCCAAGGATGCGTTGTATTCCCCCCGGAGCGGTCACGATACATTGCCTGCTATCGAACAGCCGTGGGAGGCTTGACTCAGTAGTGCTTATGTTATATAAGATCGATCGTTGATATTTTCACGAAGATATGTTAAACGTCGACCAGTGATGTGTTCATGGCAACGTGCTCAGACATGACCAGTACTGGAGCTTATGTGCACGTGTTGCTTGGATATCGTGATTGATGATGATGATGATGATGTGATGATATGAGATGTGACAGATGTTTTTTTTCACTGGATATTGATTTGAAAAGCACTTTTGATTTTATTTTAAGAAAGTAATTGAGATTACGTGTTTTCTGATGCATGCATACTTTTAATTGAAAGGTATAAATGTCTTTTCGTTAAATTGTTTTCCAACTGATTTTTTTGCCCACTCACAACTTTTATGGTTTTTGATACACTTCAAGTTGATCACGGATGCGAGCTATAGCAGAAATCGAGACATCACATGCCGCTGCGTACTCTGGAAATGACTACACGCTCTGGAAACCCCAAGCGGGTTACGATTTTATCCCTAATCTAACACGTGGTGTCAGATGGGAGCATGAAACATCCCATGATAATCCATGGGGATTGATATGGGTTCTGTCATTTAAAACTCCTAATTTTTGGGATTAAATATGGATTGAAAACCTAACCATAACACTTCGGATACGCAAAACTACCCTGAGACGATGTCTGGTGAACTCGAAACCCGCGCCAAAATGTTTGTCATATCGATTACATCAAAAGTCATGTTGATTTGAAACCAAGATAGTAAGGCACGCACCCCCGCGGGCCTCCTAAACTCTTTGCGTGTGAGCTTCATGCGCCTGTTACTGTTCATCTTCAGCCTCCAACGGTCGGACCCGTTTCTTGTAACTCGGGTCCTCATTCAGCAGGTTGACCCGGTTCAAACATAATCATTTTACACCTGTTTTCTACATTCCAAGTATCCAAATTCTTCTAATGATACCCACAAACATCCCTGTGATGTCAAAACATCGAAAACTTACCTCAGATCCACAACTAGATCCTTGAACTTTCAACCAAACTTCAAGCTTGTCTTCCAAGCTTTTCCTACGTCAAACCTTCTAGTTTCCTCCTCTCTTCCTTCCTCTTTCTAGTTTTTTCTTTCTTTTCTACCTTCTCTTCTATTTCTCTTCTCCCTCTCTAGTCCTCTCTTCCCTTCACGATCTTGTTCCTCTCGAGCTTTTCTTCTCTGGTCCAACCAAAACACGTAAAATAACACATACACATATATCTCCATAAACAAGTCAGTGAAACCCAAGAGATAATGGTGGGGAGGAGATAAGGGCACTTGTCGTCATCCTACAAAAAATAGCTCCTCTTGTCAAATTACCAAAATGCCCCTGATAATATCAGACCCATAACAAACTTATCTGGTCTCCAATTCCAACATGACGACTCTGAGACCTACATAACTATACTCATGAAAAGTCCAAAAAGTACCCAAAGTAAAAAGTCAACTTTTGAGTTTCCATCATATTATTTTCCTATTTTTTCAATCTAACCCTTTACCCCAAATCCTACTCTAAAATTTCTTCTTTTTCCCTAAACCTTATTTTACTATGTTGTTGGAGGAGTTTTCCCTTATATCTCCCATTGGTTTTTGTTACAATAGTTAGATTTTGACTTTTGGTCTTTTGTTCGCTTTTATGACAAATTGGATCACTGAAGATCAAGCCTCCATCAGATCCGCCATGTTTTATATGTTCTTCAAAACCATGTGTGTAGATTTGACGACGGTAGTTGTTCCTTTTAGTGGAGGTAGTTTGTTCAGAGTTATAGTCGCTATTAGGATTTTGATTGCCTTAGATTTTGTGGGTTTGATTTGTAATTTTGAATTATTTCTATGATGTGAATTTATTAGCTATTAGTGCGGCTTTACTCAAGTTAGTATTGCCACATTGGCTTCCGAATCTTGTTAGCATAGTTTTATTTTGATGATATGGTTGTATGATATCATTCTTGATTGAAAATAAAATAAAATAAAATAAAAAATCTGCGAAGGAATTTCCGAAGGGAACAAAAAGCAATTCTTGAGACAAATACAGACTACAGTAGTCACTTATGATCACTGTTCAAAGTGACGGCCGCCTAATCTGCCTAGAAGGTGAAAAATCACCCTGCATAATGGATAAGCGCCTAAGTAGATTTACGTGTATATGCTTATATTTATTTAATTATATAAGTGCTTATATATAGATTTAGGTATATAAGTTGTTTTATTTATTAAATACTTAGTTAATAATATAAGTATTAAAATAAAATGAAGATAATAAATTTAAAAATATAGAATGTTATATAATAAAATTAATAAAAAAATTTATATTTTCAACATTTACAATTCCCAACTCAATTTATTTGTCTAGATAATTAATTTTTATCATGGAATTATTTGATAGTAATAATTATATTATTAATTTGTTGAATTTTGTCTTTTAAAATAACCACTTAGGTCCCGCCTAACCACCCAGGCGTTAGGCCCCTATCGACCGTCCTAGTAGTGCCTAGCGCCATTTTGAACCTTGCATATGACCACCGAACCCAGCCGAGCTAAAGACTAATGTTTAACTCAATGCTTCCAACACATTAATATTGGACGTCCTGAAATTCAAGGTACAAAGGTGAGATCTAACTCTGTAACAAGGAAAACAACAACTGGAGACTTGGAAGGGTGCTCAAAAATTCTTTGTGGTTATGTTCTAGCCAAATCCCATAAAAAATAGAAACTAGAGTAATTTTACATGCAATAGTTCTAAAAGACTTACCAACCCACTAACCAAAAGGAGAGAGACAAGAGAGGGCCAAGGAGGGAGTCACCATATAACATTGCACCAAATTAGTACCTTTTCCCACATTCAAATAAGAGGTGAGAATGAGCCTTAGAGGCAACATTGCAAAGAGCACAAAACCCATTACCTTGGGCATTAAACACTCTCAACCTATCCATTGTAGACAACCTACCTCGAATAGAGAGCTACAAAATAAAATTCACCCATGGAATATGACTCGAAAACCACACCAAATTATGACAAGAAACAATAGGACTAGTGGGAGAAACTATTCCACATTGAAGACGACAAAAATTAGGTTGTCCAACCCACCGGAAAGAATCTGAAATAGCGGCACTAGGACAGAGCCGCTCGATAGCTGCACTAACCAATCTAATCATCGGGCTAGACGAAGAAGGCTAGCACCAACCCGAGCCATTGAACACTGAACTGACCTTGGAGTGAGCTGCCAACCCAAAGGCTCCAATCACCTCTCCACCAACCAGCAGATCTCCAATAAAGCCAATATCTAGCCAATTATCACATCCCAATCGCCGCCCTAATGAAAGGCCGAACAAGAGGTCAAACCTTGAGTAACTTCCTCTAATACGTATTTCTCTTTCTAACGTTGAAAAGTCATATTGTCAAAACATTTATTCGTAGGATGTACATTCAGTCCAAGGAAAAGTTTGTAAATTCAAGATACAATAGAACATGCTAATACGATGTGTGTAATTGATCGAACTCTGGAAATTAACTGTGCGTTCTAGCTCTGGACATCTATGCACACATGCGTTTGTGTTATGTCTTTTAGACTTTGATGATGTTCTTTTGATTTGTTGAGGTGGTTTGTGAAATTAATTTTGTGGGGGTAGGAAAGTGGAGGACTCCGGCGAGACTGCTCGGCTACGGCAGAGTTGCTACGGTTGGTAATATCGCTAGTGAAGGTTACATCTTCCACAAACCAGGCAGCCGCTCTTATTGATGTCGTAAGAGGTGTCAGTGCCTCATTGCTGCTAATCCTGTTGGTAATTAATTTCTTAAAACAGAGGATTTAGGTTTAATTAGGATGAATCAATCATTAGATCATAAACTATTTATGTCTTTGTTACAGTGAATCGTACCAAGCACCAATTTAAATCCATTGAACTTGATATGAGGGTTTGGAGCCAAACTTCGTTATGTCATCAAACTGTTGATGATCTAGAATATCGATTAGGCCAAATCGTATCAGAATGAGCATATTCAAAATCTAGAAGCATAATGTGTCTAGGGAAGGGCATGGGTACCTATGGGTATTGTTGAAATTGATAAAAAAATAGATAGATAAAAATTTATCAATCATCTAATGGGTAGGGTGAGAGTTTACCCACGGGTATTCAATACCCATTAAATTGAAAGCATTTTTTTTTATCGTTTCTTCAAATTATATATGGATTTAAAATACTCATTATTTCCTCTACTTATTTTATTTTTTATTCTAATTATTATTAATATTGTTACTATTATTATTATTATTAGGTATTATTCTTTCTAATTTATTATTTAATTAAATCTTAGTTATTTCTGCTTTGATTAAAAAAATTAAACCACAAAAATTGTACGAATTTATATTAACACCAAAATATTTTTGAGAACTTAACTCAATCATTAATCTCAAAATTATCTCAAACGTTTTTTTAAATTATTTAACAAAAATCAATGTAAGTTATAGAAATTTCTCAGATTTCACAACTATAGTCTTACGTGTGGTCGTTTTATATGGCCCCCGTTGTGATCCATCACTTAACACGTAAGCATTGACTGTTTCTATTCACAGTTGGATAGTAGTCAAGATTTTTTAGAATGAAATATGTTTGATGATATTTTTTCAACAAATGTGGGCTACGAAATTTGATTTTTCTAATTTTGTGAAAATAGCACAATAAAATTTTCAAACTGAAAGTTAGAAGGAATATCCTATTTTTTTTTATATAAGAATATTGAATAAGTGGGTTATCCAAATTAAACCAAAAAGATCATAGGCCTGAGAAGGAGGTACCACATTCCAAGTCAACATTGAGTGTCTCTGATATTTATCTTCTGAATGTGTTTTAAATAATATATGTTCTATCCAAAAAAATAGGGGAAAAAAATGAAAAATTAGAAAAAAAGTAAAAAGAAATTTTTTTTAAATAAACATTTGAAAAAAAAATTAACAAAAAAAATTGAAGCAAAAAAACAAAATAAAAGGCAAGAAAAGAATTGAAAAACAAAAAAAAAAAAGTTAATTTGTCATCGGTACCTATTACTCTCTATGTAGGCTATGAGTGGACCCTCAAAAATTGAAAATAGATATAAATGGTAAAATGCCCATTAATATCTATGTTTAATGAAGGTCGAACAATGTCCTCTAAATTACCCATTTAACCATCCCTAAATGTACCTAAGAACAATTATGGCCTTTTAGATGATTATGTGTGTTCGAGATGTGAGGAAATGTGAGCTGAAACAAAAGTGATTGATGAAGTACAAAGGTAGAAAGACAAAGAAAAGTACACAAAATGAAAACTATGGCTCGTTTGGTTACCATTTTGTTTCATTTTCACCAAAATCTTCTCCACTTTTCCTCATAACCAATTTCCTCATATCTCAAACATGGAACGTGAACATTAAATGTAACGACCCGTCCCAAATTCCGAGATTATATTAGTGACTAATCACGATTAGTGAGGTTAATCGGTAATTAGTTGAGTGAAATCGGACGAACAATGCAAAATGACCGTTTTGCCCCTGATCGTGGCAAAACGTTGACTTTTTGATCGGGCAGTCAAATGGATTTTGACCGATGATCGTGACGTACTTCGTGACGTCACGAGTTCATAAACAGGTGGCACGTTCAATTCCGACGTTCGACGAGGAAGTTATGACGTTCGGAAGTTTGGGGGCATTTTAGTAATTTTGGTTAAAAATGGGCAAATGTTGACTTTTTGACCGGGAGGTCCGATGGCCGAGGGCCGAAGACCGTTACGTAGATAAGGACGATACGAATCCATAGACAGGCGGCACGTCGAATTCGGACGTTCGACGGCGAAGTTACGGTTCACCGAAGTTCAAGTGCACTATTGCACGAATTACGAAACGAGTTCACTTTTGGACTCTAGTGGGCCCAGATATTTTTCCTGTTGCCCAATGGATGAGTGACAAGTGTCACCCATCCAACGGACACCCAAATTGATTCATGCACCGTGCAAACCATTCCATTTTCATTTCAAACCCAAAAACCCACCCGATCTCATTTCTCTCATCTGTGCAACCCAAACACCAAACCCTTAACCCCAAATGATCCTGGAGAGACCAGAGAGTGAGAGAGGAGGACTAAGGATGGCAGCTGGTGGCTGGAACTGCCGTGGGCGATGGCTGCAACCCAGAACCCGAGTGGGTACCCGGTAAGCCCATTTTCAATTTTTATTTGGATTTTGATGTTATGGATTGTTTTGGATGATTGGGATGGGTTATTTAAGTTTCTAGGGAGTTTTAAGGAAGGTTTGGATGAAGGTTGGACGTCGGGGAAGCCCTGGGAGGTTTTGGGATTTTCGAACCGTGAAGGGAAAATCAAACCGGTCGGGTTTTAGCGGTTTTAGGACTTCTAATTAATTGGGTTATGTTCCTAGGACGATTATAGGAAGGTTAGGATTGATTAGGATTGAAGACGGTGAAAAACTGGGCTAGAATGAGCTTGAACCGGTCACGCCGGTCCAAATTGCAGGCGAACCGGACCGGACCAGTTCAGACCGGTCGACGCGAGGTTAGGGGTGACACTGTAGCAGGCGTGTGGCTCCCACGGGCAACCACATCAGGCGGCGCGTGCGAGCGCGTGGGGGAGAATTTGAGGATGGTTCCAACATGTCAAATCACCTATTCGATGTAACGAACATTTTGGGACTGGTTTCGAGTCGATCAGACATCGTTTCGATAGGTTTCGGGCTGTCCGAAGGTTTAGGTTTGGTTTTAAAAGTAGTTAGAAAATCGGGAAAATTATGGGACTTCAATGAGAGATTAATGAGGCTATTAGTAACCCTCTAAATGAATTTGGACAGGTTTGGGAGTCCCGGTGACGACGATTGACCTGGGAGACGATTATGGCACGCGTATCGAGGCGCGGCTTCGGACGGTCTGTGAGTGGACCTTGTTTTCTAAATTGGTGCATGCATAAATGTTTATTATATGTTTTAAATACGTGTTTGTGATGCCATGAGTGCATTTGGATGTGTGGTTACGTATAGGCACGTATTTCGAGGTTTCGGCCCTATACGGGGATGTATGTCTTTATTGGTCTAAATGAAATGGTTTAGGATTTCCAAATGGATTATGTATATGATTTTATGATGTTGATTTGGATGCTTGTGATTTATATAGTTTCACGTATTTCAAGGCGATTTACGTGCTTCCACGTAAATCGAGGTTTTCCGATTTTATAATGATTTTCCATTCATGTGGTTTTGGATATGATTTCACGAAATGGTTTGGAATTCGAAAAGGTAAACTCGGGTTCGAAACCCATTTGATTTACGGAATCGGGCCGGAGGCCCAATTGGTTTATGATTCGGACCGGAGGTCCAGTTTCTATGTGGATTAGGGCCTAGCGCCCAGTTATGTGTTACAAATGGTTTTTATGGTTCATGACGGTTTATGGGAACCGGCATGAACCCTTGAAATGGATTTACGGGTCATGACGGTTTATGGGAACCGGCATGAACCCTTGAAAGGATTTTACGGTTCATGGCGGCTTACGGGGTTCGGGCATGAATCCTTGAAAGGTTTCAAGAATGATTTCAAAAGGTTTTTCATATTCCATCCTTTATATATGATTGTCTCCTCTGATGAGGGTCGTTGGCCTGGGTGTACCCCGGAGTAGTCACGGAGCACTGACTGAGTGGAGTCGCCCCCTAGTTGGGTTCCTTATTCTCAGGATGAGCATGGTTCGTTACCTCCAGGGAAGGTCATTGATCTACGGACATTGACCTGGGTGGACCCTGAATAGACTTGGGTTTGAGACCCCGGTTAGCACACGTGTAGCTTTATTTTACTGTGACAGGTTCTGGATATGAATATAATGGATAAACATGATTTCAACTGGTTTGGGAAATTGTGTTTATAATGATAAATGGATTTGGGCTGAGATCCCACGTATGTTTACTATACTATGGTTTTCTGTAAATGGTTTTGGACAGGAGCCCGTGTGACTTGTATTTACAGAATTTGGGGCTGAGACCCTAATTATGGATGTTTTAACATATATGATTGGATAAATGGTTTTACTATGCATGCATGATTTTTAGTGAAGGGTATAAAGGTTTTTTTTTTTATGGAAATGTTTTTATAAACTTATTACTTTTTTCCGCTCACAGTCTTTCTGTTTTTAATACCCTTCAGGTTGGATACGATGTGGACTGTAGCAGGGACCGAGATATCACATGCCTCCTCCGGATCCTGGCGTACTCTGATAGCCCGGGAGGGCAAAGGTAGGAAATATCAATACTCCGTGTCAGACGGGAGCAGGGTCATCCCACGTTAATCCCGGGGGGATTGGGATGGGTCCTGTCAGCGTGGTATCAGAGCATAGGATTGCTCGCAGGATTGCTTATCAGAGCAGGATTGCTCATGTTACTCTGAATTCCAGAGCGTGTTTTGCGTACTACTCCTTACGCAAGTCGAGGATGTGATATCTCAAGGTACTACAGTTCGTGATCAACCTGATAGTTGGGGTGCCGATACGATAGTTAGCAGGATTGTTTCGTGATATGTCTTGGTTCGGCACTAGATGCCGGGATTGCCTTAGTTCTGTCAGGGTTGACAGAGTGGGACCCTATGGAAAGATGAACGTATTCGTACGTTAGCATGTTGATCGTGAGACGGTTAGTTGGGATCGTTTTCACGATGTCGTAGGATCGGTTCCGACGACTGGTTGGATGTTGTGACCATCCGATGATCGGATATTGGTAAGTTAAATGGATTTACTGCTTATGACAGTTAGCGGCCGGATTCGAGGAATCCTAGTTGGATTAATGGTAGGATTGGATTGACGTCTTTGCGATGTCGGGACCGCGGAGTTAGTCAGATTGTCGATTTTACTGTTTTTCGCAGTTGGGTTCAGGGAAACTCTAGGTGTGGTCGTGGAATCCTAAGGTAGGATGTGTATGGTTTGGAAATATGAGTTGACGAGTAGTTTGACTTGGACGACTATTCGGATTTGGATTCGTTAGTCGGTCTAGTCATGTCAGCTTGTGTTGGGACTGCACTTCGCAATCGAGGTTGTACTTATCGGTTAAACCTACTTGGTTGTTGTGCTACTCAGTTGTGGTTTGGTGCAACTAAGGTCGTGGATGACCTGGTAGACGACGTTAGTTGAGTCGAGTTACGACTGGTTAGTGATTAGTTGGACAAGTTATCAGGGTTGGTACTTGTCGATGGAATCCCAAAGTTGGGATACGAAGTAGTTGGTACGGTCGATGGATTCCGTTGGATGCGGAGTCTCGATAGTGATGTCTGGTAGTGAGGTCTGCATGAGTGTGTGGCAGGCACTACTACCGAGAGTGGTTGTAGTTACTATTGTTGGGAACCGAGGACGTTCAGGGGACGTTTCCTTTTCTCGTGTGAGTTGTCAGGGTGACTGTACCCACAGTTGTTGGGTACGACGGAGGAAGAGTTTCTCCAATTTGAGTAGAGGTACGGGGTCGTCGCTCGGTATGAGCGGAGATCCAGGGTTGTCAGTTTTGTACATGGTGTGCCGATACTAATACTGGTGTGATGATACTGGTACTAGTGCTGGTGCCGGTGTCGGTGATTGTGATGACGGTGAGTCGCGAATCGGGATGTGACTCCGTCGTGATGGGCATATGTTCGGTATCTGTGGTTCAGGAGTGGATCATGGATAGAGTTAAATTGATGATGGACACATGGTTGATGTCCGAGTATGTTGTTTCCAATATGGTTAGAACTTCGGAATCGTGAGAGGTTGCGATTGAGGTGACAGTTTGTCAGATGTAGATGTTGTTGGTTACCACTAGTACACTGATCGTGTATTGGCTGGTGGACCCGGATTTGTCTTGGGTCATCAAGTGCAGTGAGTATATCGAAGTTAGGTGACTAAGATTCCTCATTCTCTACTTGGTGGCAGATGATGTCAGGTTATATGACGTGGTGAGTGCAGCGAGTGTTGTTTGCATTCACGCAGGACGGATTTTGATGTCATTGTTTTGTATCATTCTTGATTTTTCCTAGGTGAAATGACAAGGATCGATACGAGGTAGTCAATGAGAACCCATAGTTTCGACGTGTCTCGTGGTTGACTGATCTATTTAGATGTGGGAATTGGTTTAGGATTTTGGGTATCGTTATGGATCTGGATCGTGATTTTGATGATCCAGATAGTTAGAAAGTTTATCACTTTTACTGGGATATTTGAGTGGAGCGTGATGGGACTGAACATCTTTTCGAAGTGAATCCTGTATGGTATATTACTCAGGTGAGTAGTTTTCCGACGTGGTCGGATTTTGGTCAGCCTAGATGTGTTGATGTTGGGATTGGCTTCCCTGTAATGACCCGTCCCGAATATCGGGATTGAATATTAATTAATTATGATTTAGAATGACTAATCGGGGATTAGTTGAGTGGAATCGGACGAAACGTGCAAAATGACCGTTTTCCCCCTAGCGTGGGCAAAATGTTGACTTTTAGTTCGGGCGGTCAAACGGACTTTGACCGATGACTGTGACGTAGTTCGGGACGTCACGAGTTCATAGACAGGTGGCACGTCCGAATCCGACATTCGTAGAGAAAGTTGATGTTCGGAAGTTGAGGGGTATTTTGGTAATTTGGCATATTAGGGGCCAAATGTTGACTTTTTGATCGGGAGGTCCGATGGACGAGGGCCAAGGACCGTTACGTGGGTCTCGTCGATACGAATCCAATGACAGGTGGCACGCCAAAATCGGAGATTCGACGACGAAGTTATAGTCACGGAATCGGGCTCGATTAACCGAACGAACTGGGATTAAAATAATATTTTAATATGAACAGTACCCGGTGACTGAACACACTTGGATGAGTGACAAGTGTCACTCATCCCCTAAAATCAGGCTTGAAACCAGATCCCATGTTTTGGGGAAAACATAATTATTATGTTTTATTAATTAATTAAACTAAATTAATCTTTTATTTCCCATTAATCCACTCTGTTTCTTAAAACCGTGCACAATTTGGGGGAAACTGAATTGAGAGAATTGGGCTCTCTTCCACGGCCGATTTTGAGTGAGAATTGTGAGATTTGTGGGACTAATTGAACTGGGAAAACACGAGGGATCGATTGAGAGCTAAGGAGCTAGATTTCGGATTTTAGAAAATTTGGGCGGAAAATCAAATTGGACGAATTGAGCCTTGTTGATCGAAATTAGGTTCAGTTTTAGTCTTCTGGGATTGCTACGATCAATTTTGTAGAAGGAACGAAGTGGAATTGAGGTCGATTTGAGGTAGAACTGAGGAAGGAAGCTTTCGGAAATTTCGAGCGTGAGTCGAGGAATTTGAGGCTTCGATGGATGGAATTGAGCTGGGGATTATGTTCCTGAGGATCCCACGATGCTTCTGGGTTCATCAATTGGAAGAAACCGGTTGAGATTGACGGAACTCCATAGTTGCACAGTGACGGCTGTTCTTCGAAGAATCGAGTTTGAGTCGTGGAGTTTGAGCCATGAATTGATTCAATTGAGTTGGAGAAAAGGTTTACCTGAGTTCATTGAAGCTTCTTGATGAATCAATTTAAGGAAATCGTGTGAAATTGAGGAATTTCTGATGATGAACAGTGACCGGATGTCCTTCGATTGATCATCTGTGATCGTGAGGATTGAGGTAATGTTTCATGGAATTAATGTTACAAAACTCTAATTGAACTTAGGTCGAAACTAATTGAATGTTCAATTGATGAATTCAGTGTCGAATTGATAGGATTGGAACCGGGTCTGATCGAGGGTCAAACGACCCGTTTACCAGACAAACGGGCGAAGGGGACGACTGTGCTGGTTACTGTAGCTGACGCGTGGGTTTCACGCACAGCCACTCACGGCGGCGCGTGAGGGCGCGTCCGGCCTAGTCTCAAGGTGAGGTCAACATGACTTTTGATCCTCTCATTGTAACGAACATTTTGACGTTGATTTCGAGGAAATCGGATATTGTTTCGTTAATGTTCCGGGTATCCGAAGTTTTGTTTTACGTTAAAAATACGTATTTAAATTCCGGAAAAATTGGGGGAAATTTATGTTGTATTTTGAGATGTTAGTAACCCTCTATAATGATTTTGGGCAGGAGTTGTGATTTCCAGAATTTACGGAAAAACGTGCAGCTCGGAAACGTACCGTTTTGGACGGTGTGTTTGAGTGGACTTTTGGTTTTCTAACCGTGATGCATGCATATATGATTTAAAATGCCTTATTATATGATTTTTTATGATTTGATATGATTTATGTTTCAATCCGATGATTTCTCGGTTTTATGATTATTATATTATATTTTGGCACGATTTTCGAGAAATAGTGAAATTGATGTTTTTGGGCTAGGCCCGGATTGAAAATGATGTTTTGACTCGGGTTATGAGTCAGGGAATTAAAAATGATATTTGGACTCGGATTATGAATCAGGGATTATTTTCATGGATTTACGTGATCGTGGCAACTCGGGTTTACGGTTGCACGGATTTGCGTGAAAATGATATTTTGGGCTTGAGACCCAATGGAATTGTGATTTTGATTGGATTTGTATTTCCATGCGATGACATGATGATATTGATGATTTTCGGATTTATAAAGTAAATCGGGACTTGGGGCTGAGACCCTGTATTGTAAATGATTTGGTTTTCATTGCAACTGTTTTCACTGGTTTTTGTGGTGATGATATGTTGCGGATATTTAGGGCTTTCAGGAGAAAATATGTTTTTCCCCGGAGTGCACCCTGGAGATAATGCTCGTCTTCGGTATGGAAGTGTTTACCCCGAAGAGGTCACGTAGCACGATCTTTGTCGAGCAGCCGAGGGAGGCTTGACTCAGATCAGATGTGCTGGATTATATAGGGATCGGTAAGTGATGTGTTCACGAGATCCGGATTGCCGGTTGGTGATGTGTTCACAGCGGCGGATGCTCGGATTTTGAGCGGTCCTTAAGCCTATTGATTTGCACGCCATGTAGGGATAAACGTGACTCTAAGCAACATGATATGGAAATAATTCCCGTGGTTTATGGAAAATGATTTTGAGGAAACCGTGGTTTAGCGGTTAAAATGATTTAAGGAAACTGTGAACTTTTGAGATATTAAACTGATTTGGTGAACATGAGTTTTTATGGACCATGGGAAAACGTGTTTTGATTTTATCGGTCCACTGTTCATACTTGAATGCTTTCATACTATTACTCATGTTTACGATATGCATGCAAGTTTGTGAAAACTGGAGGGTAAGAATATATTTTGGTAAATGTTTTTATAAGAAGTTATTTTGTCCACTCACACCTTTTCTGTTTTATTAACCCTTCAGGTCGTGGCGCGTTGATCGAGGCTATTCCAGAGGTGGAGGTATGTGTGGGCACAGGCACAAAATTCCGTTGTCTGGCAGGTGCTGAAGGGTTGTTTCGGACTTTCAGTTGACTTGTCAGACGGGAGCAGGATCGGGCACGGTTATCTATGTCCTTCGGGGGCGGGTCCTGTCAAATTGGTATCAGAGCACTAGGTTGCTGATGATGTTGCCATGTCATACCTCTGGAACGTGAGCCTCGTGCGCAACCTGGTAGTGAGATGGGTATATTAGGGTATTTGAGACCTTGTGATTAATCTCGGAATGTAATTGACCTTGGTTTGTGGGTCAGATATTAATTTGTGTAACTACGGCTTACTAATTGTCAAATCAGTATTCTTATGGGTCCCAGGATTTATTGGATCCAGAGGCTTGGAGGGTAGCACAATTGGGTAGGTTGGACCCAGGATGAGATTATTCTCAGTAAATTCCTTGTGCGGAATGTGAGTTCCAACGTCTAGAGTGTGTTGGGGTATTCCTAGGCTTTGTAAGTGGTATATGATGTGGTTCACCGGTGGTAATTTGCTAGGTGACCGGGTATGCCAGGGATGGCATGGATGAATGAGTCAAGAATTCGGTTAAGACTCGAGATGAGTCATGGTAATATCTTAAGTCTCAGGAGCTGTCGGGTTTTGAGGAACCCTAGGAAGTAATCGCGGAACCTTAAGGTGGGATGTTTGGTTCGGAAATGTGTACTGACGAGTGGTTGCTGAGAATTGGGGGACGTTCAGGGGACGTTTCCTTTTTCTCACATGAGTTGTCAGGGAGACTGTACCCAGAGTTGTTAGGTACGAAGGAGGCAGAGTTTCTCCTATTCGAGCAGAGGTACGGGGTCGTCGCTTGTTATGAGCGGAGATCCAGGGTTGTCAGTTTTGCACACGGTGTGCTCATACTGATACTGTTGTCTGTGTGCTGGTGTTGGTGCCGGTGTTTGTGCTGACGATGAGTCACGAGTCGAGTTATGACTTCGTCGAGTTGGGTATGCGTCCGTAACCAGTCTAAATGGGACACGTGGTTGGTGTTCGAGTGCGTTGGTTTCAACATGGTTGGACCTACGGAATCGTGAGAGGTTGTGTTTAAGGTGATAGGGGAATTGCGGGTTTTCTGCATTAGGATTAGGTATTCTGAAGTCATCAGGGGTGACTTCTTATTTTCTGCTTGGTGGCAGACGATGTTGGGTTACATGGCGTGGGGAGTGCAGTGAGTTTTGTTTGCATCCACGTAGGATGAGTATTGGTGTCATTGTTTTGGATCATCCTTGGTTTTTCCCTAGGTGGGATGGCAAGGATAGATACGAGGTAATCAGTGAGAACCCACAGTCGCGGTGTGTCTCGTCGTTGACTGAACTGTTTAATTGTTGGCGTTGTTTGTCAAACGTTGCGACAGTACACAAATTAGATGAGGGTGTAAGACCCTATGGTTCCTAGTAGTTAACTGTGTGGATCCTAAGTGGATCGGGTTTGTGATGTCGTGGACATTGGGCATTGTGACGATCTAGGATCGTGATGTTCATGGTCGACTGACGTAGTGATGGATATGGGTCGTGATTTCGATGATCCAGATGGGGTAAGAGTTTATCACTCTTACTCCGGTATGTGAGTCGTAAATGGCGGGACTGAACTTTTTTTGGAAGTGGAGCCCCTTATGGTATGTTACTCGAGCGAGTAGGTTTCCGACGGGGTCGAATTTGGTCAACCTTAGAGTTGTGACTGATGGGATTGGCTTCCTTATGAAGTCAATCGGATGTAATGTGTTGCTCTTTTAAACTGGTAACCGATAGGTTCGGTTTTGGTGTGTCCGAGTGGACGTGAACGAGATTTCGGGTTTTGGAACCGAATTTCTGGGTGACGATTCAGGATTCGATTTTGGAACTTGAAAGTGGAATACTGGATTTGGGTGCGGAATGATTATTCCAAATGCTAGCTTCTGGAATAATGATTTCGGATTCAGATTTGGACATGGATTAAAAATGTGATGTCTGGGTTTGGATTCGGGATTTCTTACGAAATTGAGGATTCGGATTTGGAATTGGAACTAGCTGATTGGTGGAGTTTCGATTTGTCTACAGCTGGTTTGGGCAAATGTACTCCATTATTGGAACGTGTTTGGCTATGACCTAGGTGCTTGTAGTCTGGTCAAGGGATAGATGTACGTACCTTGTACATGGTTTGGGGTACGATACTTTGCCGACTTGTGGTTGTCGAGGTTGATGTGAATCCCGGGAGAACTAGGCGTTCTTCCCTGTGGACACGTTGATGTGTCATTTTGAGTGCTGTCATTTGGCGAGGTGTTTTTGGGTAGCATAGGACAAGGATTGTCGATGTTAGCTAAACCCTCAGTATTTTTTTACTTTTTCCTTACCTGGTTTGGGATCGACCATATTGGTCCATGGGTCGAGTACTAGGGTCCAGCTGTAGGATCTTGCTTGGTGTACGATTTGTTGTATCGTATGGACGAGGGTACTTGATACCTAGTGGCGGTACATGGGATGTACCAGTGATGTGTCGATAAATGTGTTGGTGTTTGGCTTAGTTCCAATACCATTGGTTTTGGTTGTGAACGTGAACTGGACATTGAACACGATGCACTGGGCAGAGTGGTTCTGATGCATTCAGTGATTGTTTGAGCAGGTGCTCTTAGCCATGGTTGGCTAGTATAACTCTAGTATTGAGTTGTGTGATCACTGCTAGGCTTGTGTTCAACGTGTTCCAGTTACGTCGTCTGCTTGAGTGTGATGACGGTATGCGTATACTCAGGATGAGTGAGTTGGTGGTTAGTGTGACCGCAAGTTGCTTTGCGGCGAGATGTTACCGTGTCGTGACCTTACCAGCATCTGGGATCGCTGAGGGGGTGACAGTTGTGGTTACTAAGGTTAGTATTTGTTACAGGAATGAGGTTACCCTGTGTGGCGAGATCATGTTGTTGATCTTGTGCTACATTGTCGAACATTGTCATACGTTGTGTTGTCACTGATTTGTCGATGATTGGAGCTTTACAATGGCGGTAAAGCTTAGTGGTGACAGATTGGCTAGTAGTGTCGGCATGGACTGACTAGTGAGTTTTGGTGACTCTCTATGAGAGCGAAGGTCAGGGCACATTAGTGAGTACGTGGGGCCGTCAAGCTGAAAGAGTCAGCTTAACGGTGACATTGCCAATTTCTGGTGATCAATTTCACTCGAGGTGGTCGAGTGTAGTCAATACGACGTGCATCTGTGATGTGACGTCTGAGTGCAGACGAGATCTGTGTTGGCTAGTGGGTGTACAGGTGTACACATGTTGTGAGGCCCATTTGTTTTCCACGAGGTAGTTGTGGAATACGGATAGTTGGAATTTCGGGGACGAAATTCTTTAAGGAGGGAAGGTTGTAATGACCCGTCCCGAATATCGGGATTGAATATTAATTAATTATAATTTAGAATGACTAATCGGGGATTAGTTGAGTGGAATCGGACGAAACGTGCAAAATGACCGTTTTCCCCCTAGCGTGGGCAAAATGTTGACTTTTAGTTCGGGCGGTCAAACGGACTTTGACCGATGACTGTGACGTAGTTCGGGACGTCACGAGTTCATAGACATGTGGCACGTCCGATTTCGACATTCGTAGAGAAAGTTATGATGTTCGGAAGTTGAGGGGTATTTTGGTAATTTGGCATATTAGGGGCCAAATGTTGACTTTTTGATCGGGAGGTCCGATGGACAAGGGCCAAGGACCGTTACGTGGGTCTCGTCGATACGAATCCAATGACAGGCGGCACGCCGAAATCGGAGATTCGACGACGAAGTTATAGTCACGGAATCAGGCTCGATTAACCGAACGAACCGGGATTAAAATAATATTTTAATATGAACAGTACCCAGTGACTGAACACACTTGGATGAGTGACAAGTGTCACTCATCCCCTAAAATCAGGCATGAAACCAGATCCCATGTTTTGGGGAAAACATAATTATTATGTTTTATTAATTAATTAAACTAAATTAATCTTTTATTTCCCATTAATCCACTCTGTTTCTCAAAACCGTGCACAATTTGGGGGAAACTGAATTGAGAGAATTGGGCTCTCTTCCACGGCCGATTTTGAGTGAGAATTGTGAGTTTTGTGGGACTAATTGAACTGGGAAAACACGAGGGATCGATTGAGAGCTAAGGAGCTAGATTTCGGATTTTAGAAAATTTGGGGGGAAAATCGAATTGGACGAATTGAGCCTTGTTGATCGAAATTGGGTTCAGTTTTAGTCTTCTAGGATTGCTACGATCAATTTTCTAGAAGGAACGAAGTGGAATTGAGGTCGATTTGAGGTAGAACTGAGGAAGGAAGCTTTCGGAAATTTCGAGCGTGAGTCGAGGAATTTGAGGCTTCGACGGATGGAATTGAGCTGGGGATTATGTTCCTGAGGATCCCACGATGCTTCTGGGTTCATCAATTGGAAGAAACCGGTTGAGATTGACGGAACTCCATGGTTGCACAGTGACGGCTGTTCTTCGAAGAATCGAGTTTGAGTCGTGGAGTTTGAGCCATGAATTGATTCAATTGAGTTGGGGAAAAGGTTTACCTGAGTTCATTGAAGCTTCTTGATGAATCAATTTAGGGAAATCGTGTGAAATTGAGGGATTTCTGATGATGAACAGTGGCCGGATGTCATTCGATTGATCATCTGTGATCGTGAAGATTGAGGTAATGTTTCATGGAATTAATGTTACAGAACTCTAATTGAACTTAGGTCGAAACTAATTGAATGTTCAATTGATGAATTCAGTTTCGAATTGATAGGATTGGAACCGGGTCTGATCGAGGGTTAAACGACCCGTTTACCAGACAAACGGGCGAAGGGGACGACTGTACTGGTTACTGTAGCTGGCGCGTGGGTTTCACGCGCAGCCACTCACGGCGGCGCGTGAGGGCGCGTCCGACCTAGTCTCAAGGTGAGGTCAACATGACTTTTGATCCTCTCATTGTAACGAACATTTTGACGTTGATTTCGAGGAAATCGCATATTGTTTCGTTAATGTTCCGCGTATCCGAAGTTTTGTTTTACGTTAAAAATACGTATTTAAATTCCGGAAAAATTGGGGGAAATTATATGTTGTATTTTGAGATGTTAGTAACCCTCTATAATGATTTTGGGCAGGAGTTGTGATTTCCAGAATTTACGGAACAACGTGCAGCTCGGAAACGTACCGTTTCGGACGGTGTGTGTGAGTGGAATTTTAGTTTTCTAACCGTGATGCATGCATATATGATTTAAAATGCCTTATTATATGATTTGTTATGATTTGATATGATTTATGTTTCAATCCGGTGATTTCTCGGTTTTATGATTATTATATTATATTTTGGCACGATTTTCGAGAAATGGTGAAATTTATGTTTTTGGGCTAGGCCCGGATTGAAAATGATGTTTTGACTCGGGTTATGAGTCAGGAAATTAAAAATGATATTTGGACTCGGATTATGAGTCAGGGATTGTTTTCATGGATTTACGTGATCGTGGCAACTCGGGTTTACGGTTGCACGGATTTGCGTGAAAATGATATTTTGGGCTTGAGACCCAATGGATTTGCGATTTTGATTGGATTTGTATTTCCATGTGATGATATTGATGATTTTCGGATTTATAAAGTAAATCGGGACTTGGGGCTGAGACCCTGTATTGTAAATGATTTGGTTTTCATTGCAACTGTTTTCACTCGTTTTTGTGATGATGATATGTTGCGGATATTTAGGGCTTTCGGGAAAAAATATGTTTTTCCCCGGAGTGCACCCTGGGATAACGCTCGCCTTCGGGATGGAAGTGTTTACCCCAAAGAGGTCACGTAGCACGATCTTTGTCGAGCAGCCGAGGGAGGCTTGACTCAGATCAGATGTGCTGGATTATATATGGATCGGTAAGTGATGTGTTCACGAGATCCGGATTGCCGGCTGGTGATGTGTTCACAGCGGCGGATGCTCGGATTTTGAGCGGTCCTTGAGCCTATTGATTTGCACGCGATGCAGGGATAAACGTGACTCTAAGCAACATGATATGGAAATAAGTCCCGTGGTTTATGGAAAATGATTTTGAGGAAACCGTGGTTTAGCGGTTAAAATGATTTAAGGAAATTGTGAACCTTTGAGATATTAAACTGATTTGGTGAACATGAGTTTTTATGGACCATGGGAAAACGTGTTTTGATTTTATCGGTCCACTGTTCATACTTGAATGCTTTCATACTATTACTCATGTTTTACGATATGCATGCAAGTTTGTGAAAACTGGAGGGTAAGAATATATTTTGGTAAATGTTTTTATAAGAAGTTATTTTGTCCACTCACACCTTTTCTGTTTTATTAACCCTTCAGGTCGTGGCGCGTTGATCGAGGCTATTCCAGAGGTGGAGGTATGTGTGGGCACATGCACAAAATTCTCTTGTCTGGCAGGTGCTGAAGGGTTTTTTCGGACTTTCAGTTGACTTGTCAGACGGGAGCAGGACCGGGCACGTTATCTATGTCCTTCGGGGGCGGGTCCTGTCATTCCCTATGAAGTTAATCAATGGTAATGTGGTAATCGGTTAAGCAGGTAATCGATAGGTTCGATTTTAGTGCGTCTCGGTAGACGTGAACGATATTTCGAGTTTTGGAATCAGATTTCTGGATGACGATTCAGGATTTGATTTTGGAACTTGAAAGAGGATTTCTGGATTTGGGTTTTGGAATCAGATTTCTGGATGACGATTCAGGATTTGATTTTGGAATTTGAAAGAGGATTTCTGGATTTGGGTTTTGGAATCGGATTCTGGGTCACGATTCAGGATTTGATTCTAGAGCTTGACACTGGAATTTCTTTTATGGATTTGGGTTCGGAATGGTTATTCCAAATGCCGGTTTACGGAATGATGATTTCGGATTCAGATTTGGACAGGATTATGGATTTAATTTCTGGGTTTGGATTCGGGATTTCTTACGAAATTGCGGATTCGGATTCGGATTTGGAAATAGATGATGGGTTGGCGTTTCGATTTGTCTAGTCCGAGATTGGACAAATGGACTCCATAGTAGAAACGTGATTGACTACAACTTAGGTGGTTGTAGGCTGATTGATGGGCAGATGTACGTACCTTTTACGTTGTTCGAGGTACGATACTGGGTAGACTTGTGGTACCTGGTGATGGTATATAGGTTATACCAGTGGTATGATGGTGAGCGTGTTGGTAGTCGGATTGGTTCTGATACCATCGAATTAGTTGAGGTCGTGGACTGGACATTAGATACTGTACGTTGGTTCATAGTGATTCTGGTGGGTCCAGTTACACACAGGTCGAGTGTTTTGTTGGTATACGTATACTCAGGTTGAGTGAGTTGGTGGTTAGTGTAACCACGAGTGAATATGGTGACAGTTTTCGATTGACGACTGTCAAGTGGTGACGGTTTGTCGGAGGTGTCAGTGTGGATCGTTGTGTGAGGTCTGATGACTCCTAGTGGGTGCAGACGTCAGGATAGATTGAGATTGAGAAAGGAACCGTCTAGTTGGTTGCGTCAACGAAATGGTAGATTTGACAAGTGGTGTCAATTCGTAACGGGTGGTTTCTGTCATTCGATGTAGTCAAGTGTAGTCGATGCGACGTGAGTGTTAGTGGTACGCTTGGGTACGAGTAAGTATTGTATTGGTTAATGGGTGTACTAGTGTACACATGTTTCGAGGTCGATTCTACTTTCCACGAGGTGGATGTGGAATCAGGATAGTTGGAGTTTCGAGAACGAAACTAATTAAGGAGGGAAGAACGGTTAGAATTAGGTCGGTTGGAATTTCGAGAAAGAAATTAATTAAGGAGAGAAGGTTGTAACGACCCGTCCCAAATTCCGAGATTAGATTAGTGACTAATTACGATTAGTGAGGTTAATCGGTGATTAGTTGAGTGAAATCGGACGAACAATGCGAAATGACCGTTTTGCCCCTGATCGTGGCAAAACGTTGACTTTTTGATCAGGCAGTCAAATGGACTTTGACCGATGAGCGTGACGTAGTTCGTGACGTCACCAGTTCATAGACAGGTGGCACGTTCAATTCCGACGTTCGACAAGGAAGTTATGACGTTCAGAAGTTTGGGGCATTTTAGTAAATTCGGTTAAAAAGGGGCAAATTTTGACTTTTTGACCGGGAGGGCCGAGGGCCGAAGACTGTTACGTAGATAAGGACGATACGAATCCATAGACAGCGGCACGTCGAATTCGGACGTTCGACGGCGAAGTTACTGTTCACGGAAGTTCAAGTGCACTATTGCACGAATTACGAAACGAGTTCACTTTTGGACTCTAGTGGGCCCAAATATTTGTCCTGATGCCCAATGGATGAGTGACAAGTGTCACCCATCCAATGGACACCCAAATTGATTCATGCACCGTGCAAACCATTCCATTTTCATTTCAAACCCAAAAACCCACCCAATCTCATTTCTCTCATCTGTGCAACCCAAACACCAAACCCTTAACCCCAAATGATCCTGGAGAGACCAGAGAGTGAGAGAGGAGGACTAAGGATGGCAGCTGGTGGCTGGAACTGCGGTGGGCGATGGCTGCAACCCAGAACCCGAGCGGGTACCCGGTAAGCCCATTTTCAATTTTTATTTGGATTTTGATGTTATGGACTGTTTTGGATGATTAGGATGGGTTATTTAAGTTGCTAGGGAGTTTTAGGAAGTTTTGGATGAAGGTTGGACGTCGGGGAAGCCCTGGGAGGTTTTGGGATTTTTGAACCGTGAAGGGAAAATCAAACCGGTCGGGTTTTAGAGGTTTTAGGACTTCTAATTAATTGGGCTAGGTTCCTAGGACGATTATAGGAAGGTTAGAATTGATTAGGATTGAAAACGGCGAAAAACTGGGCTGGAATGAGCTTGAACCGGTCACGCCGGTCCAAGTTGCAGGCGAACCGGACCGGACCGGTTCAGACCGTTCGACGCGAGGTTAGGGGTGACACTGTAGCAGGCGCGTGGCTCCCACGCGCAGCCACTTCAGGCGGCGCGTACGGGCGCGTGGGGGAGAATTTGAGGATGGTTCCAACATGTCAAATCATCTATTCGATGTAACGAACATTTTGGGACTGGTTTCGAGTCGATCGGACATCGTTTCGATAGGTTTCGGGCTGTCCGAAGGTTTAGGTTCGGTTTTAAAAATAGTTAGAAAATCGGGAAAATTATGGGACTTCAATGAGAGGTTAATGAGGCTATTAGTAACCCTCTAAATGAATTTGGACAGGTTTGGGAGTCCCGGTGACGATGATTGACCCGGGAGACGATTATGGCACGCGTATCGAGGCGGGGCTTCGGACGGTCTGTGAGTGAACCTTGTTTTCTAAATTCGTGCATGCATAAATGTTTATTATATGTTTTAAATACTTGTTTGTGATGCCATGAGTGCATTTGGATGTGTGGTTACGTATAGGCACGTATTTCGAGGTTTCGGCCCTATACGGTGCCTATACGGGGTTGTATGTCTTTATTGGTCTAAATTAAATGGTTTTGGATTTCCAAATGGATTATGAATATGATTTTATGATGTTGATTTGGATGCTTGTGATTTATATAGTTTCACATATTTCGAGGCGATTTACGTGCTTGCACGTAAATCGAGGTTTTTCAGTTTTATACTGAGTTTCCATTCTTATGGTTTTGGATATGATTTCACAAAATGGTTTTGGATTCGAAAAGGTAAACTCGGGTTCGAAACCCATTTGATTTACGGAATCGGGCCGAGGGCCCAGTTGGTTTACGATTCGGACCGGAGGTCCAGTTTCTATGTGGATTCGAGCCTAGCGCCCAGTTATGTGTTACAAATGGTTTTTATGGTTCATGACGGTTTATGGGAACCAGCATGAACCCTTGAAATGGATTTACGGGTCATGACGGTTTATGGGAACCAGCATGAACCCTTGAAAGGATTTTACGGTTCATGACGGCTTATGGGGGCCGGGCATGAATCCTTGAAAGGTTTCAAGAATGATTTCAAAAGGTTTTTCATATTCCATCCTTTATATATGATTGTCTCCTCCGGGGAGGGTCGTTGGCCTAGGTGGACTCCGGAGTAGTCACGGAGCACTGACTGAGTGGAGTCGCCTCCCAGTTGGGTTCCTTACTCTCAGGATGGGCATGGTTCGTTACCTCCAGGGAGGGTCATTGATCTACGGACATTGACCTGGGTGGACCCGCGAGAGACTTGGGTTTGAGACCCCGGTTAGCACACGTGTAGCTTTATTTTACCGTGACAGGTTCTGGATATGAATATAATGGATAAACATGATTTCAACTGGTTTGGGAAATTGTGTTTATAATGATAAATGGATTTGGGTTGAGATCCCACGTATGTTTACTATACTATGTTTTTCTGTAAATGGTTTTGGGCAGGAGCCCTTGTGACTTGTATTTACAGAATTTGGGGCTGAGACCCTAATTATGGATGTTTTAACATATATGATTGGATAAATGGTTTTACTATGCATGCATGCTTTTTAGTGAAGGGTATAAAGGTTTTTTTTTATGGAAATGTTTTTATAAACTTATTACTTTTGTCCACTCACAGTCTTTCTATTTTTAATACCCTTCAGGTTGGATACGATGTGGACTGTAGCAGAGACCGAGATATTACATGCCTCCTCCGGATCCTGGCGTATTCTGATAGCCCGGGAGGGCAAAGGTCGGAAATATCCATTGTCTAACACTCCGTGTCATACGGGAGCAGGGTCATCCCACGTTAATCCCGGGGGGATTGGGATGGGTCCTGTCATTAAAAACCTAAAAACTATTGATTAATAATTAAGTTGTACGTTGACATATATGTGTGGTTTGGGATTTCAGAACTTGCAGGAACATTGTGACGCGTATGTTGTACATTATCAGGGAGGAGGAGTTCTCACTTCAAGTTAGGGAATTGAATTTATCTTCTTGTCCTGAAGGTAGTGATGATAATAGAGATGCTGATGAGGAAGATGATAAGCTGTTAATGTTGTCTGCTGCTACTTCTCAGAGACTTCTGCATCCATCTTCGTTGGCAGGGGTAGATCCTTGCATTGGGTTGGGAGGGCTATAGCCCTTCACACCCAAGCTAAATCCTTTAAAATCTTGAGTTTAGTCCACCCTAATTTAATTAATCTAATTCAATTTAGTACTAATAATAAAGAGATAGTAAAGAATTTTGATGTTATTAAGACTTGAATGATACAACTTAAAATTAAAAAGTGATAATTTGTATTTATATTTCATGTTTAATCATGAGTTTTATTGTAATTTTTTTTCCTTCCTTCTATCAATTTCTTATTTATGTACATAGATACATTTTAGGGGTAAGACTCATTAAATTTCCTCGAACTAAGTGTGCATCTTGGAGGCATGACATTGGCAAATACAATTCAGTACCATCCTTGCTCTAATACCAAGTTAACATCACCCGCTCCTGAAATACTATGATAATCGCGCCCGATCTTACTTCCGTCTGACAAAGATTCCAAAATACCGAGGATACTCTCAACTCTTTGTTAGACAATGGTTACTCGTATTGCCTTATTGTTCGTATTACCTTATTGTTCATGTACTCGCCTCTTGATCTACTCTGATTTCTAGGCAAAGGCTTGGAGGGTCTGTAAAACTAAGAAAAAGTGTGAGTGCACAAAATAAATATTCAAAACACATTTTTTCGAAGAAAATGAACATTTGTCCTCCAGTTACTAAAACATGCATGCATAGAATAAAAGTAAACAATAGAAATTAAAATCAATTAATCACATCAAATCAAGTAGTCCAATATCAATAAGTCAAATCAATGCTTGTAAATCAAACCATCCAATCCAATACCAATCAACCAACCAATCTAATATCAATAAGTCAACCGACCAATCAATATTCATAAATAAGACCATCCAATCATACACCAATGAATCAAACAATTAATGCCTACTAATCAACCAATCTATTCTCAATAACCTGGCCCTTTCCAGCTGAATAACCTGACCTCTGCCAGCCACATATCCTGTCACCGTAGACAGCCTCACAACCTTAGGATCAGTGGAGCCGAGCTCTGGACGTCTCAGTCCCATCTTCCGGAATTAGCGACGTCAAGGAAAACACCCCAAACTCAGGCTGCTCCCATCTAGAAGATGTCATATCACAGCTCTCAGGATCTACAGAGCCAAGCTCCAGACGGCAAGCACTAATATATCCAAGGATGTTCAAATAATTTACAAACCCTGAAAACTCATTCAACACAATCCTTGACTCAAAACTAAGTAAAAACCCATCCCAATCTGGGCCTAAGCCCAAAACACAATTTCCACAAAATAATCGTAAAATATGTATCCAAAAATCAATCGATAAATTCAGAAAATCTCTAAATAATTATTTAGAAATCATATTCAAATCATTTCCACATAAATCATGCAATAAAGGGATTAAAATAATTAACTATGCATGCATAATAGTTTATAAGATAAAAGTCCTCTCACACACTGTCCACGCAGCTTAATCCGAACCATAAGCTCCTTCGAAGTTCCGAAAGCTATCTAGCCTGTCAAAATCACCTTTAAAGGTTACTAATGTCCCAAATAGTCATACATTTAAATCCCCTAATTTTTCTAGATTAAATACGAATTTAAAACCTAAACGTAATACTTTGAGCACCCAAAACTACCCCGAGACGATGTTCAATCGATTCAAAAATTGTACCAACGTGTTCATCACATCGAATATTACAAAAGTAGTGTTCTTCAGAAACCCAGGCGGTAAGGAATGTACCCCCACGCGCTCCCCCTAGCCTTTACACATGCCCACGGGTCTGCAACTCAAACCCGACCCAGGTGGCCAGACCCAGTTCTAAAACCCTTGTTTTTGATCATTTTCTACAATTTAAATCCCCAACCTAATCTAATCTTACCCAAACCTTGATACAATCCTTTAACCTTTTTGTCGATCGTCGAACCTCTCTTCCCAGTCCATCCCACGTCCAAAACTTCCAGATCCCTAGCGCCACATAATCGTAGGGACTTGATCAAGGTACTAGGAACCTTGGTTTGCAGCCTGGTTGCCTTAAAAGGTTTGGACTTCATAGGTAGAATTTTCAATTTTTCAGATTCCTTTCTGGTTTCGGGTATGCTGGTTTCCTCCTCTCTGATTTTTCTCCTTCTTTTCTTTCTCTTCTTCTCTTCTTTTTCTCTCTCCCCTTTCCTCTTTGTTTTTCCTCACGGTTTTGTTCATAGGTTATATATATATATATTAGAAGTCGATGGCCAATGAGATAAGGGAGGGAAAAGAGATAAGTATGGACACATGTCTTCATCACAAAATATCTTCATTATGAAACTAGCCGGACCCACACAATTCCTCATATACCAAACTGTAGCAGCCACAATCCGACCCAAAAATCCAAGGTCCATTCCAACCTTAAGTCTATCTTGGGCTCGTATACTCGTCTCATTATCAGGCTATGAACGAGGTTTGCATCTTAGAGGCATGACATCAGTAAATACAATTCAGTACCAACCTTACTCTAATACCAAGTTAATAGCACCCGCTTTTGAAATACTGCGATAATCATGCCCGATCTTACTCCCGTCTGAAAAAGATTCCAAAATACCGAGGTTACCCTCAACTCTTTGTCAAACAAGGGATACTCGTATTGCCTTATTGTTTATGCTTTCGCATCTCGATCTACTCCAATTCCCATGCAACGGCTTGGAGGGTCCGTAAAACTATGAAAAAGTGTGAGTGCACAAAATAAATATTCAAAACACATTTTTCAAAGAAAATTAAGATTTTTCCTCCAGTTTCTAAAACATGCACGCATAGAACAAAAGTAAACAATAAAAATTAAAATTAATCAATCACATCAAATCAACTAGTTCAATATCAATAAGTCAAATCAATACTCGTAAATCAGACCATCCAATCCAATATCAATCAACCAACCAATCTAATATCAATATGTCAACCGACCAATCAATATTCATAAATCAGACCATCTAATCCAACACCAATCAATTAAATAGTTAATACCAACAAATCGACCAATCAATTCTCAATAACCTGGCCCTTGCCAGCTGAATAACCTGGCCCTTGCCAGCTGAATAACCTGATCTCTGCGAGTCGAATATCATGTCTACGTAGAAGACCTCACAACCTCATGATCTATGGAGTCGAGCTCCGGATGTCTGGGTCCTATCTTCCATAATCAGCGCATCTAGGAATCCACCTTACGCTCAGGCTGCTCCCATCAGGAAGATGCCATATCACAGCCTTCGGGATCTGCAGACTCGAGCTACAAACGTCTTAGTGTTGATATATTCGAGGATGTTGAAACAATTTACAAACCATGAAAACTCATTTAACCCAATCCTTGACTCAAAACCAAGTCAAAACCCATCCAAATCTAGGCATAAGCCCAAAATACAATTTCCACAAAATAACCGTAAAAAATTTATCCAAAAATCAATCAATAAATTTAGAAAATGGACAAATAATCATTTAGAAATCATATTCAAATCATTGCCACATAAATCATACATTAAAGTAATTAGAATATTTAACTATGCATGCATAATAGTTTATAAGATAATAGTCCACTCACATATCGTCCATGCAGCTTAATCCGAACTGTATGCTCCTATGAAGTTCTAGGACCCATCTAGTCCATGCAGCTGGATTTGACGAGGTAGATCGTCTTCTAGATCGTCATCACGTTGAACACGAAGGTGCCGGTCCAACATCCTTTGGACGTCATTAGCTTGCAGCGCATCATTACGTGTTAACCGTCGAGAACCTCCTCGAGCCTCTCCTCTTGACCTCTAAGGTAGCGCAGGTGAGTAAGCCTCATCCTCCCCCTCACTGCCATGGGCAGATTGTCTTGGGACTTTTTGTGGAGTCTAATATTCCCCTATGCTCCCATGTGAGCGTTCCACCCGTGAAGTTGTCCCGACCCTACTTCCAAGCCGCTCATGTACTGATGGCCTTGGGTGTCATGGACTCTTTTCTTTGCGGGTGTGACTTTCTTCTGAGTCACTTAGCAAGGTGTCCAGAGACATTGTTCGATAACAAAAAATTTCCTTCCCCGGGCGCCTTGGAACATTTTCTTGTCTTCCACCCGAAGTGGAATGCCTCTCAGGTTCCTGAGTTGTGCTCTCCGCCAAGAGGCCCTGCAGAAGTTCTGACTGTATTTGGACTTGGTTGCTCAATCTTTCGACTTGCCGAGCTAGGTTGTCATGAGCAGGGTGGTGGTTCCTCCCTGGGATGTCATGGCGTATGTCTAGGAAGTCCCGCAAGTCTATGTTTGGATGGGGTTGACTCTGCTTGGATGATCCCCCCATCAACTGTCCACCTGTTTGTTGCATGTTTGAAGTTTCTTCCCCTAGCACAGGCTCTTGGGTTGTTAGAGAAGGGAACGCTCTGAAGCTGAAGGTTGGCATCTTTCCTTACGTCTCCATAGGTGCTTCTATGGACACACGTCGGGGTCGAGTTGGGCATTCTTCCGGAGTCTCTAGGTGAGCTTCATTCATCGTTTGGGTAGTTGAGTCAGAAACACCTTATCAGGCTAATCAAACGGATCGACGAACCCTAGCTATACTACAACGGAGAATCTTTAAGCTGATAGTTCTTTGTCGAACGATGAACAACGTTCAAGATCTTCGAACAACGTTATGAACGATGAACGAAGTAAGATGAACGATGAACGAAGTAAGATGAACGATGAACGATTATGAGAGCTTCTTCTTTAATATTTCCAAGCTCTCAATGAAAGCACCAATTGTTGAAATAGAATTCGTCCTTTAAACTCAAAAGCCTTCTGGATTCCTGCAAACAGCACACAGTAAGTTATCGTTCGTTCAATAATCAAGACTCGGGGGGTTGTTCGACCAAAAAAGCTCCAATGCTTAAGTCAGCTTTGAAAGAGAAATCTCAAAAGCTTAAGTAGCGTTGAATCAAATTACCTTGGAAATGAAATGTGCTTCGCTATTTATAAGAAAAATTTACGTACCTCGAAGCATTCTGATTGGTCGGTTGAATTTGTAATTAATAAATAATATATTATTGAATAATTATAATAATGACTCATTATGATAATAATAATTATTATTATGATTTAATATTAATATTAATTGTCTGTTATTAAGAATAATGACAATTAACTCCTAGGGAGAATATTAATATTACAGAGACTTTTAACCCGATTAAATAACGTATTTAGCTGGTAAATAGATTATTTAATGTGTGAGTGTCTACAAGTCATTAGTATTATTGTTAAGGGCAATTTGGTCATTTCGGAAATTATGGGTCACGTGGCAGCACCACAATTTTCAGGTAATTTTAAGTTCAACAAAATATTAACCTTATTTTTTATCACAATCGAATTTATGATACGGAAGAGGTAACGAGTTGAAATTAATTTGATAATTTTAATTAAATTTCATTACAAAATTATATTATATTTTTTAAAAAAATTGAATTATTAAGCCCATTCAAAAGCGATAGAAGGCCCAGTACGTTAAGCCCACGACAGCCACAGCTGTCCAAAATCAGAGGCTTCAATCCAATGCAATTCATCCGTATTCTCAAACCAGCTAAGACTAAAAGATAACCAAAAAGAAGAGCGGAGACGAAGAGGAGTGAGCAACTGAGCAGCAACAATGGCAGCATCGGCGACAGCTGGAGTGTTCTTCGCAAGCACCCGAAGTATATGCTTTCGCAAACCAGATTCTTGCAAGAGATCGCTGCAGCCTTTCAAGGCCGAAGCCTTTTCGGAGATTGGGTTCGTCACCAGCCAGTTGAGCGGCGTCAAAATCTCCTACGACATGTCGTCTCAGCTGCCCAGTGTCTCCACCCCTTCCATGCCTGCCCTTCAGCCAATTGTTGCCCGTAATTCTTCTCCCACTCTATTTCCCATGCTTTTCTCGGCTTTGTGTTTTCAAATGAGTAAATTACACTTTTTTCTTGTGAATTTTGATTGCCATTTTTCATTTTATTGATTAGTAAGTTCAGGGTTGTTTTCTGTAATGTGAATTAAGTGCTGGGTGAGTGTAAAGCAATTTTTGAATTGGAAACTCCATGGTCATAATGAAAGGTAGAAGCTTTCTTTCATAATAAGATCATTAGTGGAGAAAAATTGGTTTAAATGTTGAAAATTTGATAGGATATTACAACGAAGCTCAATAATTTGTTTCATTTCTTTTCAAGCTGTGGGCTTGTGCCCAGTTTAACCGAGTTCAATGTCCTTCCTCTACATTTGAGTAATTCAGAATAGCTTAGATTATTGATTATAAACAAGAACTGTTTCAATTATTCGTTTAGGTGACAAAATATTAGTTTCATAATGCCATCAAACTGAATGGGAAAAAATAAACAATGACCTTGTTTGTTGTATTGGATTGGATTGGATAACTCAAGATAGAAGTGAATGTTTTTTCATTGTAAAAGGATTAGACATAGAAGGAACCTTACCACTTCTAAGTTTATATCTAGTCCACTCCAGTCCGCTTACAATGGAAAAAATTTCCCTTTTACCTTTAAATTGCATGGAATTTGATGATTTATCCAATGAAATTCAATACGACCCACCAAATCTGTCCAATGTTTGAATGTGCTTTGTCCAATGTTTGAATGTGCTTTCTTGATTGACGATTTAGTTGCCAGATTGTTTGATAAATGAAAATTCTTGAGAGAGTTTTTCTAGTAAAGAAAAACCATCTTGGAATTGTTTTTGTTGTCATAGTCTAACTGGCCATTAGAACAATTTGTTGGATTGGTAGAAATTGATTTAGCTTGTGATTTGATAAACTTCTTCAGGTAGAATTTGTCCATTCACTGGGAAGAAATCGAACAGGGCAAACAAGATCTCCTTCTCAGCCCACAAGACCAAAAAGTTGCAGTTTGTGAATCTGCAGTACAAGAGGGTTTGGTGGGAAGCTGGAAAGCGTTTTCTCAAACTGCGATTATCCACCAAAGCATTGAAGACCATAGAGAAAAATGGAATTGATGATGTTGCCAAGAAAGCCGGGATAGATCTTCGCAAGCTATGATACGTGGTTTCATTGTTATCCCCCACTGATCACTGTATTTTGTTCTAATCAATCACTTTTCGTTTCTATTTTACTCTGATATCGTTTTCAATCTTCAGTGCTACTTTTCCTTACTGCAGTCTACATCTTCTTGTTGCTTTCGTGTGTATGTATGATTGGTTGAGTCTGAATTTTTCTTGCTTGAAGCACAAGGAATGTGTACTTTTCTACTGGGAATGCCCTCTTACATGTATATTTCTGCAGATATGGTAGTTTTGTTCTTGTGCTTTGGGTGATGAAGGCACTTTTGTGCTCTACTCTTCAGGTAAGAGCTGTACAAGCTTTTTCAATTTGGATTTTGCTAGCTTCACTCCCAGGTTCCACCGTCCAATTCTTCCAACTTCTAGTCATGGTCACCATTTCGCCAAAAGGCCTCGTCTCTAGAAGGCCCGAGAAGCCCGGCTTGTGAAGCGTGATGCTAACTGATGCTAACACAACCATGAACACACGGTGTGAAAGGTGAAAATATGATAGAATAATACGGTTGATTATACATTGAGCGGCCGCTAAAAGAAATTTTTTTAAATTGTTTGTATAAATAGTCAGATGATGAATCCCAAAAAAAATAGTACTTTCTGTAAGAACAGCCAAAGAAGAAATGTTACAACTCTACAAAAAGATACTCCTGTAAATGTAATACCACTTTTATGACGACATGGACTCCACTGATTTTCAAGTTTATTGCAATCAGTCACCTTCCCCCCCCCCCCCCCCCCCCCCCCCCCCCACTGACTGATGAAAATATCACTGGAATCGGTGATATATCGACCGATATATCGCGAATTCCGGCCACCGGCAGCTAAGGAAGGGGTGAACCTAATTCTTCCCTCAAAATTGTTGATATCGAATAATATTGTTTGATATCGACGATTTTGGACCGAATGAGCACACAATCGAACAAGCCACTGAAATTCGAATGCAAGCCACGGAAATCAAGCGAACAAAAGAAGAGCACGGATTGAACAGAGAATCAACTTTTCAATCATACAATTATACAAACATTCACGGACTCATCGAATAATTCAAACATTCAAAAAGATTTTTATTTCAATTTTCACATTCACAGACGAACAATTGGGAAGGAAACAAAAAACACGAATTCACGGACACACCTCGTTCGCTTTCGGGTAGAGCATAAATAGGGGCGGTCGAAATCACAAGAACCTCGAACGGTCGAACTAAGTCTCAGTCAACCACTTCTGCTCGAAGTCTTGAACGGTCGAACCACCTCTCATCAAACGACCCGTCCCGAATTTCGGGATAAAATTAGTGACAAATCAAGGATTAGTGAGGTTAATCGGTGATTAGTGAGGTACTTTCGGAAGGACGACACGAAATGACCGTTTTGCCCTTGGTCGTGGGACAAACGTTTTTACTTTTGATGTTCAGACAGGTGGCACGTTCGATTCCGACATTCGAGGAAGAAGTTATGATGTTCGGAAGTTCATAGGTATTTTGGTAATTTGGTTAAAAGCGGCAAATAGTTGACTTTTGACCTCAGAGGTCTGATGGCGAGAGCCGAGGACCGTTACGTAGATCGGGTCGATACGAATCCATAGACAGGCGGCACGCCGAAATCGAACATCGAATAGAAAAGTTATGGGTCACGGAAGTTCGGTTACACTATGCACATATTACGAGGCAACGATGAGGTGGCAATATCTGATTGGGCAGATATTTTAGTGGGATCCATAGATGTTTTATAATTAAACCTCACCCACCTTCCACCTCCACCCTTCATCTCATCAAGTCTCTCAATCTCCACCGTCCATTTCCCCTTCCCTCTCACCTGATTATCATCTCCTCTCTGTTTCTTCAAATAACCCAAACCCGAACACCTCCATTCTTTCCTTTCCATTTTTAAGCAAACACACATATCATCACCACCTCCCCTAAACCTTGTCTGACGTTGGTGGCTCATGAAGGAAACTTTGAGGGGGAGATGAGGCGTTGATGGTGGCGTTAATGACGAGGACCGACACGCACGGTGGTCGGTGAACCCGAGACGATAGGATTTTAATTTAAAATTCGAAATTCGGTTTTTGTTGGTTTTTGATCGAACCTAACGATTGGAGTATGCTTCTGGTGGTCTTTTGAGGCAAATAGGATAGATTTCGAGAGCTTCGATGGCCGGGAATGACGGCGGGTGGAGGTTGCAGTCGCCGTCTCCATTGTCGATCAAGGAGGTACGGTTTTCCTTGGTTTTCTTGCACTTTGAATGGCTAGATAGATAGTAAATGAGAAGGGGAAACTTTAGGAATTAAAATGGACAAGAATGGACCAAAAATGGATGAGATTATGGACCGAAAATGGATGAGATTGAGCCCCCAGACTGGTCCGGTCCGGTTCAAACCAGCGAATCTCGTCCGTCGCAAGGTATAAGATGAATAGTGCTGGGCGCATGGCTTTCACGCGTAGCCCCTTTGGGCGGCACGTGAGGGCGCATGGGGCATAGTTTGGGGATTTTGTCAACATGTGAAATACTCTATTTGATGTAACGAACATTTTGGGACTAGTTTCGTGTCGATCGAACACCATCTCGATAATGTACGGGACATCTCAAGGTTTAGGATCGTGTTTTAAAATAGTTAAAAATTCAAGAAAATTACGAGGCTTCAATGAGAGGTTAATAAGGTAGTTAGTAACCTTCTAGATTTATTTGGATGGGTTTGGGAGTCCGGGTGACGACGATTAGCACGGTGAGGCTTACGGCACGCAAATTGAGGCGGCAGCTTAGGATGGTCTGTGAGTGGACCTTGATTTCTAAACTGTGATGCATGCATAAATGTTTTATATGTTCTATGGATATGATTCTATGATGTTGATTTGGATGATTTTGGTTTATATGGTTTCACGCATTTCGAGGTGATTTATGTGCTTGCACGTAAATCAAGATTTTCGATTTTACACTGGTTTTCCGTACTTACAGTTTTGGAAATGATTTCACGAAATGTTTTTGGATTTGAAAAGGTAAACTCGGGTTCGAGACCCATTTGTTTTGGAAACCCTCGGACTCGAAGTCCTTTTTAGCTACGTTCTCGGGCCAGAGGCCCAATTGGTTCTTGAATCGATTTCGAATTTGGAAATATGGACCGAGCACGAGACCCATTTGATTTACGAACTCTCAAACCTGAAGTCCATTTGATTTAATAAGGCATCGGGTCGAAGGTCCAGTTGGTTTACGTATCGGGCTCGAGGCCCAATTGGTTTGCGTATTGGGCACGAGGCCCATTTGGTTTATGAAATCGGGTACGAGACCCATTTAGTTTACGAAATCGGGCACGAGGCCCAGTTTGTTTACGATTCGGGCCGAAGGCCCAGTTTGTATGTGGATTCGGGCTTAGGGTCCAGTTGTGTTTTAAGATTGTGATTTCGGGTGAGGGATCCATAAATGGATTTATGGTTCATGACGGTTTATGGGAACCGGCATGAACACTTGAAAGGTTTTTATGGTTCATGACGGTTTATGGGAACCTGGCATGAACCCTCGAAAGGTTTTGATAATGTTTTCAAAAGGTTTTTCGTATACCATCCTTTATATATAAATTGTCTCCTCCGGGGAGGGTCGTTGGCCTGGGTGGACCCCGAAGTAGTCACGGAACACTGACTGAGTGGATTCGCCCCCGTTGGTTTCCTTACTCTCAGAAAGGCTATGGATTATAACCCCAATGGAGGGTCATTGATCTACGAACATTGACCTGGGTGGACCCCGGGGAAAATTGGGCTTTGAGACCCCGGGTAGCACACGTGTAGCTCTAGATACCGTGACAGGATTGGTTATATGAAATAAATGGATAAACATGATTTCAATTGGTTTGTGAAATTGTGTTTTATGATTGATAAATGGATTTGGGCTGAGATCCCACATACGTTTACTATGTTATGGTTTCAAAGTAGGTTTGCTCTTGGAGTATCGTGCAGGTCGACGATGTGATGTCTCTATTGGCTGCAGTTCGTGGTCAACCTGATAGTTAGGATACCGATACGATAGTTAGAAGAATTGAATCGTGGATCGCTTTGGTTCGGCACTTGATGCTGGGGTTGCCATAGTTTTGTCGTGGTTGGTAGTGTGGGACCCTACGAAAGCATTAACATAATAATACTTTTGAGTTTTGATCATGGGACGGTTAGTTGGGATCGCCTTTCAAGATGTCGTAAGATCGATTTTGACGATAGTTTGGAGTTGTGACCATTAGATGGTCGGATCTTGTTGAGTTAGGTGGCTATGCTACTGGGAGCAGCCGAGTTCGAGGAACCCTAGTTGAACTGACGATAGGATTGGATTTACGCCCTTACGATGTTGGGACCGCGGGGTCGATCAGATTGTGAATTATACTGCCTTATGCAATTGGGTTCAGAGGAACCCTAGGTAGTGATCATGGAACCCTAAGGTAGGGTGTATGGTTCGGAAATGTGAGTTGGCGAGTGGTTTGACTTTGACGACTTTTCGGAGTCGAGACCGTCGGTTGGTCTAGTCATGTCAGTTTTGGTGATGGGACTGCACTCCGCAGTCGAGGTTGTATTAATCGGGTAAGGCCTAGTTGGTTGTCGTACTACTCTAGTTGTGATAGATAGTTGGTACAACTAAGGTCATGGGTGACCTGGTAGACGACATTAGTTAAGTCGAGTTACGACTGGTTAGAGTTTGGTTGGACAGGTTACCAGGGTTGGTACTTGTCGATGGAATCCCGAAGTGGGGACACAGAGTGGTTGTATGGGCAATTGATTCCGTTGGATGCGGAGTCTCGATAACGAGGTCTGGTGGTTAGGTCTGCACGATTCTGTGGCAGGCACTACTACCGAGAGTGGTTGTAGTTACGGTTGTTGGGAATCGGGGACGTTCGGGGAATGTTTCCTTTTCTCGTATGAGTTGTCAAGGTAACTGTACCTAGAATTGTTGGATACAACAGAGACAGAGTTTCTCCAATTCGAGCAGAGGTACGGAGTCGTCGCTCGGTATGAGCGGAGATCCAGGGTTGTTAGTTTTGTACACAGTGTACTAATACTAGTGTTGATGTTAGTGTGTTGGTGCTGGTACTAGTGTTGGTGCTGGTACTAGTGCTGGTGCTGGTGCTAGTGATTGTGATGATGATGAGTCACGAGTCGGGATGTGACTCTGTCGAGATGGGCATGTGTTCGGTATCTGTGGCCCAGGAGTGGATCACGGATAGAGTTAGACTAGTTACGGACACGTGATTGATGTCCGAGTGTGTTGGTTCCAACATGGTTAGAACTTCGGAATCGAGTAAGGTTGTGATTGAGGTGACGAGAGGAGTACTTGATTCTGCATTGGTAATAGGTATTTCGAATTCATTTGGGGTGACTTCTTAGGTTCTATCATGGTAGATGATGGTTGTTGCCACCAGTACATGGACTGTGTATTGGTTGGTGGACCCAGGATTTGTCTTGGGTCATCAGGAGGAGTTGGGTATTTCAGAGTTAGGTAGTTGAGATTTCCCATTTTCTCCTTGGTGGCAGATGATGTTAGGCTACATGGCGTGGTGAGTGCAGTGGTTTTTGTTTGCATTCACGTAGGATGGATTTTGATGTCATCGTCTTGGATCATCCTTGATTTTCCTAGGTGGAATGCCAAGGATCGATACAAGGTAATTGGAGAGAACCCACAGTCTTGGCGTGTCTCGTCGTTGACTGATCTGTTTAGATGTAGGAGTTAGTTGAGGAGTGATGTGACTGACGAAGGATTCAAGAGGGTGTAAAACCCTATGACTAGATTTTGGGTCATTGATAACTGAGTGAGCATGTGTGGATCCTAGGTGGATCGGGATTGTGATGTTGAGGACTTTGGGTATCGTGACCATCGAGGATCGTGACGTTTATGGTTGGGTGACGTAGTGATGGATCTGGATCGTGATCTTGATGATCTAGATAGGTGGAGAGTTTATCGCTCTTACTTGGATGTTTGAGTTGAGGATGATGGGACTGAACTTCTTTTCGAGGTAAATCATGTATGGTGTATTACTCGAGCTAGTAGGCTTCTGACAGGGTCGGATTTGCGTCAGCCTTAAATGTGCGAATGATGGGATTAGCTTCCCTATGAAGTCAATCGTATGTAATGTGTTAATCGTTTGAGCAGATAACCGATAGGTTCGGAGTTGGTACGTTTTGGTAGACGTGAGTCAGATTTGATGCCAGTTGGAATGAGTGGGTACGCCTTGGTGGGCATGAGTCGGATTGGTACGTATTGGATACGTGATTAGAAGTAGACGTATTAATGCTGGTCGGATGATCGTGGGACTCGAAATGGATAATGGGTTGGAGTTTTGATCTGTCTAATACTGAATTGGACAGATGGACTCCCGAATTGAAACGTGTTTGGCTACGACCTAGGTAGTTGTAGACTAGTTGATGGGTAGATGTACATACCTTGTACGTTGTTTGAGGTACGATATTCTACAAGCTTGTGAGTGGGGGTATATAGGCTATACCAGTGGTACGTTGGTGAGCGTGTTGGTAGTCGGCTTAGTTCTGATACCATTGGATTAGTCGAGGACGTGAACTGGACATTGGATACTGTGCATTGGGTCATAGTGTTTCTGATGGGTCCAGTCATACTCAGGTTGAGTGAGTTGGTGGTTAGTGTAACCATAAGAGAGTATATTGTCAATTTTTGAATGATGACTGTCAAGTGGTGACAGTTTGTCGGATGTTTCAACGTGGATCGATGAGTGAGGTCTGATGACTCCCAGTGGGAGCAGACGTCAGGATAGATTGGGAATGAGAAAGGAACCGTCGAGTTTTTCGTGTCAACGAAATGGTAGAATTTTCAAGTGATATCAATTCGGAACGTGGGATTACTGTCACTCCACGTGGTCGAGTGTAGTCGCTTCGACGTGAGGATCAAATTGTTTTCCACGAGGTGGATGTGGAATCGGTATAGTTTGAATTTTGAGGAAGAAATTAAATAAGGAGGGAAGGTTGTAACGACCCGTCCTGAATTTCGGGATTAGATTAGTGACTAATCAAGGATTAGTGAGGTTACTCGGTGATTAGTGGGTACTTTCGGAAGGACGACGCAAAATGACCATTTTGCCCCTAGTCGTGGGCAAAACGTTGACTTTTTTTCGAGCGGTCAAATAGACTTTGTCAATGATTGTGACGTAGTTCGGGACGCCACGAGTTCATAGACAGGTGGCACGTTCGATTCCGACATTCGAGGAAGAATTTATGATGTTCGGAAGTTCATGGGTATTTTGGTAATTTGGTTAAAAGGGGCAAATAGTTGACTTTTGTCCTGGGAGGTCTGATGGTCGAGGGCCGAGGACCGTTACGTAGATCGGGTCGATATGAATCTATAGACAAGTGGCACGCCAAAATCGGACATCAAACAAGAAAGTTATGGGTCACGGAAGTTCGGTTACACTATGCATGTATTAGGAGGCAACAATGAGGTGGCAATATCTGATTGGGCAGATATTTTAGTAGGACCCATGGATGAGTGACAAGTGTCACTCATCCCATTGGTCAATTCCCTAAAAAGTGGATCTATACTAATTAAATATTATTATTATTATTATTTTATAATTAAACCTCACCCACCTTCCACCTCCACCCTTCATCTCATCAACTCTCTCAATCTCCACCGTCCATTTCCCCTTCCCTCTCACCTGATTATCATCTCCTCTCTATTTCTTCAAATAACCCAAACCCGAACACCTCCATTCCTTCCTTTCCATTTTTAAGCAAACACACATATCATCACCACCTCCCCTAAGGAAAATTTGAGGGGGAGATGAGGCGTTGATGGTGGCGTTGACGGCGAGGACCGACACGCACGGTGGCCGGAGAACCCGAGACGATAGGATTTTAATTTAAAATTCAAAATTCAATTTTTTTGGTTTTTGATCGAACCTAAAGATTGGAGTATTCTTCTGGTGGTCTTGTGAGGCAAATGGGATAGATTTCGAGAGCTTGGACGGTCGGGAATGACGGTGGGTGGAGGTTGCAATCGCCATCGCCATTGTCGATCAAGGAGGTACGGTTTTCGTTGGTTTTCTTGCACTTTGAATGGCTAGATAGATAGGAAATGAGTAGGGGAAACTTTAGGAATTAAAATGGACAAGAATGGACCGAAAATGGATGAGATTGGGCCTCCAGACTAGTCTGGTCCTGTTCAAACCAGCAAATCCGGTCTGTCGCAAGGTAGAAGATGAACAGTGCTAGGTGCGTGGCTTTCACGCGCAGCCCCTTTGGGCGGAACGTGAGGGCGCGTGGGGCATAGTTTGGGGATGTTGTCAACATACGAAATACTCTATTCGATGTAACGAACATTTTGGGACTGGTGTCGTGTCGATTAGACACCGTCTCGATAATGTTCGGGAGATCCGAATGTCTAGGATCGTGTTTTAAAATAGTTAAAAATTAGGGAAAATTACAGGGCATCAATGAGAGCTTAATAAGGTAGTTAATAACCCTCTAGATTGATTTGAAAGGGTTTGGGAGTCCCGATGACGACCATTAGCCTAGTGAGGCTTACGGCAAACAAACCGAGGCGGCAGCTTAGGACGGTCTGTGAGTGGACCTTGATTTCTAAACTGTGATGCATGCATAAATGTTTTATATGTTCTATGGATATGATTCTATGATGTTGATTCGGATGATTGTTTCGAGGCGATTTATGTGCTTGCACGTAAATCGATATTTTCAATTTTACACTGGTTTTCCGTACTTATAGTTTTGGAAATGATTTCACAAAATGGTTTTGGATTTGAAAAGGTAAACTCGGGTTCGAGACCCATTTGTTTTGGAAACCCTTGGACTTGAAGTCCTTTTAGCTACGTTCTCGGGCCAGAGGCCCAATTGGTTCTTGAATCGATTTTGAATTTGGAAATATGGACCGGGCACGAGACCCATTTGATTTACGAACTCTCGGACCTGAATTCCATTTGATTTAGTAAGGCATCGGGCCGAAGACCAGTTGGTTTACGTATCGAGCTCGAGGCCCAATTGGTTTGTGTATCAGGCTCGGGGCCCAATTGTCGTACGTATCGGGCACGAGGCCCATTTGGTTTACGAAATCGGGTACGAGACCCATTTAGTTTACGAAATCGCGCACGAGGCCCAGTTTGTTTACGATTCGGGCTGGAGGCCCAGTTTGTATGTGGATTCGGGCTTAGGGCCCAGTTGTCTTTAAGATTGTGATTTCGGGTCAGGGATCCATAAATGGATTTATGGTTCATGACGGTTTATGGGGACCGACATGAACACTTGAAAGGTTTTTATGGTTCATGACGGTTTATGGAAACCGGGCATGAACCCTCGAAAGGTTTTGATAATCTTTTCAAAAGGTTTTTCGTATACCATCCTTTATATATGAATTGTCTCCTCAGAAGAGGGTTGTTGGCCTAGGTGGACCCCGGAGTAGTCACGAAGCACTGACTGAGTGGAGTTGCCCCCGTTGGTTTCCTTACTCTCATAAAGGCTATGGATTATAACCCCCATGGAGGGTCATTGATCTACGGACATTGACCTGGGTGGACCCTGGGGAAACTTAGGCTTTGAGACCCCGGGTAGCACGCGCGTAGCTCTAGATACCGTGACAAGATTGGTTATATGAAATATATGGATAAACATGATTTCAATTGGTTTTCGAAATTGTGTTTTATGATTGATAAATGGATTTGGTCTGAGATCCCACATACGTTTACTACATTATGGTTTCCTGTAAATGGTTTTGGACAAGGGCCTGTATGATTATGGCTGTTTAAACATATGTGGTTTGATAAATGGTTTTATTATGCACGCATGTTTTTTAGTGAAGGGCATAAACGTCTTTTATGAAATATGTTTTAATAAACTTATTACTTTTCGTCCACTCACAGTCTTTTTGTTTTCAATGTCTTTCAGGTTGAATAACGGTGCGGACTGTAGCAGAGACCAAGACATCACATACCTCCTTCGGATCCTGGCGTACTCTGGAAGCTGGAAGGCTAAAGGTTTTAATTTTCCCTAGTCTGACACTCCGTGTCAGACGGGATCTGGAGCGTTTCTTGTTAATCCCGGGGGGATTGGGACGGGTTCTGACATCTCGTCAGTCGTCACCATCGTCGTTCGAAGTCTCGAACGGTCGAACAACCTCTCGTCTCGTCTCGTCTCGTCTCGTCCCGTCGTACATCGCTCGAACCTCCCTCGAAGTCGCCCCTCACGACGCCCCTAACCCTCATCCTCACGCCGCCTTTGACCCTCACGAGGCCCTCACCCTCACGATCGATCGCCTTTGACCCAGATATTTGTTGAGTAAATAAGAAATGAAACGAAACGCAACGCTGCGTTTCGTTTCATTTCATTTCTTAACCTTTTTTTTAATTACATATATTATTTAATTATTTGTCAAATTAAATTATATCATTTATTATTTACTTTTTTTTAACCCCAATCATCAAAAATAGATTAAGCCTTACACTTTTTTTTCAAAATTCAAAGTTTATTATTAGGTAAATAATATGGTTTAATTCATATATTTGGTAATCATTTATTAATAATAAATTTATCATTTATTACTAAAATATGTTTTAGTAATGTATGTTTTAATATAAAATATGGCTTAATTCATGTATTTGGTAATATTTGGTAATATATTTGGTAATCATTTATTAATAATAAATTTATCATTTATTACTAAAATATGTTTCAGTAATGTATGTGTTAATATAAAATATTTTTTAATTTATATATTTGGTAATATATTTGGTAATCATTTATTATTAATAAATTGATCATTTATTACTAAAATATGTTTTAGTAATGTATGTTTTAATATAAAATATGGCTTAATTCATATATTTGGTAATATTTTTTTTAATTTATAATATATGTTTTATTTTAGAATATATATTTAAAATTATGAATATATGTGTTTTTGCTCCTTAATTTTTTATCATCATCAAAGTCTAACTTAGAATATATGTTCTAATTGATCAAAATTTATTATTAGGTAAATAATATGGCTTAATTCATATATTTGATAATTTTGGTAATATATTTGGTAATCATTTATTAATAATAAATTGATCATTTATTACTAAAAATATGTTTTAGTAATGTATATTTTAATATAAAATATGAGGTAATTCAAATATTTGGTAATATTTGTTTTAATTTAGAATATATGTTTTATTTTAGATTATATATTAAAAATTATGAATATATGTGTTTTTACTCCTTAATTTTTTATCATCATCAAAGTCTAACTTAGAATATATGTTCTAATTGATCAAAATTTATTATTAGGTAAATAATATGGCTTCATTCATATATTTGGTAATATTTGATAATCAATTATTAATAATAAATTGATCATTTATTACTAAAAATATGTTTTAGTAATGTATATTTTAATATAAAATATGAGATAATTCATATATTTGGTAATATTTGTTTTAATTTTTAATATATGTTTTATTTTAGAATATATATTAAAATTATGAATATATGTGTTTTTGTTCTGTAGTTTTTTTTATCATCATCAAAGTCTAACTTATAATATATGTTCTAATTGAAATAATTTTATTATTATTTGTATTATTACTATTATTATTATTATTATTATTTGTCATTATCAAATTCTAATTGTTTTTCATGTAACTTAGATTTCATAAAATGGCTAGTGGAAGTGCAAGTGAAAGCAACTCAAGACCTGGACGAGTTGACCCAACATGGAAATATGTCATTGCAATTCTTGGAAGTAAAAACGGTGTCATATGTTCGTTTTGTCAACATTAGTTCCAGAGTGGAGGCATAACGCGATTAAAGTTTCATCTAACAGGTTTTGATCCGAAAAAAAATGTTCAAAAATGTAAAAATGTACCTAAGGCTATTAGGGATGAGGTCATAGCATGTATCAAAAGTAAAGATACTACTAAACAGACTAAGAATATGATTGGGGAGAACATACGAGCTAGTTTGAGAGGAGATCCACTGGACACTCAACAGAACATTCAGATTAATGATAGCGATGATGAAGAGGATGATGATGGATTCGCTTATCCACCAGATGTGCATAGATCTGAGAGAGCAGCATATCGCTTTGTTGTAAATGCATCGAGAGATGAGGCACGACGAAGTGTCGAAAATTATGGAGTTGGTACCATGCGTGGTGCTCAAGGAAGCAATAGCATTCGTCAACCACCTCAACAGATGCATCGATCACAAAGTTTGTGTGATCCATTTTCAATTCCCCCAGAACCAAAACTCTACAAAACGGTATGAAGTCAACAGAAGACTGTAAAATCGAGGTGGAAAGGGACGAAAGAGAAGTTGAGTCGATACATAAGCAATTTTTTTATATATGAAGGTGTGGCTCCAAATAAAGCCAACTCTCATCATTTTAAGAATATGATTATTGAAGTCCAACGAGCAAGTATTTAATAAATTTATTTATGATACATTTTTATTTAGCTTATGAAATAGCATTAAATGCTAACTTATGTTTTGGTTTGTAGGTGAAGGCGTGTCCACTCCTTCTCCATATGAAGTGAAAAATAAATATCTTCCTATGGAGTATGAAGATATGACGGCGTATATGGAGCAACAAAAGCGACACTGGGAAACTTATGGATGTACCATAATGTGTAACGGTTGGACCAGTCCAACGAAGTTATCCATAATTAACTTCATGGTATATAGTAAGGGTTTAACTGTATTTCTCAGGTCAGTTGATTCTTCCAAATTCCATAAAGACTATTTGCACATACAAAATTTGTTGAAGGAAGTTGTTCAGGAGGTTGGAGTACAAAATGTTGTACAGATCGTTACTGATAATCGGTCGAACTTCAAAAAGGTTGGAAAAGAACTGATGAAGACGTATCCGATCTATTGGACTCCTTGTACAGCCCATTGTATCGACCTAATATTTGAAGATATTGGGAAGAATGAGATAATGGCACTCATCATAAAAAATTCTAGGCATGTAACTAACTACATTATAATCATCTATGGTTACTAGCTCAGATGCATGAATTCTGTCAAGGAGACTTGGTTCGTCCTGGTGCAACTCGGTTCGCAACCAACTATATTTGTATAAACAATATAGTTAAGTATAAAGTTGACCTTAGAAGATTGTTTACCAGTGATCAATGGCATGGTAGCCCATTGAGTAGGAAAGTGGAAGGCAAGAGGGTTGAGGCTCATATCCTCAACCAAATATTCTGCGAGTTCTTAGAGATGATGCAATCAATATATGAACCATTATATTGCATCCTTCAAATTGTTGATACAGAGGTAGTCCCAACCATGCCAATTCTGTATGATATGTTCAATCGAATAAAAGAAAAGATAACCCGTTTTAAAGGGAAGAAGTGGGTCCTTAAAATCATACAGGAGCGATGGGAAAAAACATTAGTGCATCCCTTACATGCCGCTGGTATATTTCTATCTTATTGAACTTGTTAATATTTTATTTTATTGTTATTTACTAAGCAAAGTTCATTCATGATTTACAGCTTATTACTTGAATCCCTGATATCAATATCATGATTTGTAGCTTATTACTTAAATCGTCTCGCATATTCTAAGTTAGAACAACTTGTTTTCTGTTAATACAACATGAAACTCAAGTTAAGAGATGAAGAAGCTGAAGTCGGTAAAGTTGTGGAAGAAGACTACGTTGACCTTTTGGAAATTGTTAGTCAACATGTGGAAGGTCCACTTCAAGCATGGATTATGCCTGCCCACTTGGATGATGATAGTGGAAGGCATGACCCTCGAGTAGCCCATCTTGCTAGTGAACACGGTGTTAATGTCGATAGAGTGCTATCTGAAGAAGTGAAGAGTGAGCACGTAGGAAGTGAGCGGGAGATGTCTTCATGGGAGAGATCAATGCTTGGTTTTATCGCTAGACGTGACTTACGAGCTGATGCTACTAGTAAGGGACTTCATCAAAATAAATCTTCAGATGATGATGGTGATGATGATGGAGGAGATGATGTTGAGACAAACGATGAAGACAAGGATGATGGATGGGATGATGACGGAGGAAATGAACATGTAACCGAAACATAGGCACATTTGAGCCCATTTACTAGAAAGGCGGATTTCACTCATGTCACCCAAGATTATGATCATTGCTATAGAGAAGGAGGACTAGGAATCAGTGGTGTTCGAAAAATTACACTCGGACACGCAACATATATGAAGGTAATGCAAACCCATCTTCTGAGGATTCCATGTCAATTAGTTTTGAGCCAATGAGTCTAGGTACCGATCCTAGTAACAACTCAAATGATCCATATGCTTATGGTCCATATCGTTACCACCAGTTAGACAACCATCTCCCTCAAATGCCACATGGTTATGAAAGCTATGAAGATCCTCATCTCAATGAAGATTATGGAGAAACTAGGTGGGTAAATCCGAACTACCCTATCTATGGAGGAAAAGTAGGCCATTCAAAGGAGATATACGAATACTATGTCCAACAATACATTTCCTTTTAGTCAAATAGCATCACTTGGCAAAACTTTTGTGTCTTGGTAGATCAAGACCAATCTAATTTGCAAGCTGGTAGACACTACTTGTTTTTTATCAAGTTCAATGTGTACAATATTTTTAATGCAATATTATCAATAGAATTATGTTTTAATTTAAGTTATCTTTAAGATTTTATACTGTTAGTAGTCGGCAGACCTATATTCTATCATATGATTCATCATATATTTATTATATCAAAGTCATTTTATAGTTTTTATTAGTCCTATATAACCATTATTGGGTACTTAAGTTTTTCCCAAAATTTCATTCCAAATTTCCGTCATTTGGACCAAATTTCCGTCATTTTTGTTGACCGTAAACAATATCGATATCGATATTTGGGGCGAGATATCCGTAAATTCGACGAGCGATATATCCGTCGATATCGATATTTCAATCCTTGCTCCCACCATAAATACTTCCATGCCAATAAAATGATAACCCAATATTAATCATCTTTTTCATCTCCTTAAAAGTTAATCACTCAACCTTGCAACCATTATTTATATGTATATATATTTAAATATGATCTAATTTCACTCACTATGAACTAAAAAATAATATTATTTTTATTATAATTTTTTAATTTGATAGAATATCAAACTACGGATTATAAAGCCAACCAATTTAATGGATATATTAGTTTATTTTATTGGAATAGCTAAAACAATGTGATATATTAAAATAAGTTATTAATTTGAAGTATATCTTGCATAAAAAGAAACAATAATTAGGTTCTATTAAAATTATTAACGATTTTGATCGGTGAATTCAATGAATCAATCGAATATTCCACATAATTTGAAAACGAGGTACAAAAGTCCCTTTCGGTAAAAAGAGGGACAAAAGTTGACTTGATAACTCAGTCAGACAAAACGTTTTTTAAGTGAAAAATACTCTAGTACAATTTAAAAGGAAAAGTTATAATAAAATTGATCAAACACAAATATAACTTAGGAATACTTTGGAGTGTGGTGGAACTACGGTATTGCATAGAAGTGAGGGCAGAGTTTTTGCTTTGTAGTGTTAAAGGGAATTCTAACAAAATTAATTTTTTTTTTCTAAATTTTAAGTTTGGATTTTGCAGATTGGAAAAATAATTTTGACAATTTTCTATTTTGAGTTTATTTTTTTCAATTGAAAATTTTATGTAAACTTTAACAATATATGATTATGATTTCATAGTTAAATTTATTTTTTAAAGTTTCGAGTGAATTTTGGAATTATAAAGTTGATATGAATTGCATTTGATATTGCGAATTGGAAAAAACATTTTGGCATATTTCTATTTTCAGTTTGTTGTTTTCAATTGAAAGTTTCAAGTGAATTCTACCAGTATATGATTGAGGTTTCGAAGTGAAATTATATATTTTTTTTAAATTTCGAGTTTGGATTTGGAAATTATAAATTTTATATGAATCTCTCTCTAGTGTTTGTTATTGAGATTGCAAAATACATTTTCCCTTTTTCCATTTTCAGTTTGATCTTTTTAATAGAAAGGTTTATGTATATGTGAACCTAAGAATATATGAATGGGGTAACAAAGTTATTCTCTTTATTTCTCCAAATTTTGAATTTGGACTTTAGAATTATAAATTTTATATGAACTCTAACATTTGAAATTTCATATTTGAAAATAATTTTGATTTCTATTTGAGTTTGGCTTGATTTTTCATTAGAAAAGTTCAAGTGAATTCTAACAATATACGGTAGGGGTTTCAAAGTTTTTTTTTTTTAATTTTGAGTTTGGATTTTGGAATTACAAAGTTTAGATGGATTCAATCATTTTGATGTTGTGGATTGGAAAATAAATTTATAAATTTTTCTAGTTTTGAATGTAGTTTTTCAATGGAAAGGTTTAGGTGAAATCTCACATTATATGATTGGAGTTTCGAAGTTAAATTTATTCTTTTTCAAAATTTCGAGTTTGAATTTTGGAATTATAAAGTTTGTTTGAATTCTAAAGTTTGATATTGCAGGGATTGGAAAAATTGTTATTACATTTTTCTATTTTGAGTTTGGTTTTTTCAATTGGAATTACAAATTTTGTATGAAAATCTAGCATTTGATGTTACAGATTGGAAAAAAAAATTATATTTTTTCACTTTGAGTTTAGTTTTTGCAATAGAAAGGTTCAAGAAAGCTCTAACAATATACGATTGGAGTTTCGAAGTTAATTTTTAGAGTTAACAATATATGATTGGGGTTTAGATGTTCATTTTTTCTTCAAAATTTTGAGTCTAGATTTTCAAATTATAAAATTTATATGAGCTATATTGTTTGAGATTGAGGAGCGGAAAAATAATCTGACATTCTTTCTATTTTGAGTTTAATTTTTTACAATAAAAATGTTTATGTGAACTCTAACAATATACAAATTGATAATATCAAATGCTAGATTACACTTAAATTTTATAATTCCAAAAACCATACTCAAAATTTTGAAGAAAAAAAAATTATCTTCAAAACCTCAATCATTTGTTGTTAGAGTTCAAATAAATATTTTTATTGAAAAAACCAAACTCAAAATAGAAAAATGTCAAGAAAAAATTTAATCCACAATATAAAATGCATATAAACTTTATAATTTCAAATCCCGAACTCGAAATTTTGAAAGAAATAAAATGCATATAAAATTTATAATTTCAAACTCGATATTTTGAAAAGAAATAAATGTGAACATTGAAACGCGAATTTTATTGTTGGAGTTCATATAACCCTTTTTGTAACGCTCGAAAAATTCGAGAAAAAATGAAAATAGAAAAATTAAATAGAAATAACGATTTTGCCCCTAAATGTAAAAAATTTGACTATTTGATCGAGACACTTTTTGGATGTTTCACGAGTACCGTTAGGTAGGCCTCGAGATTCTGAATCCGTAGATAGGTGGCATGCCAAAATTGGAAATCGTATGAATTCAGTACGGGTTAAAACTTGGCTAGGGGTATTTTGGTAATTTTGAACATAAGGGTAAAGGACCTAGGATGTTCTAGATTTTTCTCTAAATTTGTCTCCCATATTCTCCCATCAACTTACCCATTCTATAGATATGGGTGTGTGTGTGTGTGTGTGTGTGTTTGAGGCAATCGGTGGAGAAGGGTCGAAAGAAAGAAAAATGAGAAACATGGGAGGCAGGAAACAATTAGAAATAAAGGAGGAAGAAGAAGAAGAAGAGAAAAATAAGGAAAAGTGAGGAGAAAGTAGTAGAAGAGGTGTAACAACCCGAAACTTTGCAAAAAGTAAAATGACAATTTTGCGCCTGTTGGTCAAAGGTTTACTTTTTGACCAAGTACATTTTTTGGAGGTTCTGCGAGGACCATTAGGCAGGCCTCGAAATTCTGAATCCATAGATAGGTGGTATGCCGAAATCAGAGATGAATAGTTTCATTATGGGGCAAGAGTGTCCAGGGGCATTTTGGTAATTATGTCATGAAGGGTATCTTGGTAAATTCACATGGGATATATTTTTCAAAAGTGAAAAGTTTCTAGAGAATTCTGGGATTTTCTCTCCCAATTTCTCACTGGCTTACCTTTTTATATATGTGTGATGTGTGTGCAAGTATAGGTGGGTGGTGGCCGAAATGGTGAAAACCCACCATTACACCAACCCGTGAGGGAGAGTGAGTCAAGAAGGAAATTGAGAAGAAAGGGGAAGAATCTGATAGAAAGAGGAAGTGAGGGAAGGAATAGAGGGATGGAAAATGAGACGGAATCTCTCTAACGCGAATTTCGGTTGTCGGAAAAACTGTAAAATCAGTTATATGGACGATGAAGGTCATTTAGCTTGCAGCTACAACTACTGAGTTTCTAGTTGGAGTTTTGGGAGTATTCTGCGTTAGAATACTCAAGCCTGGATATAAGGGATTGTCGAACAGGGAGTTTGGAATTAAGCCGAAAGGTTGGAGCTTTGATAAGAGATTTCAAGGTAATTTCTTCTATTTTCGAGTCCATAGACCTTCTCCTAGGGTTGAGTAGGTGCATTTATAGTATTGGAACGTAGAAAATGATGAAGTAATGGCAGCTTTCGAGTAGGGTCATGGTCGCCTAGGTCGAGTCTTACGCGCAGATCTGTGGGTCGACCCAATGAGAGGTCAAGGATGACCATGTGGTGGCACGTAAGGCCCACGTTTAGGGACCCTTAGGTGGCGTGTGAGCACGCAAGGGGGCTTTTTTGGTTTTCTGATCAACATGGAAAATATCCCTCTCTTCATTCTGAATCTAATGGTATAAGGTTTGATGAATTTGGACATTGATTGAGTATGGTTTCAAGGTTCAACATCTATTGTTTATATTGTAAATCCAAAATTAAATTGAGTAAATTAAAGGGTTTGATTGTAACCTTATTTGGATATGAACAATTGATGAATAGTTATCATAAGTAGTTAATTTGTGATGTTTGATGATGATGATTATATTAATAACTATATTGATGAATCTATGATGTTTAATGATGATGATGATTATATTCACGATGATGGTTATGATGATGATGATAAAATGATGACATGTAAATGATGATATGACGACATAATGATATATATATACATATATATATAATTATATGTGTGATGATGATGATGATATATGTTATTATGGAAAATATGGAGGGGTTTTGACTAAAGCTTTTTGTATAAAAATATCAATTGAACTATTAAAGTGATTCTTATGGAAAAGATATTATGTGAACTAGTATATGGTTAGGATTTATACTTTGCAATATACAATGTAAAATAGGTTAACATGTGAATAAATGGATATTAGTAAAGTGACACAAATAATGGGGATTGTTTGTGGGAATGATGGAAGGACTATTAATATTAAATTGGGCATGAGCAACTAGAGAGGTTCTAAGTTTTGTTTTACAATGTGAATTTTGAATATGTGAACAATTATGTGTTTCAAACTTGTTTTTGTAATTCTTATATGTTTATATAACTAAAATGGTGAATAGTGATATTTTTTTAAGAATTAAAGTAAAACCCCAAATACGGTTGAATTCGTAATTGCTACTACTTGTCGGGGTTATGGGTCGGACGTGGGCGGTAACTCTACATGGGTAGACTTAATTTGGATAATTTAATAAGATGTGAACGTGAATAAAGTTGGTAATATCTCTTGTCTAACAAGAGTTGTCAGACGGGAGCAGGACCAGCTTGATTTTCATGGGGGATTGTTCCACACAAAGCTGAGCATTCTAACCTTTTTTGTGAAGTCCCTACGATCATTATGGGACAGAAAGGAAATAGTTTTGATGAAAGGGGTGCCAGAACAAAGAGTTCACAGTTAGGTCGAAAGCTTCGAGTCAAATAACCAGATTAAGGTACGTATTTTCTTATTTTGAGCCTATCGATCTCTTTCTGAGATTAAAAAATTAAGATAGAGTGTTAGAATGTGAGATTTGGACGTAAGAGGGGTGGTTACGAGTCAGGCCAGATCGCCAGGTCAGACGACTTGAGCTGTAGACCCGACTGGAGGATAGAGGTGAGTAGCCTTGTGACTGCACTGTAGTCGCCCATGAACCCCACGCGTAGAGAACCCTGCTTGTGCGTGGGGACGCATGAGGTGGCCCTTCGCCGTCCAATCAACACAAAAGTCTTTGTTTTTAATTTTTGAGCCGAATGGTACAAGGTTTAAGTTATTTCGACACCGTTTGGGAATATATATATATATATATATATTTGTGATATAATATGCTTATATTTAAAATATAATTTAATATAAGGAAATTTGGGAAATTACATCTAAACTAATCAAGATATTAATGTAAAATGATAAATTGATGAACATAAGGATTAAAGAAGACATGAAAGTATAGATAAATAGATTTTCTTTTTGCTTAAGTTATGCATAATATTACATATATGATGCTAATGTAATGATGAATATATGACATATGATGTATGATAATCATGTAGATATGGGTGCGTGATTATGCTAATATGATGATGTGATGATGCCATGATGTCCTATATAATGTTATGTTATGATGGCGATGATGTTATGATATGTAGTTATGAATTGATATGATGATAAATTTGTTGAAATAATTATAATACAAGATAAGGATATGATATGAGGTGATGAGGACATGATGTCAATAAAGATGTTATGATGAATAAACCTTTTTTTACTCAAAAGGTTATTACCAATACTTATCTAAAATAATCACTTAGTAAACCAATGTTCGAAAATAGCCAATCAGGTATTTTCCACAGCTTAACAGGGTTAGTGGGTCGGATATGTGCGGTAACCCCGTACAGTTGGACTCAAGTTGGTAGACATTTCAAAATATAAATACAAGCAAAGTAAGAAGAATTCCTTGTCAAAATCTTTTCTCCATATCAAACTCCAAATTTGATATCAACTTTATAATTATAAAATCTAAAAATTAATGCTAGAGTTTATAGCAACTTCAACAAATAAATGCCTTCATATTGTAAATAAATAGATTTTTAGTGGCTATTACATGTAAGGGGTAGAAGGGTAGCTTAGTCGTTTGTACATTTACTTAATTCCATACAATATATAAGGGAATATATAGTTTATCATTTGAAAACTATTCAGAATAACACAATATATAGAACACATGTTCTTCTCATTCTGTATGTCTCTCCCAACGTCTCATTCTCTCAAATGTACGATCTTCTTCTCAAATCTTTCACAACATGTTATCAGCACGATCGTCTTAGAATTAAGGATTGCTCGAAAGGAAAATTGCTGCTTTTCAATCAAGTAGGTTTTTTGAATCCTAAAACCCTAATTTACTTTATCTGACCAATTGAGTCAAACCCTAGAATTCATGTTTATAGGAATTGATTGAGATCAATAATTTTGAATTCTATAATGATATGATTATTTAGATTAATTGATTTATATATGAATCATATGGCACATGAAATTCTTTTGGCATACCCTTTTATATAATTTGCAAGTGCAGGTGATGGTCTGGGCATCCGTCTGCATGGTCGGCCAAAAGTATCTCTGACGTATAGCTCGGGATACAATGGCTTGTTCGGAGGAGTGACTACCATAAACCCCTCCATGGATATCTCTGAGCACAAGCAAGCCCTGCTTGGGAGTGATGCATCCCAGCATGGGTGTGGAGAGTCCTAGCTTATAAAGCTATCCATGAATGAGGCAGTAACGGGCGGAGCGAATTTTGCAATACTTGGCTTCGATTGAATCAACATGCAAGATACCTTCAGTGAGGTATGTTATGATGAGGGTCATCCAGCACGTGATATTGAAAATGGCGAGCGTTGTAGATGGTATGTTGGTGATGCTAGGTTCCTTGAGATACTCAACAGGCATCGAGCGCTTGATATCTGATGCTGGAGTGATGGGCAGACATGATAGGGCGTCAGCTCTTTCATTCTCATATCTAGGAATCTGGAGTACTAAATACATTTTAAATCAAGAAAGTAGTTGTTTTTCCATAACCACGTACGCAGACATGTTGGTATCCCGTGCTTGAAAATCCTCGATGATATGTCTGATGACGAGCTATGAATCACTATGAACGTGCAGAGAGAGAGCTCTTAATTCATGGTCTATGCAAAGCCCTACCAGCAAGGCCTCGTATTCTGCCATATTGTTGGAGGGAAGGTAGTAACGACCCGTCTCGAATTTTGGGATTAGATTAGTGACTAATCATGATTAGTGAGGTTAATTCGTGATTAGTAGGGCGAAATAGGACGAATGATGCAAAATGACCGTTTTGCCCCTGGTCCTGGGTAAAACGTTGACTTTTCGTTCTGGCGGACAAATGGACTTTTCCCAATGACGATGACGTAGTTCGGGACGTCACGAGTTCATAGACATGTGGCACATTCGATTCCTACATTCGAGGAAGAAGTTGTGAAGTTCATGAGTATTTTGGTAATTTGGATAATTGGGGCAATTAGTTGACTTTTGACTTGGGAGGTCCGAGGACGGCTATGTAGATCGAGACGATACGAATCCATAGACAGGCGGCACGCCGAAATCGGACTTCGAACGAGAAAGTTATGGGTCACGGAAGTTAAATTTCACTATGCACGTATTACGAGGCGTTGATTAGGTGGAAAAATCTGATTGGTTGACTTTTAAGTGCGACCCATGGATGAGTGACAAGTGTCACTCATCCCATTGGTCATTAATCCCCAAATTGTGGATCTCACATTGATTGGTGAGATTTGGATTAAAATAATATTAATTATATTATTTTATATTTCCCACCCATCCCATCTTTCAATCCTAGCCATCTATCCTTATCCTTCCTCAATCCTCACCGTCCATTTCTCTCTTTCTTTTCTGATCATCATCATCATCATCTAAAAAATCTCCCTCTCTCCCCGCGATACCAAAACCATTTCTTCTTCTTTGCTTTCAAAACAAAACACACATACCACCACCCGATTTCCTCACCCCCATCACCTATGACTGAGACTAGAGAGTATGTGAGACAATGAGAGAGGCTAGGACGGCACGGGATGGATGGTGAGCCACGGTGGTGGACGGCGGAGGTGAGTAACCCAAGAGCCCTTATTATATTCAAAATTTGAAGGTTGGTTTTTAGAGTATGACGACCGATTTTAATGATATGGTTGTGTTCCTAGGACTCATACGAGTCTAGTGGGACTGGTTTCAGGAGCCATGGTGGCCTGAGGTGAGGGAGAGGAGCAGTTGCAGGTGGCCGGTCGTGTTCCTTAACGAACAGGTATGAAAACGTCCTCATTTCTTGGTTTTTAGATTGTAGGAAGGTCTCTGGGAGTTAGACGGTGAGAATGGAAGAAACGGGCGGCGTTTTGGAGGTCGGATGGTGGAGAACCGACCAGGTCAAGCCGCAGGTCACAGTGACCCGGTTGCAGACCCGAACTGAGAAAGTCGATGACTGATGACGTCATCTTGCTGTCGTCATCATGTCAGACCTGACAATGTCAACTGACATGTCAGATAGAGGGCCAATTCAAACGTGACACGTGGCACTGTTAGGGGGTGTCAGTGCTGACGTCGGCGTTGTTTTTCAACGCGTTGACTTTTGCGTTGACCAGCGTGTGTGGACACATGTGAACAGTAATTTGGGTGGGCCCAATGTTATTTTAAAGGTTTCGACGATTCGGATCCAATGGCGGTGGTTTCAGGTCAATCGGGGATCGTTATGTTGGTCAAATCGAGGTTTTTCACCTCCAGGACACGTTGAAATTTCCGGTAAAGTTTCAGGTTCATAATATGGACTTGTGTAGGTTAGTAGTAACCTTTGGGTATGATTTGGACAAGTCAGGATGACCCAGAGAGGTCGAATTAGCTCGGTGAGGCTTACGACGCGCATTTTGTAGCGGCTGCTTAGGATGGTCTGTGAGTGGACCTTGATTTCTAAACTGTGATGCATGCATAAATGTTTTATATTGTTTATAGATATGATTCTATGATGTTGATTTGGATGTTTGTGATTTATATGATTACGTATTTCGAGGCAATTTACGTGCTTGCACGTAAATCTGGATTTTTAGTTTTACACTGGTTTTCCGTACTGATAGTTTGGAAATGATTTTAGATTTGAAAAGGTAAACTCGGGTTCAAGACCCATTTGTTTTCGAAACCCTCGGACTCGATGTCCCTTTTAGTAACGTTCTCGGGCCAGAGGCCCAATTGGTTCTTGAATCGATTTCAGATTTGGAAATATGGATTCGGGCGCGAGACCCATTTGATTTACGAACTCTCAGACTTGATGTCCATTTGATTTAAGAAGGCATTGGTTCGGAGGCCCAGTTGGTTTACGCATCGAACTCGAGGCCCAGTTGGTTTACGAATCGGGCTCGGAGCCCATTTGACTTACGTATCGGGCACGAGGCCCATTTGGTTTACGAAATCGGGCACGAGGCCCAGTTTGTGTGTGGATTCGAGCTTAGGGCCCAGTTATGTTTTAAGATTGTGATTTCAGGTCGGGGACCCATAAATGGATTTCTGGTTCATGACGGTTTATGGGGACCGGCATGAACCCTTGAAAGGTTTTATGGTTCATGACGGTTTATGGGGACCAGCATGAACCCTCAAAAGGTTTTTATCGTTCATGACGGCTTATGGGGGCCGGGCATGAATCCTTGAAAGGCTTTAAAAAATGATTTCAAAAGGTTTTTCGTATACCATCCTTTATATATGAACTGTCTCCTCCGGGGAGGGTCGTTGGCCTGGGTGGACCCCGGAGTAGTCACGGAGCACTGACTGAGTGGAGTCGCCCCTGTTGGTTTCCTTACTCTCAGAAAGGCTATGGATTATAACATCCAGGGAGGGTCATTGATCTACAGACAATTACCTGGGTGGACCCTAGAGAGACTTGGGTTTGAGACCCAGGGTAGCACGCGCGTAGCTCTAGATTACCGTGACAGGATTGGTTATATGAAATATATGGATAAACATGATTTCAATTGGTTTGCGAAATTGTGTTTTATGATGATAAATGGATTTGGGCTGAGATCCCACATATGTTTATATTGTTCTCGATTTCTGTGAATGGTTTTGGGCAGGAGCCTGTATGGATGTGGTTGTTTAAACATATGTGACTGGATAAATGGTTTTACTATGCATGCATGCTTTTTAGTGAAGGGTATATAACAGGACCGCCCCCGAAAAGGGCATTGTTAACCGTGCCCGGTCCTGCTCCCGTCTGGCAAGACGACTGCGAATCCCAAGTTACCCTCAGTACTTGCCAAACCAGGGATAGCCACACGTGCTTACACATGCCTCCGCCCCTCGAACAGCCTCGAACAACGCGCCACGACCTGGAGGGTCAATAAAAACCAAAAGGTGTGAGTGGACAAAAATAAATCAGTTTATAAAAACCGTTACGGAAAGACGTTTTTACCCTCCACGTAAAAACAATGCATGCATACAAAAATCGTTTAGCAAACCGTTACATTTTCAACACCAGAAATCCGTATATGGAAATCAAAAATATTTTCCATTTCTAAATCTTCGGGTCTTAGCCCGCCGTCGTAAACGCAGGGCCTCAGCCCAAAACCACGAATCAAAACCAAGTACACAACATAATCCAAACCATCAACCACATAACCGGGCTACTGCCCAACACATCTGAACAGCATAGAATATCAATGAATCACAATCAATCAGTTTGCTGGTTATCAAGTGCGCCCGAGTCTTTAAACTCAAAACCATGCGCATAATCAGGCCATCCCGGAATATCAACGAGTCTTTAAACTCAAAACATATTCAATAGGCCTCGGGGGTATCACAATAACCGAGTCTTTAAACTTATTAAGGGCCCTCCCCCGTCATCAATTAACCGAGTCTTTAAACTCAAAACGTGCTCCAGCAATAGCACCGGGTCTTTAAACCCAAAACAGTTTTCATTCACAACAATGCGGGGCCCATCCCGAAGTCACATTTTTCACAACAGGGCCCATGGTCCGAATTTCCACATTCAATTCCCCAAATCATACTTTACAAACATAATCAAATTATCATTAAACACGGGGCATGTAAAATCAGACCAAATCACTTTATTAAATCCTCTTCCATTCCCGAATTCGAATTCGCAATAATGATTCCGTAAACCAGCATCCGAAAACATCATCCCGAACCCAAACCACGAATCCGCTTTAAGTTTCCGAAAACCGAAATCTCGTTAATCAAAGTTGCTTTTATGCCCCGAGCATTAAGCCCGAAATCACCTTTTTCAAAATCCATTTTAATTCCTTGAAATCACATAATTTCTCAAATCTCATTAGCAAAACATCAAAACCACAATCATAATCACCAAAATCACGGTCCAATCAAGACATACTCAAAAACTCGTAAAACGTGCAAAACCGTGTCATTCTTGACATTCGTGTCAAAACCGTGAACCATACTCATAACCGAATCCGAAATCTTAAAAACATAATACGCACAAATCCCATAAAATTATTCATTAAACCATCGTCAATCATAAAAGAAACCATACTCTCGAAATACGTGCAATTTCATATGCATATCAAAAATACGTATAAATACGGGAATCGAAATCAATCACCATTCATAATCATAATCATAGAAATCATAGAAATATTTATGCATGCATCAAATTTGGAAAGAAACGTCCACTCACCCACTGTTCTTAAGGCTCGGTTTCGCGCCGCACGCGGTTCCGTAATTTCTGATATTTTCCAGAAATTTCAAATCCTGTCCGAAAACATACTTTAGTGTCACTAAGGGCTTAGATAACAACATACTAATTTCCCATAATTTTCGGGAATTAATCGTTAATTACAAACGTAACATAAATCTTCGGACCCTCGGAATAACATTGAAACGGTGTCCGATAAATTCGAAACTAGCGTTAAAATGTTCGTTACATTGTGTAGGACAAAAGTCGTTTTGAACTCACCTTGAAAAACCGTCCCACGCGCCTTCACGCGCCGCCGTGAGTGGCTGCGCGTGACACCCATGCGCCAGCTACAGTAACATCAACAGTCATCGTCCCAACCCGACAAGCCTGAAATCGGGTTGTTCGACCCGCGACATGACCTGTTTCGATCCCTGCGAATCTCAAGTTGTTTCCCTCAATTGTTTCAGTCTAGAGCATCCTCATAATCCTAATTACTGTTCTGTAACTTAAGTTTCCACAACCCTTACCTTAATTCGTCCATCCCAGCTCGATTTTCCGACGAACAACCGACCACCGTTCATCACTGGAAGTGCACCAATACTCATCGTTTTCTTCAATTGCTTCGCTCAGAAGTTTTGCAGGATCACCAGAAACCGTTCTTCGACCTCAATTGCAAGCTCCAAACTGTCTAAGCCTTCCACCCCAACTGGAATCTCACCAGCTGAACTCAAGAACCGTCTGGCCTCTACCCTTCACCATTTCCTTCACTGTTGATCCCGTTCGACTCGTCTGGACGAAAAGAAGATCAGACTCACCTCTGATTCCATCAATTTTCCGCCCAAAATCAAAATTGATTTTGAGTTCGTAACTGGAATTTCTGGGCGGGGTTCTGTGCTCCTAGGGTTCTTCTCCGAGTTTTTACTTACCATTTTAATTTCACTGCTTCTCTCATTCTCCCCCAACTCACACATTACTCCCAAAACCGCTATTGTGGGGGTCGAAATAGAAATGGTCCAACAGTCTCTATTTTTCCCATTTCAAACGTCTTAGCGCCACTTGTTCCCTGCAATGCACTACAACCAGCACGACCGTGCTCTGCCTTCTGTCCCTGCTCCCACGTTAACTGCATAAACACACAGACCAGAACAGCGCTCCAATTCCAACCTAACCCGTGCACACTCGAACGCCTGCCCACTCTGTTTTTCTTACCTCAAAACCACCAGCCTGTGCACAGCATCTCACCACTCCAGGCACAATTGCTTCCCACTCAGTCACATAAATAATTCCCTCAGTCCACTAGCACCCATCACGAGCAAATGGGTTCCATAAAAAATTTGCACGCTCAGACACCCACGGCATAGCCGTGCAGGTTGTCTCCCACGGTGGTGAACAGTACCAAGTTGATAAAATGACCAAAATGCCCTCAGTTGGCAAATTACCAAAATGCCCTTCGACCTCCGTGACCCGTAACTTGGTCATTCGGACTTCCCGATCGACGCGTGCCGCCTGCCTATAGACTTAGGGCATCGGACCCCCCGATCAAAAAGTCAACATTTTCCCTTATTTCGTCCAAATTACGAAAATGCCCTTGGACTTCCGAACGTCATAACTTTCACCACGAACGTCGGAATCGAACGTGCCACCTGTCTATGAACTCGTGACGTCCCAAACGACGTCACGGTCATTGGTCAAAGTCCATTTGACCGCCCGACTAAAAGTCAACATTTTACCCACGACCAGGGGAAAAACGGTCATTTTGCATCGTTCGTCCGAGTTCGCCCAACTAATCACCGATTAACCCTGCTAATCATGATTAGTCAGTAATATAATTCCGAATTCTGGGACGGGTCGTTACAGTATAAAGGTCTTTATAAAATGTGTTTACAAACTATTACTTTTTTTCCACTCACAATCTTTCTGTTTTCAATGCCCTTCAGGTTGAATACGATGTGAACTGTAGCAGAGAAAGAGACAACACATACCTCCTCCGGATCCTGGCGTACTCTGGAAGCCTTTGGGCTAAAGGTTTTAATTTTCCCTAGTCTGACATTCCGTGTCAGACGGGATCAGGAGCGTTCCTCGTAAATCCTGGGGGGATTAGGACGTGTCCTGACAAGTGGTATCAGAGCATAGGTTTGCTCGTAGGATACTCAAGACGCTCTGATACTGACAGGTGGTATCAGAGCGGGGTTGTCTCTGTTTGAGCAACCGTGTAGCTCTTGGAGTATCGCGCAGGTCGAGGATGTGATGTCTCAGTGAACTGCAGTTCGTTATCAACCTAATAGTTAGGATGCCGATATGATAGTTAGTAGGATTGAATCGTGGAACATCTTGGTTTGGCATTTGATGCCGGGGTTGCCATAGTTCTGTCGTGGATAACAGTATGGGACCCTACGAAGGGATGAATGTAATAGTACTTTAGAGTTTTGATCATGAGACGGTTAGTTGGTATCGTCGGTCACGATGTTGTAGGATCTGTTATGGCAACTGGTTTGGTGTTGTGACCATTAGATGGTCGGATTTTGTTGAGTTAGATGGGTATGCTGATAGGAGCATCCAGGTTCGAGGAACCCTATGTAGTGATCGTGGAACCCTAAGGTAGGATGTATGGTTCGAAAATGTGAGTTGATGAGTGGTTTGACTTTGATGACTTTTCGGAGTCGAGATCGTCGGTCGGTCTAGTCATGTCAGCTTTAGTGATGGGACTGCACTCTGCAGTCGGGGTTGTACTGATCGGTTAGACCTAGTTGGTCGTCGTACTACCACAGTTGTGTTGGATTGTTAGTACAGCTAAGGTCATGGGTGACCTGGTAGACGACATGGGTTGAGTCGAGTTACGACTGGTTAGAGTTTGATTGGACAGGTTACCAGGGTTGGTACTTGTCAATGGAATCCCAGAGTGGGGATACAGAGTAGTTACTACGAGCGGTTGATTCCGTTAGATGCGGAGTCTCGATAGCGAGGTTTGGTGGTTAGGTCTGCACGAGTCTGTGGCAGGCACTACTACCGAGGGTGGTTGTAGTCACGGTTGTTGGGAATCGGGGACGTTCAGGGAACGTTTCCTTTTCTCGTATCAGATGTTAAGGTGACTGTACCCAGAGTTGTTGGGTACGAGGAAGGCATAGTTTCTCCCATTTGAGTAGAAGTGCGGGGTCGTCGCTTGGTATGACCGGAGATCCAGGGTTGTCTGATGCGCACACCTTGTGCTAATGCTGAGGTTAGTGCTAGTGTTGGGGATTGTGCTGATACTGGTGCTGGTGTTAGTGATGGTGTTGGTACTAGTGCTGGTGCTGGTGTTTGTGATGACGATGAGTCACGAACCGGGATGTGACTCCGTCGAGATGGGCACATGTTCAGTATCTATGGTCCGGGAGTGGATCACGGATAAGGTTAGATTGGTTACGAACACGTGGTTTATGTCCGAGTGTGTTGGTTCCGACATGGTTGGAACTTTGGAATCGAGAGAGGTTGCGATTGAGGTGACGAGAGGAGTGCGGGTTTTCCGCATTGGTAACGGGTATTTCAAAGTCATTAGGGTGACTTCTCAGGTTCTACCATGGCAGATGAGGGCAAATGATGTTGATGATGGTTGTGTCACCAGTACATTGGTGGTGTATTGGTTGGTGGAGCCGGGATTTGTCTTGGGTCATTAGAAGGAGTTGAGTATTTTGAAGTTAGGTGGTTGAGATTTCTCATTTTCTGCGTGGCGGCAGACGATGTTGGGCTACATGGCGTGGTGAGTGCAGTGAGTTTTGTTTGCATTCACGTAGGATGAATTCTGGGGTCATCGTCTTGGATCATCCTTGATTTTCCTAGGTGGAATGACAAGAATCGATACGGGGTAATTGGAGAGAAACCACAGTCTAGACGTGTCTCGTCGTTGACTGATCTGTTTAGATATGGGAAATGGTTGAGGAGTGATGTGACTGATGAAGAATTCAAGAGGGTGTAAGACCCTATGATCGAATTCCAGGTGGATTGTTAGTTGAGTGAACATGCATGGATCCTAGGTGGATCTAGAATTTGATGTTGAGAACTTTGGGCATCGTGACGATCGAGGATCGTGACGTTTATGGTCGGGTGACGTAGTGATGGATCTGGATCGTGATCTTGATGGTCCAGATAGGTGGAGAGTTTATCGTTCTTACTTGGATGTTTGAGTTGAAGATGCTGGGACTGAGTTTCTTCTCGAGGTTGATTCCCGTATGGTATATTACTTGGGCGAATAGGTATCCGACGGGGTCAAATTTGGTCAGCCTTAGATGTGTGGATGATGGGATTGGCTTCCCTATGAATTCAATCGAATGTAATGGGCAGGTAACCGATAGGTTCGAAATTGGTATGTCTCAATAGACATGAGTGAGATTAGATGCCAGTTGGCACGAGTAGGTACGTCTTGGTAGGCGTGAGTCAGATTGGTTCCAATACCATTGGATTGGTCGAGGACATGGACTGGACATTGGATACTATGCATTGGGTTAGAGTTTTTTTGACGGGTCCAGTCACATAGAGGTCAAGTGAGGTGTTGGTAAATGCATACTCAGGTTGAGTGAGTTGGTGGTTAGTGTAACCATAAATAAGCATAATGTTAGTTTTTGGCTAGCGACTGTCAAGTGGTGACAGTTTGTCGGATGCGGCAGCGTGGATCGATTAGTGAGATCTGGTGACTCCCAGTGGGAGCAGACGTCAGGATAGATTGGTGATTGAGAAAGGAACCGTCGAGTTCTTCGTGTCAAAAAAATGGTAGAATAGTCAAGTGGTATCAACTCGGAACGTGGGATTACTTACACTCGACTTGGTCGAGTGTAGTCGATGCGACGTGAGTATTGGTGGAACGTCTGGTTGCAAACGAGTATTATTCTGGTTAGTTAGTGTACGAGTGTACACATGAGGTTAGATCGACTTTGTTTCCACGAGGTGGTTGTGGAATCAGGATAATTGGAATTTCGAGGATGAAATTAATTAAGGAGGGAAGGTTGTAACAACCCGTCCCAAATTCCGGAATTAGATTACTGACTAATCATGATTAGTGAGGTTAATCCGTGATTAGTTGGGCGAAATCGGACGAACAATGGAAAATTACCGTTTTGCCCTTGGTCGTGGGTAAAATGTTGACTTTTCGTTCTGACGATCAAATGGACTTTGGCCAATGACGGTGACGTAGTTCGGGATGTCACAAGTTCATAGACAGGTTACACGTTCGATTCCGACATTCGAGGAAAAAGTTGTGACGTTCGGAAGTTCATGGGTATTTTGGTAATTTGGATAATTGGGGTAATTAGTTGACTTTTGACCTGTGAGGGGTGATGGCTGAGGACCGAGGACCATTACACAGATCGAGACGATAGGAATCCATAGACAAGCGGCACGCCGAAATCGAACTTCGAACAGGAAAGTTATGGGTCACGGAAGTTCGATTTCACTATGCACGTATTACGAGGTGTTGATTAGGTGGCAAAATCTGATTGGTTAACTTTTAAGTGGGACCCATGGATGAGTGACAAGTGTCACTCATACCATTGGTCATTAATCCCCAAATTGTGGATCTCACATTGATTAGTGAGATTTGGATTAAAATAATATTAATTATATTATTTTATATTTCCCACCCATCCCATCTTTCAATCCTAGCCATCCATCCTTATCCTTCTTCAATCCTCACCGTCCATTTCTCTCTTTCTTTTTTGATCATCATCATCATCATCTAACAAATCTCCCTCTCTCCCCGCGACACCAAAACCATTTCTTCTTCTTTGCTTTCAAAACAAAACACACATACCACCACCCGATTTCCTCACCCCCATCACCTGCGACTGAGATCAGAGAGTATGTGAGAGAATGAGAGAGGCTAGGACGGTACGGGATGGATAGCGAGCCACGGTGGTGGACGGCGGAAGTGAGTAACCCGAGAGCCCTTATTATATTCAAAATTCGAAGGTTGGTTTTTAGGGTATGACGACCGATTTTGATGATATGGTTGTGTTCCTAGGACTCATACGAGTCTAGTGGGACTGGTTTCAAGACCCATGGTGGCCGGAGGCGAGGGGGATGAGCAGTTGCAGATGGCCGGTCGTGTTCCTCAACGAACAGGTATGAAAACGTCCTCATTTCTTAGTTTTTAGATGGTAGGAAGGTCTCTGGGAGTTAGACGGTGAGAATGGAAGAAACGGGATGCATTTTGGTGGTCGGATGGCGGAGAACCGACCGGGTCAAGCCGCGGGTCATGGTGACCCGGTTGCAGACCCGAATTGAGGAAGACGATGACTGATGACGTCATCCTGCTGATGTCATCATGTTAGCTAACATGTCAGATAGAGGGCCAATTTGGATGTGACATGTGGCACTATCAGGGGGTGTCAGTGCTGATGTCATCATTGACTTTTCAACACGTTGACTTTTACGTTGACCAGCGCGTATGGGCACGTGTGAACAGTAATTTGGGTGTGCCCAATGTCATTTTAAAGGTTTCAATGATCCGGATCCAATGGCGGTGGTTTCGAGTCGATCAGAGATCGTTAGGTTGGTCAAATTGAGGTTTTTCACCTCGGGAATCATGTCCGGGACAAGTTGACTCTTCCGAGAAAGTTTAGGGTTCTTAATATGGACTTTTTTAGGTTAGTAGTAACCTTTGGGTATAATTTGGACAGGGCAGGATGACCCAGAGAAGTCGGATTAGCCCGGTGAGGCTTACAACACGCATTTCGAGGCGGCAGCTTAGGACGGTCTGTGAGTGGACCTTGATTTCTAAACTGTGATGCATGCATATATGTTTTATATGGTTTATAGATATGATTCTATGATGTTGATTTGGATGGTTTTGATTTATATGATTTCACGTATTTCGAGGCGATTTACGTGCTTGCACGTAAATCGAGGTTTTTAGTTTTACATTGATTTTCCGTACTAATAGTTTGGAAATGATTTCATGAAATGATTTTAGATTTGAAAATGTAAACTCAGGTTCGAGACCCATTTGTTTTGGAAACCCTCGGACTCGAAGTCCCTTTTAGTGACGTTCTCGGGCCAGAGGCCCAATTGGTTCTTGAATCGATTTCAGATTTGGAAATATGGATTCGGGCGAGAGACTCATTTGATTTACGAACTCTCGGACTTAATTTCCATTTGATTTAAGAAGGCATCGGGCTGGAGGCCCAGTTGGTTTACGTATCGGGCTCAAGACCCAGTTGGTTTACGAATCGGGCTAGGAGCCCTGCTGACTTACGTATCGGGAACGAGGCCCATTTGGTTTACGAAATCGGGTACGAGGCCCATTTAGTTTACAAAATCGGGCGTGAGGCCCAATTTGTATGTGGATTCGGGGTTAGGGCCCAGTTATGTTTTAAGATTGTGATTTCGGGTCGAGGACCCATAAATGGATTTCTGGTTCATGACGGTTTATGGGAACTGGAATGAACCCTTGAAAGGTTTTATGGTTCATGACGGTTTATGGGGACCAGCATGAACCCTCGAAAGTTTTTTATGGTTCATGATGGCTTATGGGGGGCGGGCATGTATCCTTGAAAGGTTTTAAGAATGATTTCAAAAGGCTTTTCGTATACCATCCTTTATATATGAACTGTCTCCTCCAGGGAGAGTCGTTGGCCTGGGTGGACCCCGGGGTAGTCACGGAGCACTGACTGAGTGGAGTCGCCCTCGTTGGGTTCCTTACTCTCAGAAAGGCTATGGACTATAACCTGCAAGGAGGGTCATTGATCTACGGACATTGAACTGGGTGGACCCTGGAGAGACTTCGGTTTGAGACCCCTAGTAGCACGCCCGTAGCTCTAGATTACCGTGATAGGATTGGTTATATGAAATATATAGATAAACATGATTTCAATTGGTTTGCGAAATTGTGTTTTATGATAATAAATGGATTTGGACTGAAATCCCACATATCTTTATATTGTTCTCGATTTCTATGAATGGTTTGGGCAGGATCCTGTATGGATGTGGTTGTTTAAACATATGTGATTGGATAAATGGTTTTACTATGCATGCATGCTTTTTAGTGAAGAGTATAAAGGTCTTTATAAAATGTGTTTACGAACTATTAATTTTGGTCCACTCACAGTCTTTCTGTTTTTAATGCCCTTCAGATTGAATACGGTGCAGACTGTAGCAGAGACCGAGACATCACATAGCTCCTCCGGATCTTGGCGTACTCAGGAAGCCTTCGGGCTAAAGGTTTTAATTTTCCCTGGTCTGACATTCCGTGTCAGACGGGATCAGCAGCGTTCCTCATAAATCCCGGGAGGATTGGGACGGATCCTGACACAAGGAAGGTGAAGTGTAGAGCGTACTCCAAGGCTTGACCTTCAAGGGAGATCAGAACTAGGTCCGCATCACATCCGGTCTTGTTGGAGGCCCTATCCACGTACAGCTCCCAGACAGGATATTTTTGGTCGTCACACCCAGAAATATTTTTGAGCTTCCCTAAAAGATGTTAGTAGGGCTTATGGAGGAGGTACTCGACAATGAAGTTTGTGAAGACTTGTGCTTTCAGCGCGGGACTACTCTTGTATTAGAAGTTGAACTCACCCAACTTGATCAACCACTTGTCCAATTGTTAAGACTTTTCTGGGCACTGGAGTACTTTTTACAGTGGGGCTCCTTTCAAGAATTCAATGGTATGCATCTAAAAATAGCGGCAGAGTTTCGGGCTGAGGTTATTATGGCTAGAGTGAGCTTCTCGATGGATGGGTACCAGGTTTCGGCACAGGTGAGTGCTTTAGAGATGTAGTAAACATGATGCTACTTTGTTCCTTCCATGTGAGTGTCAACTGAGCTAATTGTGTGGGCGGTAGTGGCGAGATATAGAGAAAGTGCTTTGCCTGCTATGGGCTTGGAAAGGATAAGTGGCTCCCGGTGATTTTTCAGACTCTCGAAGGCTGTGTTGCACTCATAGTACCATGTTATGGTTTGGCGTGAACCTTTAAGGGCTTTGAAGAAGAGGAGACAGCAGTCTATGGATCCAAAGATGAACCGGTTAAGGGCAGCTATCCGCCTGTTAGACATTGAACCTCCATCTTTGTGACGAGGGCCTTCATGTTGATAAGTACCTTTATTTTATCTCAGTTTGGTTTGAACCCGCTATGGCTTACCATGAAAACCAAAAACTTACCCTATCCCAAAAACACACTTGGCGGGGTTTAGTTTCATGGTATACTTATTCAGAATGGCGAAGGTGGTAGCCTAATCTTTAAGATGTTGCCTTGTTTTTGTGCTTTTTACCAGCATATCATCCTCATACACCTCAATGGTCTTCCCTAAATGTACATCAAACATTGTGTTGACGAGGCATTGGTAAGTAACACCTGGATTTTTTAGGCCGAAAGGCATAACGTTGTAGCAGTACAACCCCTTTTCGATGATGAACGCTGTTTTTTTCTTGATTATCTAGGTGTAAGGGTATCTGGTTGTACTCGAAATAAGCATCCATGAAATTGAGGAGCTCATGGCCGACGGTGGCATCTACTAGTTGATCGATTCGTGGGAGGGGAAAGTTGTCTTTAGGGCACACTTTGTTGAGGTCCGTGAAATCAACACACATCCGTCACTTATCCTTAGTCTTCTTGACCATGACCATATTTGAGATCCATGTTGGGTAGGTGGATTCACAAATGAATCCAATGGTTCTGAGCTTTTCTACTTCTTACTTCACGGAGTTGTACCATTCTACACCGTACGATCATCGTTTCTGGGTGATAGGCTAAGTTTGAGGGTTGACACAGTCGGTGGGTTATGACTTCCAGGCTTATATCGAGCATGTCCACGAAGGACCATGCAAAAGTGGTGGCATTTTCCCATAGGTATCGAACCAGCTATGTGCGCATATTTTGCGGTAGATTGGTACCAATCTTTAATTTTCTTTCGGGGAACTATTCAAAGTTGGAGGCTTCTTCTACATCTTCCATGGATTGTAGGTGGAGCCTTAAGAGCTGTTCTCGTGGATCCAAGTCCAAAGCTTTGGGTGCCGAGGTGCTACAGTCGCCTTTCTTAGAGCTGACGATTATCGTAGCTTCCGATGTTCTTGTCCTTATTGTTGTGGTATAGCATGCGCAGGCCAATGGTTGATCCCCACTAAGGTACCTTACTCCTTGAGTTGTGGAGAATTTCATTAAAAGCATCTGGTAGCTTACTATCGCAACCAGCTCTACCAAGACGGATCTGCCTAGAATCATGTTATACACCAAGGTACAATCGGTTATCTCGGAATTCGTGTTGACACAGGCTTGTGTGGGGAAAATACCTAATGTTAGTGAAAAATGCATGTGCCTAAAGGGGTTGGATGCTGGCACCCTCGAAGGCAACTAGCCGAGGGGTGGGGGTGCTGGGATCGAGAGCAGTGGTGTTAAGCCCAATTTGCTCGAACTCGGGGAGGAAAAGGATGTTGGCCAAACTTCAACCGTCAACCAAAACCCTCAAGATCTCGTAGTTAGCTATATGGGCTCTAACTACCAAGGGGTCATCGTACGGTTGTTAGGTGATGCCTCCATCATTCGTCGTGAAGGTGATAGGGGTCGAGTTGGTTCGATTCCGCTTTTCTAGCCATTCTAATTGCTCCACCAATAAGGTATGCCTTTCTTCCTAGACTTCCGCTTGCACGTAACTCTTCCTACTTCGGTTAAGCATCCTCAAGAGCGTGGGTCCCCCCAGAGAAGTTGCTATATAACGTCGCGTTCGGGGTGCTATCGCGGGGATGTGAGGCGGTTCCTCTGTAGCAGGGGCATTTTTGTGCCAGTCCATGAACTCAGCCAAGCGACCTCTCCGAATGAGCGACTCTATTTCATCCTTCAATAGTCTGTAATTGTCGGTATGGTGGTCGTAACTACATTGATATCGATAGTAAGTAATTCTCTCTCAATGATGTTGAAGACCCATGCGCTTGTGGTAGTGACGAGGTGTAATTAATGTACACTGGTGGCTTAGGGTAACGGTGGTCGGGTCATCGATTAACGAATTCCTGATCGTAACGCTGTCTTCGCCCAGGCTGGCCATAGTGTGGGTTATTTCTGGGGTACCCTCTACTGCCCTGGCCATGTTCGGCTCTGTTATAGCTGGTGGCTTCTCAAAAAAGATCTTTGTACGTCTCTTAACAAGACCCGTCCCGAATTTCCATGGAAAAATCAGACTGATCCTGCTCCCGTCTGACAATTTGCATCAGGCAAGGGATTTAATTTTGAGCACACTTATAATTTAATTACCCAAATCTAATCCGTCTATGTGGGGTTATCACCCACATCCGACCCACTTAACCCCGTCAAGTGGCTAGCATGACTTGCTTAAACTCATTTGGTATGTTATTATTAGTATTTGAATAATTACTTAAAAGTTTCTTGTTAATTCTTACACCACTCTCATTATCAATTTTAGTTGTCGTTCACCGACTACGCGAGCAAATCATGCTCCTAATTTATCAATCATAAGGCCATCTCAAATAACCACAAATATACATATTTAAACCTTAACTAAAATTCTCAATTATTCATGCCATAAACAAGAATTAGATCATATGCATCAGATTACGTCTATCACCTCTCAGCATACCAAACCCATATTTAAATTCAATGTTAAGTAGTACCATAAATAGCTAGTTATATCTCTAATTCAGAATAATTTAAGAATAATTACTATATGATAAATTTTCGGAACTATACTTAAACATGGTCCAATTAAACTAGAAATTATACAATTAAACTCATACAATTAAAAAAAATATTTTGTGTTCATTGGACTGCGAGAATCGGCCTCACGCGCCGGAAAAAGTCCCTGCACGTGGCCCTCACGAGCTAGGGGCACTATTCATCTTCGTTAACCTCTTGTCGGGCTTGTTATACGGGTCGCCCGACCCGACGACCCAACCCGGATATAGAACCCACTTTTCACGTCCAAATCAACAATTCCAAACACGAAACTTCATCTATTCGAGCTAAGAAAGAAATTTGTGATGTTAAAACAACGAAATATTTGCTAAAACTTTAGGTTCAAACTTAGCTCTCTTCGGACATGGCTTCCAGGAGTGTTTCCTCTATTTCTACTCGACCAAAGCCCTTCTTTTCTAATCCAAAAAGGTCGCAGTACTACTAGAAGCACATCTATACACATGTTAACACATTTCCTAGGCCTAGTCTACGAACCAGATTTGGGCTCCTCATTGTGTTTTCTTCCCTTCTCAATCTCTAAACCTTACCAAACACTTCCCTTTTCATTTCTTCTCATCTTCCCTTCTAAGTTCTCCCTTAACCAGACCACCTTTTTCCTGGTTTCTTCATTTTCTTTTCTTGTTCTTTCGTTATCCATTGATCTTCCCCCGATTTACCCTCCATGCCCTACAACACAACACCTTCACCTATACATCTGTGCATAGGTCAGTGTAAAATAGGAGAGATATGTGTCAAGAAAGTTCTAGATATTTCTACATGTTTTTCACATGTTTAACTACAAATTTACCAAACTACCCTTTGACTATTATCAAACTTACCAAAATACCCTTCATCGTTTTAGCCTTATATTGAATTCATTCAGCCTCCAATTTTGGCGTGCCGCTTGTCTATGTACGTAGGATGCTAATATCTTCGTAATGACCTTTTCGGAATTCCCGAAAGGAGTTCCGATCAAAAAGTCAATGTTTTAACTCCTAAGGGCAAAATAGTCAATTTTTATTTTCTTGAACGTCTGAGGTGTTACATCTCTAGTGAATTCTTCATCCGGGAGAAGGAGAAGCTACATGCCTTGAGTCCTTCCATTAAAGCATTGTGGACAGTGGCATCGTCGACTCCCACACATTTTGCACACTTGTTGTTAAAGCGGGTGATATACTCCCTCAAGGGTTCTGACGGATCTTGTTGGACAGCACTCAAGTTGGTGGTCTTGTACAAGTGGTTCGAGATTATCATATAATGCTCTAGGAAGACTTTCTGAAAGTCAACAAAGCAAGATATGGATTCAGGGGCTAGTCGCTTGAACTAGTTGCAAGCAGGTCCCCGTAGAATGGTGGGGAACATGCAGCAGCGGCTGACCCCGTTACCACCGCACCCCTCTATGGTTTATCTGAATGTGTCCAAGTGGTTGAAGGGATCCATAGAGCTGTCGTAGGATGATATCTTGAGAGGTTTAGAGTTGTCCACGGTTTCTATTGATAGCAAGTTGTGCGTATAAGGTGGGATCTCTTCCTTGGGGTACTCCGAAGAACGAGTAGAGGATGTGCCTCAGGTTTCCTTGACTCTCCCTAAGCAGTCCCACACATCCCTTAGTTCTCCATTCATAAGCTCTCGGAGCCTGAGGGTTATGTCATCATGGGGGATTTCTCGGTCGACCACTAATATTTTGGCCTTCAGGGCAGCTGCCTCCTTCTTTTGTCGCAAGGCATACCTAGCGTCTTCTTCGATGTGCATGCTGCCAGGGTATTACCACAGGGGAGACCAGTTGGTGGTATTTCTGGGTCAATAGGCCTCTAGGTTTCAGCCAATGGCGGAGCTCCAACACGTCCAAAGAGGCATTCTTCCATCCTACATGTATGTTCCTTTGTTTGCAGGACTTGCCTTATGAGATGGTTGTGTTGGTCCTGGAAGGTTTGATTCTGGGTGTAGAGTGCACTTTTTATGGTTTGTATGTTCTCCATCCCAGTCCAGAGCTCTGTCATTATTCCTTCCAGATCCCCAATGCGGGTCTTCTCCCATAGGCGTTTTCTTCTACTTTTTTTTTGCTACGGTGAGAAGCCAAGGCTCCTAAGCCTTGAGGTGCCATGCTGGGCTAAGATAGGCTAGCAGTGGGTACTCAATGAGAGCGTGTTCCCAAAGACGGCGCCAAACTATTCACGAGGGTGTCGAACCCTGATAACTACAAATCCCAAGGGGGATAGGACGATCTCCAAGGTGTTGTACACGAGGTGGTTAGGTCTCTTTTCTACAGTGGTGGAGGATTACCTGCACTTCAAGTCTTCTCGGATCCTTCACGTGGATAGGCCTTTCGTCATCTCTTCCTGAAATACCTAGAGAATGATAGGGTAAAAGGGCAAAAGAGAAAACATAAGGGCATCATTGTTACAAAGGCTTGGGAAAGGATGGTTAGCCTAGGGCCGAATGTGGTGTGGTGACCACATAAAAAAAATTAGACTAGAAGGCCCAGAAAAATTAGCCCAATAGGCTGAGATCATAGCCCAAAAGACTACCAAACCATCAGTCCAAGATCAAGCCCATAAGCCCAAACTTGCAAGCCCGGAAGCAGACTTTGGAGCCCAGAAGGTCCAACCTAAGTCCCAACTAGAAGGCTAAGTAGCCCACAAGCCGTGGGTATGCACCTGTACGGCCCGGCTTAGGCCAAGTCTAGCTCAGCTCGACAACCCAGACTCAGCTCGGCTCGGTTCAAAAGTACGGCTCGACTTGGCACCTTGGCCCGCTGGCTCAGCTTGCCAGCACTAAATCGACTCGATTTTTTTTCAAAAAAAAAACTGCATTTCTTTTATACCTTTCTGGTTCTTGAAACATGAACATCTATGCCTGAAGCATCGCTCTATATACTTAAATAAAATGTCATAAACATTTATTTTAAACATTCATACATGTTATATAGTGTTACTTGTATTACTCAATTGTTCGCATGTTTCATTTAATTGTTGAAATGTTATTTAGGAAATGTGTGTTTTAATAATAGTAAATAAAAGGAACCCGAAGTTTCCTTTATAGATTCACCATTACTTGTTTCCAAATTAATCATATCATATTATAGAACCTGAAGTTCTCATTAGTTTCTCACGGATAGGTTTTTCCCAAAACACTAATATTGTTATTTACTCCTTGTAGAGAATGGCGCATATCAATAAGCTTGACTTTGATGCATTGGAAGCTTCTGGAAGAAACTACTACCAATGAACTAAAGATGTGAAGCTTCATCTCACTGCGAAGAGAATTCGTTCCACCATCCAAGAAGACAATGTGACTTTTGAGCATCAAAAGACTGATGCTATGATCCTCATCCGAAGGCACATGGATCGAGCACTATATAGTGAATATCTCGGTTGTGAAGACCCAAGAGCACTGTAGGTTTTATTGGTAGATCGATTCGATCACCAGAAGAATATATTCTCGCCTGAAGTAAGACATGATTGGACCCTTCTCAAATCCATGAACAAATACAGCTCTAAAGTATGCCGTATCTGGTCCCTCCTCAAATATGGTGTGGAGAAGCTCATTGAAAATTACCTCCTATAGAAGTCTTTCTCTACATTTCCTACCTCATGTGACAAGACCGTCCCCGAAGGGACATTGATAACCATGCCCGGTCCTGCTCCCGTCTGGCAAGTCAACTGAAGTTCCCAATTTACCCTTAGCACTTGCCAAACAAGGGATAATCAAACGTGTGCCCACTCATGCCTCTACCTCTCGAATAGCCTCAATCATCGCGCCACGACCTGGAGGGTCAATATAAACACAAAAGGTGTGAGTGGACGAAAATAAATCAGTTCTAAAACATGTTACAGAAAAGATGTTTCTACCCTCCACGTAAAACCAATGCATGCATTGGGAAATCATTTCATAATTCATTTCATTTCTAATATAAGAAAACCGCGTATGACAATCAAAATCATTTTATTTTTCTCAAATCCCAGGCCTTAGCCCGAAAATCATAACACGGGGCCTCAGCCCAAAATCATAAGTCAAATCCAAGTACAGGACATAACCCAAAACCCCATCAAGTCATATAACCGGGCCACTGCCCAACACATCCAAAAAACATCATAAATCAACAGAAATTCACAAGTCAATCGATCTGCTGGATCTCAAGTATGCCCGAGTCATTAAACTCAAAATCATGCACATAATCAGGCCTTCCCGGGATATCAACGAGTCTTTAAACTCAAAACTCAATCACAGGCCTCGGGGGGTTTCATAACCGAGTCTTTAAACTCAAAACATATCAATCCAGGGCCCTCCCCCCCGTCAATCAACCGAGTCTTTAAACTCAAAATTGATCCAGCGGTTTTTCTTTTCTTTTTCTGGGTCTTTAAACCCAAAACATCATCCAGCAATAGTACCAGGTCTTTAAACCCAAAACATCATCCAGCAATAGTACCGGGTCTTTAAACCCAAAACCATTTGTAAATCACAACAAATCCAGAATCCATCGTAAATCAATTCGAAATCACATTTTATCAAACAGGACTTATGTCCGAATTTCACATTCAAATCCCCAATCATATCCGTCATCCATTCCCGAACCCGAATTCGCAATAATGATTCCGTAAGCCGGCATCAGGAACCATCATCCCGAACCCAAATCCGAAAATCCACCTTCAAGTTTCTGAAACCCGAATTCTCGTTCATCATGCCACTTTTATGAACTGGGCACCAAGCCCGAAATCGCTTTTCCTAAAATCCGTGTTAAATCTTTGAAATCAAATCGTATTTCAAATACCAAATTCAAATCACCAAAATCACGGTCAAACCACAACATACTCGAAATCTCGTAAAACGTACAAATCCGTAATAGTCACGAAATACGTGTCAAAACCGTAAAACATACTCACAATCATAGTCAAAATATCATCAAAACCTGATACGCACAAATCATATAAAATCATTCATTAAACCATCATGAAAACATAGGAGGAACCATAGCCTCGAAATACGTGCAATTACGTATTGCATATCGAAATACGTATAAATACGAAAATCGCAATTACCATAAGCATAAGCATATGAATCATAATTATAAAGCATAGAAAACAATTATGCATGCATTGAAGTTTAGAAAACAAAGTCCACTCACACACATTTCATCGTTGCCTCGATACGCGTGCACCTACGCCGTTCCCGGCCAATCCACTTTCACCGGCTTCCCCGAACCTATCCAAATCCCATAATAAGGTCACTAACTCCTTCACAAAGTTCATACTAAAGCCCCGTAATTTTCCCGAATTTTTAACTATTTTTAACCGAACCCTAAAACCTTCGGACATCCCAAAACTTATCGAGACGATGTCCGATCGACTCGAAACCAATCCCAACATGTTCGTTACATCTAATACTTTAAAAGTAATGTTGGAAGATTCCCCAAACTACCCTTCACGCGTCCCTACGCTCGTCTGGAACTTTCTGCACGTGAAATCCACGCGCGTGAACAGTGTCATCGTCTTCCTCAAGTCAACCCGATTCAGACCGGGTCAGACCGGTCTCTACAACTCGAACCGGCGTGGCCGGTTTTCATCCATTTCCAACCAATTTTGCTTTTGTTTCAACCCTTAGCTTCTTCCTATCCTATAGACTCGATTTATTCCATTAAAACATGAAATGTTGTTCCAGAAGTTTACCTTCCTGATCACGAACAAACCGGCCATTTTCGATCATTATACTTGCACGATCCTGGCCTCCAAGTTCCTTGATTTCAAGCTCAAGAAATACTTTAAGACCTCCCGAACCTCATCCAAACAAACAATTCCATTAAGAATCCCCAAAACAAAGTTTGCCATTTTCGAATTTAAAATCGAATTTTATGGAACTTAGACTTACCATCCACCTCTGGCTTCGAACACAGGCTCAAAATCTTCCTGACGATCTCTGAAACATGAGCCACTTAACCAATTCAATCCATAGCCTATAAATCCAACTTCCATGTTCAACCCCAAACAGGGGACTTCTCGGGTTTCCTTGGCTGCCACCACCGTCCACCATCGTCGTGCCTCGATGTGGCCACTAGGAGTCTCAGCACAACCTCCCCTACATTTTTCCTTCCCACCCTACCACCATTGGATCAAGTTTGAGAGGATTGGGTCTCACGACCACCCCTGCTCCTCTGTTTTCCTTACAAAAATTACAAGCAACAATCATCACCACTTGATCTCACACGACTCACACACTGAACAGAATCGATGTGCTCTCTCTCTCTATCTCTCCAGTGTCTCTGTTTCTCTCAATCCTTCCCAGTAATCAAGTTACTTCAATCCAATATTCAAATGTAACAGTGCTCTGTTCTCTCACTCCAAACACTCAGTTGAGTAAATACATTCACCTACACAGTGCTCTCTTCTCCACACAACCTCCACAACACACATGTACCCCCACTTAGCCATACCAGCCACTAATCCATCCCCTTTTAGTGAAAATTGTCACCTAATTAGTTAAATAACTAAGTTAAACATTCCACTACGACTGATTCAATTTCCAACATACAATTTACCATTTTACCCCTACCTTGACAATTTACCAAAATGCCCTTACTCGTTCTAGAATCATAACTTACTCGTCTGAAGTCCGATTTCAGTGTGCCACCTGTCGTTGTACTCAGGGCATCCATACCTTCCCAACGGTCTTCGAATTACATGAACAGTCCATGTCGTTTGAAAAGTCAACAAATTGCCCCTTTTTAACCAATTTACCAAATTACCCCTGAACTTCGGAACATCATAACTTCCTCCTCGAATGTCGGAATCCAACGTTTCACTTGTCTATGAGCTCGTGACGTCCCAAACTACGTTATAGTCATCGGTCAAGGTCCACTTGACCGCTCAACCAAAAGTCAGCCGTTCTCCCGATTCTAGGGGCAAAATCGTCGCATTCTTCAAAATTTCCAAATTTTTCCTTTTTCAACTGTCTGGGTCGTTACATCATGTATTGTTCTGCATCAACAATACAGAGAGAGGAAATTCACCAAGGTCGCAGAGTTGATCAATATTATGTTTCTTTTCGAAAAGAACAACAGTCTACTAATGAAGAATGATCCATCCCAACCGGTTGGAACTAGATCAATACCTTTGCTTGAATCAAATGCTATTTCCCATTGCAATTCAAATCATGAGTGAAGAATTTGGGGTCATGGTAGAGGCATAAGACGTAACCTCCTTAGATGCGATGGACACCCTTATGATCGAGATCAAGGTAGCCATGGCCCACGTAGCCGAGGTAATCGTGGTCGAGGTTCACGTGGTGAGAACCGAGCTCCTTCTTCCCCAAGAGCTCGAAATGAGAGGAACCCTGGTCCGGTCCTTCTCCACCAGAATCCGAACCAGCAAAACCTATGCTAAAAATGTGAAAGACGAGATCACTAATCTCGCGCCTATCGTGCATCAACTCAAGTTATTAAAGAGTATCACGTTGGAACTCGAGAGACCACAACATTGTTGAAAGACCAGCCACCGATACCACCCTTGCCATTGCTGATTTCTAGACTGCCGCTGGACATGATGAAGATTGAGACATCAAAAAATATGGATATGATCGGTCCTTGTGCCATTTTTTATGGACATTTGTTTTTATTAATTTTGGATAATATTTGGTGATGTATGTTTACTTTGAACTTGCTCTATTTTTTGCTCAAATATTATTCATTTTAATCCATTTATTTATTTTGATAACTGTGATCTTTAATTTAATTTTTTTTTAGTTAAATTTATGGATAGGCATGTCAAGTGGGGAAGTTTATTGTCTGGCCGACAGTGTTACCACACACACTATCCTCCGAGACAATATATTTTTTACAAACTTAATATCGAACCACACCCCTATGACAACTATACAAGGCCAATCGAATTTGGTTGAAGGCTCCAGCAGAGCCCACTATATGTTGTCCAATGGCACTGTATTTACCATTGATGAAGCCTTATACTCCCCAAGTTCTAGAAGAATGTTTTTGAGCTTTAAGGATATTCGAGCTCATAGTTATCACGTTGAAGCCACAAAAGAAAAGAATGTGGAATTTTTTTTGCATAACCTTCGACTTGTACGGCTGGAATCGTACATTGGAGAAATTGAAATGCCTCAGGAGTGGTCTCTACACGAACACTATTAGAACAATCGAGGAAAATCACTTGGCTAGCCAGAAAGTACCTAACCCAAGCAACTACTTATTATGGCATGACCAGTTGGGACACCTATGTCAAGGTATGATGCACCATATCCTCAATACACCACACGGGCATCCTCTTACTAATAAGGACCTTGTGTTGTGTTTAGTGAAACAATATGCCAATCTTGCTCAATGGAAAAATTGAACATTAGACCATCACATGCAAAAATGAGTAAAGAATCTATCCCCTTCTTATACGGAATACAAGGGGATATTTGTGGACATATCCAACCATCATGCGGACCATTTAAATATTTCATGGTTTTGGTTGATGCATCGACAATGTGATCATATGTGACACTATTGCCTACACGCAATGCTGCGTTTACTAAACTCTTCATCCAAGTCATTAAATTGAGGGCCCACCACTAAGATTATCATATACAGTCAGTAAGACTTGATAATGCTAGTTAGTTTACATCAAAATCTTTCGATGATTATTGCATGGCCCTTGGGATTGATATTGAACATCCAGTAGCACATGTTCACACCCAGAATGGTCTTGTAGAAGCATTCATTAAACGATTGAAAATGATTGCACGGACCTTGGTTATGCGCACCAAACTCCCTATTTATGTGTGGGGCTATGCAATTTTGCATGCAACTATGTTGGCTCAGTTGAGGCCCACTGCCACCCAACCCTATTCCGTGTTACAACTGGTAATTGGATATGAACTTGGAATTTCGCACTTACGCATTTTCGGGTGTGCAGTTTACATGCCAATTGCACCGTCATAACGTACAAAAATGGGACCTCAGCTCCTAAGGGCAATATATGTCGGTTACTAATCCCTCTCCCCCCACCCCAAAAAAAAAATATTATACATTACTTAGAGCCCTTCACATACGATCTCTTTGCCGCTAGATTTACGGATACTCACTTTAATGAGACATTCTTCTTGCCGTTAGGGGGAGATGAGAATGTAAATGTTCATGAAGAACAACGTGAATTGATGTGGAATATCTCCAATATGTCTCATATTGATCCCAGAATCGCACAAAGTGAGAACAAAGTGCGGAGAATTCTAGATCTACATAATGTAGCTAATAATATGCCAATGCTTTCTCTGATCTAGCCAAAATGACAAGGTCACATATGACTGATGCAAACATGCCTATAAAGATAAATGTCCATGTAGGACGCATCGTCCCAGAACGACGAGTCATCCCAGACGGACGAGGTACGACCATGGTGGTTAACTAGTCATATATCCATGCCCAGAAGTGAGGTAGACTAATAGGTTTGAAGGATTCTTATCCTCAAAAGAGGATAAATTTGGTACAATTGAATCCCTTAGATATCGCAATATCAAGTGATCCATCTCATGAGATAATTTTGGATTATAGGTCTGTCCTGGAAGAGATGACGTTAGGGTACACTCCAACGTTTGAACCCATTCCCGAGAATAGAGAAATCTCGGTAAATTATGTATGCTTGAGTGAGATATGAAATCAGAATGATATTATCATCAATAATATATTTGTATTTGCGGAAGCTACCAAAATAATAACTAGTGATGATATTGAATTTCGCTACATTGATGAATGCCAACGTAAAGAAGACTAACCAAAATTGAAAGAAACAATCCTAAATGAACTAGATTCCTTGACAAAAAGGAAGACGTTTGGATCTGTAGTTCCCACACCTCCCCATATTAAGCCTATAGGAATTAAATAGGTATTGTAAGGAAGTGTAATGAGAAGATACAAAGCTCTTCTATTCGCGCAAAGATTTTCTCAACACCCTGGGATTGATTACAAGGAGATGTATTCTCCCGTAATGGACATCATAATGTTCCATTATCTTCTCAGTTTGATAGTTTTGGTTACTGCTTATCTCTATGGGGATCTGGATATATATATATATATATATATATATATATATGTGTGTGTGTGTGTGTGTGTGTGTGTGTGTGTGTGTGTGTGTGTGTGTGTGTGTGTGTGTAAATGTTCCTGAAGGACTTAAGACACCTGATGCAAATAGTTCCAAACCACGAAACACGCTCTCCATTCATTTGAGACATTTACTTTACGGATTGAATCAATCCAGACGGATGTGGTATAACCGTCTAAGTGAGTATTTGATCAAAGTGATATATGTGAATAATGAATTATGTCCATACTTATTTATTAAGAAAACAAGTTCCGGATTCGCTATAATGGCAGTTTATATCAATGACATGAATCTGACTGGTACTCTGAAGAGATCAAAGAAACTGCTAAGCCCCTAAAGTTAGAATTTGAAATGAAAGATCTTGGGAGAACACACTTTTTTCTTGGCCTAGAGCTCGAGCATTGTGCAGATGGGATTTTAATCCATCAATTTGATTACATCCAAAAAAAATGTTAAGATGCTTTAATGAGGATAAAGCGAAACTTTCAAGCACGCTCATGATCGTCCGTAGTCTAGATCCCAAAAAGGATCTGTTTCGTCCTACAGATGATAACGAAGAGATATTGACACCACAAGTGTCATATCTAAGTGTAATAAGCGCATTATTGTACTTGGCTCAATGCAGTAGATCGGACATTACATTCGCTATGAACTTGCTAACTAGATTTAGTTATGCGCTTATACGCCGCCACTGCTTTGGCATAAAAAAATATATTCTAATATTTTAGAGGTACAATAGATATGGGCTTATTCTATTCCTATGCATCAAGGAATGAATCAAACCCCCTTGGTTCCCATAATGATGCATGCTTTGTTGGGTATACTGACTCAGGTTACCTATAAAACTCATACAATGTGCATTCCCAATCTGGTTATGTCTTTACCAATGGGAACACAGAAATATCTTGGAGGTCTACGAAATAGACCATTGTTGCTACGTCTTCGAATCATGCAGAGATTCTAACTCTTCACGAAGCAGTTTGTGAATATATATGGCTGAGAGCCATTACGAAGCACATTTCAAGTACTTGTGAACTGTATTCTACCAATAATAAACCGACGATTATCCACGAAGATAATGCTTTCTACATCAAGCAGATAAAAACCGGTTTCATTAAAGGACACAAAACCAAGTATATTGCACCGAAGTTCTTCTTCAACTAACAGCTGCGAAAACATCAGAAGATTAAGATCAAGACAATTCGATCTCAAGACAACCATACAAACCTTTTCACCAAGTCATTACCAAAGGTCACATTCCAGTAGCATGTGTGGGATATTAACTTACGTAGACTAGCTGATCTACCTAATCTGTAGCTTTCAGGGAGAGTATCCTGAAGTATATCAAGTATCCGGAGTATATTGAGTATCTCGAAGTATACTCACATGATCATCGTGTACTCTTTTGTTCTACGATCAGGGTTATATTATCTCATTGAGTTTTGTTACTTGACTAGGTTTTAACGAGGCATATTTTTGATATGGTCATCCTGTTAACAATGCATCATAAAGATGTCATGATTCGACTCATATGTATTTATTCATTTTTTCCCTTCGACCACAAGTTTTTCCCACTAGGTTTACAGAGAAAAGTTTTGGTGTGGCAACACTAATACATTCTATCTCAAAAACATACTATCGACTCATGTTTCAGAAGAGACTTCAACTACTTCTAGAGATTTCAATGTAACTACTATCCACGCGCATTGCACTTTTTCCTTTCAATCACGGTTATTTTTGTCCCACAGAATTTGTCACCTGGCCAAATTTAAAGGAAACCAACACGTAGCTAAATAACACTATTACATGAAATATCCAAGAATGTCAAATAAGTAAACTTTTAGTGGCTATTACATATAAAGAGTAAAAGAGTAAATTAGTTTTTTGTACATTTGCCTATTTCCCTATCTTATATAAAGGAATATTTAGTTTATAATTTGAAAATTATTCAAAAAAAAAAACACTATAAAACATTCTTCTCATTGTCTCTCCCAACCCCATTGTCTCGAAAGTACGATCTTCTCAAATCTCTCACTTCCCTAAAAATTGTCACTTTAACAAAGGGCATCATACCACTTTCACATTTCACACACAAAAGACGAAGCTCCAATTAAATTAAACATCAACTGAATCTTTTCAATAAGACTTCAGCATCCACAACCTGGTCAGATTCGAATAATATCACAAAACATATCATAGACCAAGCTCAAAGATTACAAAATAACATGGCTGCAAAATGTTGGATGTAGAGACATCTGTATTTAGATGATGGAGCCCTGCCCAAATGAGTAACAGACCATCGTTCGGATTCCTCATCCAGTTCATGTTATTGTGACACGAGCATTAGAAATAGCAACCGAACATGCTCAATTCAGAAACTGAGCTCTGTAATGATCAAGAGAAACATACTCCACTGTGACAATTCGATCCTCAAAAAGCCGTCCGTGTAAACAATGTGCTGCCATTAAAGAGGCTTCTGTTCTTCCGAACTCCACAAAAACACACCCTGGCTCAAATATGCTTCTAGGATTGTGATCATTCTCCTTCCCATGATCTTGTTCCAAAATTCCACTCTTCTCCGCAGCATCTGATTCTGTTCCCACATTTTGGTCATTTCCGGCAGAAGTTTCTTCTTTCTCACCATCAGCTTCCTTCAGAGTTGGTCCCTCTTCAGCCATTAACTTGTTTTCCACGCTTACATCCGTTATTTTAATAACTTCAGTAACTTTATCGTTACCACATTCCGAAGAACCTTTCATGCTGTTCAGCTGGTTCGGAAGTTTCACAGGAACCCTGTTACACTGGTCCTCCCTATCTTCAATTCCAATATTTTCGCTAACTTGACCAAACAGGAATGATTTTTCTTCTATTATTTTTTCTGCAGCCTTATCATAATTACAGAAGTTACCTTCAGTGACTTCAATTTCTTTGGCACTGCTTGGAAACTCCAGTGTCCTGGATTCATTGTTAATATGTTCTTCCGCTATGTCTGCTTCTGTTTCTTTAGACTCTATGCTCATCAGGCATCCTCTAGCTTCTGCATCATTGACAGGTTCAAATGCCTTCGTTGTGACAATGCAATTGTTCTGATGCTTGACAATCTTTACAGATTTAATAGTTCCAAACCTGCATAATTGAAGGGCTTTAACATATACTCAAGTATATAAATAAAAAAATAAACATGGAAACAAAATCCAAACATTTCTCCAAGGACCTGGCACACTCTAACCGCACATCTTCCAGAACTTCTTCTGTTTCAGGTTCAGATAGTAGTGAAAATTGCTCTAGATTGAACTAGTTCACATCAAAGAAAAAATGATTAGGAGAAAAATATTAAATTGATCCCACATAACTATGTTTCCTACTAACCCAAAATTACAACTAAAAACAAAAACTGGTGATATCCTCCTATTTTCCAAGACTTCAAATATGAAGCCAAAGGTGAGTCTGAAATGATAATTTGACAATATGATTTTCAAATTTTCCTTTACTAAAAGTTTTTAAAAATTTAATCAAACAGAATGGCCATACCACATTTCTAAGCTTTAGGACCTGGGATGGGCCTTTAAGAAGTGGCTTTGCATATTCTGGGATCTTGTATACAGACGCATTTCCACTAGTTTCCTGCATAAATTGATTCTTACATTAGTACACATCTCAAAATCCAGTAACAGCCAGAAGAGGAAGTATGTCATTGCGGTTAAGAGATTAAATATCAAATCTCGTTTGAAAATGATGAGGGTGGTACCTGTACCATGGATGGTGCACCATAATTTGCTTGAACCGCAGTCAGCACACTCCCTCCCAATTTCATACCATTCAGACCCGCACACGCTTTGAGAGTAATTGATTGGTCAACGTACTGATGCAGTGTCCAGATGCCATTAAAAAACAGGGACAGAGGATTTGATTTATGAACATGAAATAGAGTACAACATTACAGTTCCAAATTACCAGTGATCAAAAACTAATCTGAATGTTTCTCTTCCAAACAAATTAGTATAAAATAATAATAGATTAAAAATACATTAAACTGATGCTCTGACAGTCTGACCAAAATGCAATACATATAGTTTGCAATGAATATTCTAGAACAATAGCCAGAGCAAAAAAAAAAATATGCCTTATTACCTCCAAAAAAGCACATGGTTCATTGAGTTCCTCGTTGACCTCAAAGTGGTATGTCTTCAGAGGTCCAAAGACACTAACGATCTCCATAAGCTGGAAAATCAGCATAAATGGCCGAATCACTAAGGAGGTAGATGGACATAGAAAGAAAAACAGAAATAGGATGAATTTTTCGTGGGAAAACAGAATTAGATGCATCATAAACGTCATCTCATATATTACCATTTCTGATGAAAGAGAATTTGAAATTCCACCAATGAAAATCTGCATAATAATGGAAAAACAGAAAGCATCAATGAATTTCCAGATATCAACAAAGGCAAGTAGTAATCAGAGCATTGAGCATATGGTATAGAACAAAATAGATCTATGTTGTCCCCCAGAGAAATAAGATTGATGTAATAAGGCAAGTGATCCTGTCACCTGGCTTGTCTTGAGGATACCTAACTAGCAATTACGAGAAAACAATTTTTAAGAATTTAAAGATGATAGGGAACTTTGCAATCATAGCCATTACTGATCCTCCTCATTGCAGGTCAATCTACAAGCACAGAAGGATCAAGAACCATAACGGTGATGCAAAGGGATTGAGTCCTTTTAGCTACCTTCTTGATTTTTTTATGTTTACTAAAATTACGACGTAAAAAGCTTCTCTATGAGAACAAATTCCTCAGGATGATGTGACCAACTACAAAACTATTTCCCTACTAACCTGAATTTGTGCGGAAGTGTAAGCATGGCCATCATTTCAAACTTATGGTAAGAACTAAGAACGGATAAATGTAGAATTACTATATGTTGCTTCCCCATCTCTTCATGCAACAGAGTCTTACTCATGAATGTCTCAACTCATTACTTCATTTTTGAAGGATTTTGGACAATTCTTGGAATAAGGAAAAGAAGTAGCAAATTAAGTAGTAAATGGGTAGGCTGAGAGGACAACTTGGAGATAATCAACGAGTATGGAAGTACCTTTTTGGGTGAATCCTTCACCATGTCACTTATTGTCTCAACTGCAGCCACTGATTTCTTCAGGCTACCAGTCTGCATGAAGATAGCAACTGTCTGAAAATCTGGTCCATGGATAGTAAGCACAACATACCTCAGAATTTGCAAAGCAGTAGCAGAAAGTAGTTCAGCCAGATAAATTTTACGTTGACAGCATGGAAGAGTATAAGCAGATAGTAGGCATAGAAACAATAAGTTAAATGAAACTAAAGCTTCTTATTCCCTAATGTTATTAATCAAATGACTTATTCTAAAAAGAAGCATGCATAAATAACTTTCATTGTAATACCTTTGTTGGTCACATTTGGAATTAATTGGATAGAATCCAACTCCAGAAAGGATTATTTATGAGAATCTCAATTCAGTTCCTAATTTGAAAAATTACTATGGTAAACAAAATTCAACATGGTCTTTTTTCTTTGACCCCTTAATTGACATCCCAAGTAAGGAACCATGCAATTAAATTAGCAAGCAGCGCTTGTAATGAATCCATCAATCAATTAAGTTTAAAACCATATATCTGAAAAAAATGTTCCAGGTTCAATTCTGAAATCTGTCCTCTATCCTGAGCTTTCAGCTTTCTTGCAACAGTGACAATCCAGTGAGATCAATTTTTCCAGAACATGAATAAAGAATTAATCAAGATTAATAATTTAAATCCAACCTAAATCGATTACTCGCTAAGGTAAAAATTAAATAAAGTATATGAATACTGAGGTTCAAGGGCATTGCTTGAATATTAGGGTTTATTACTTCCATTAGAAGCTAATAATATATAGCCTAGAGAGAAAACAGAAAAACTACAGGAGAAAAATTTTCATCAGATAGATTGTTCCAGAGCAGGCATGCAACAAAGATATAAAAAGGAAACAATACTGAGGATGAACAACTTTATTCAATCTGTAGGAGAGACAAATGACAATCACTACAGAATTTGATCTCATTTCTAACCCCCACTTCCTTTGGATAAAATAGGGCGTCAGTGCATTGGGTAGAAAACATGGATAGGCTCTATCTATTCATCTGAGCACATAATGATATATGCATTTATAATCGTACTAACCAAACAATCAATAATGTCTAACTACTCAGCTTCAGCACATGATGGTATTGGTATTTAAATATACAAACCAAACCATCAATAATTATAATACTAAACAATCACACAAAGAATCATCCGTTGTGACAACATGAAGATCATACTCCTGGAACCATCTTCCTTTATCAATGTCTTCTGATGCTAAGAACAATATTCAATGGACAACAGAAATTCCAGAAAGTTTCAAAAGCACTACAAATAAGACTATGACAACATGCTAATTGCAAGCAGGAAGAAAGCATATCATGACTGAATCTCATTACTTAAGTAAAGCACATTCATCGAGAAATTCAAGCAGTAAATGATACCATTGGGGAATGAGAGCAGGTTTCCTCAAAGACTACTAAATGCAATTTATGCGTCGAATATCAAATAAAGCAAACCTTGTACCCAGTGTCATTAAATATTACGACTTAAAAGCCTAGATCAGAGACCAAAATCCAAATCGAGATAAGAAGCTACAAGCACATCAAACTTGTCACTACACCTGGAAATCTTCTTATTTAGGAGTCAGCTTCATCAGCGTCCTGAATGTGAATTACGACACACCCAACATAAACATCCTATTTAAGAGATTCCAACATTACAGTCAGAAAAATTTTTCCGTAACAGGACAAATACATTATTCCATACACAACAGAAAGCTTGTGAAGCTACAGTAACATATCCCCATGTTAAAATTAACAGGCAATCTTGATTCTGCTTTTTCTATGAAGACTACAAATACCACCAAATAATATTTCATAGCTAAGAACCAATCCTATCTAAGGATGTGTTGCTATCACCAACTCCATCATCTAGCAAAGGTGAAAAGATCAGAGACTAATGAATAGGATAGATTCAATCAGATATTAATGGCTATGCATTTTCTTGCATTGTTGTACATCAATCCCTCCATTTCATACTGAAATTCAAAACTGTAGCTTAATAATCAGCCCTAAGACATATATGAAATATTGAAATAATAAGGAATTACATGATGCCAGTAAGTTAAGACCAGGAGTCCACCGAGAAAATAGATGAATAAATCAACAGCATTTTAAAGATCACAATAGTATCAAACAGCAAATGAAACACAAAAGAGTATAAAGCAACAATAAAATATAAAAATAGAACAGGCAGTTGGAGTTATCATTCTTACAGCCATTTCAATAAAGTCCCTAGGGCGCCGTATTTTAAGAATGGAACCAGAGAAGTCACTGCCATCAAAAGATAAAGCAGCCAAAGCATCTTCAGGCGTAAGAAACTCCACAACAGCCTGCCCCTTCTCTTTGTTAATCTGCAGTAATTAAGGCATGCCTCATCCTTAAGTCATATTTACATGTATTATAAGGAAAATCATTGCATGCTTAAAATTTATTGCACTTACCGCACAACTAATGCATGGTCGTGTTCCTTGGATATGATTGACACCCGAAGACAACAAAAAATTATTAAGAGATTCCACTAAAGTGTTCTCAGAGGTTGAAGATGGAACATTTTCAACGTAAAGCCTCCTCATGGGGCGGGTAGCTTGTGTTAGTTGGACGGAGTCAATGGAAGCATTCTTCTTAGTCAATAAAGAATTAGGAGAAACCCCAGAAATAGATTTCCTACTAGCCGATGCAACAGAAACAGCAACGGCCATCTCATGTACATTTGATGACATGTTAATGTTTGATGAATTAAAAAGAGATGCAACTGAACCAGAAAATACCTTTTCTGTTTCTGTAGGAGTCTGATCCCACCTGGCACTCTTCTTTTCAGGTGAACGATCAGGTGGGGATGGAGTCTTAATAGCAGACTCAATTCTTCTTTTCCTAGGTGAATAGCCACCAAGCCTGTTTACGGGCCCTCCATGTCGTCGATACTGGCTACTTGAGCCATTACTAGCTACTCTACTCCTGTCAATATCTGAATGCTGTTTTCCAGACCTATCTTTGAGCGAATGGGAAGATATCTCACTGTGTACACACACGTTATGAGACGTATGCTTGTGTGCCCTTGGTGAGAGAGAACTAAACCTATGTCTATCCTCACGGTCACTACTCCTTGATCGTCCTCTTTTTAGCCTTGGCTTTTCAAAACGGGATTTTGATGATTCTTTCCTCTCCGAAATTTCCAAAACACGATGTTTCCCAGGATCATGTTTCTTTGCAGTATTTCTATCTCTAAGTTTTTCATCATCTCCATTTTGGTATTTTCTCTTTCTTTCTCTTTCAGATTTTCCTCTACATTGGTCCACACATCTCTCCTTTGCTGTTGAATTCCTTGAATGCTTCTTTACATATTCATTTTGGAAGTTATCAAGTGAGCATTCCTCAATTTTTCTCCTGGCTTGTACTTGTTCTTCGGTTCTGCGACCTTTAGTTTCAGTTCTTGTATCTTCATTCAGTTTATGCTTCAAGCTTTTTGAATCATGGCCTCCTATAGCTTTACCTTTATAAAAACTGTCTTCCCTTTTAGTACTCTTGGAATTGCGTGTTTCTTTCTTTCTGGAACTTGCCTTTTCTGGTTCCTCATAGACTGGCTTTTCCACAACGGGGGGCAAATCTTTATGTTGTCTGTAACTCCTTTCAGATTCACAAGGATCTGAAACATTTTGAATAATCGATTTCCCAGGTTTCTTCCCTTGATATACGACTTCCTCTGTAGCATTATCGCATAACTTCTTATTATCCCTCCTAAGCATAATCTCTTCCAAACTGAAAGGCCTTGTCCTAGCAGCACTTTCTTCATCATGATCATGCAGGGAAATCCTCGTCCTACTACTTTTTCTGCACTTTTCTTTTGGCCGACTAGATGCGCTCATCCTGCCCAATACAAGTGAAGCAATAATATCTGAGGTTTACTAGTGCATGGGAAACAGTTAACCCCGTAAGCAAAGTGGTCAACAGCAGATTATTTCTATGGATATGTCAAAATGGAGATCCAACACCAAGACAAAAATGAAATCTTGTATTAGTCAAACACCTGTGTGGATCAACAAATTTTTGCGCCTCTAACTGCAAAGCAGAACAGAATGGTAAGTTAGTTGGAAGCAAATGGTAAACTACAAAGAAGATTAGAATAATTGAAGAACTTATAACATCACGCAAATTAATGAAGCACACTTCACTTGCATGCTTTTTTAGTTCTTTTTAGCATGTGTTGCCTCATGGTAAATAATAAGCATGTATCTTGCGAGAAATTGCAGGCTATCTCTAGGATAACAACCACATTTTCATTCCACATGCCGTCTACCCCAATTTCACTTCTTTTGGGTTCAACAAGTAACAAATTTACAACCTACAGACATTGTAAACCTTACAATGGGTAATGAACTGACTGCCTGCCACATTGTAGCACATAATATACTGTTTTACCACAGGAAATGTGCCTCAATTGAGTGTTCCTCACAAACTTTCATATATGTATAGGGAACAGATATTTTCCTTAAAAAAGAATTATATGCATACGTTGGTTACAAAACATGGGTAAGAAAGATATCGCTTTATCTATTTTATATCAACTCTTGAATCTTGGTCTACTACTACTTCACTTCCCAATGGAAGTTAAACCCTATCCCTTCACTATCTTATCATTTACTGAGAAAAGGAACTATATTTCACAAGTAAAATGGAACCCCAGAAAATTTATCTTGCTTAAACACAACAATATAAAGCAAAACTGCATTTTCTTTTTCTTACTTTACTATTTTTTTCCTTGTTTTCTCAGCAAACAAAAGAAAAGGCAACAGAAACCATCTTATATAGTTAAAGCCAAGTTCAAATTACCGAAAAACAATAAATTAGCAACCCAAGAAAGGAAACTTAACTACTATATAGACAGAAAAGAAGCTCCTCTTTCGATAAATAAAAAGAGAAAGATGGTGCAAGTAGGGTTGTACCTACGGAACAGCTCCAGCAGCGAATTCAGTAGGCTGGGAGAGGCGTACGACTACGGAGGGATCAACAAGCAAGAAGCAGAACAGCTAGTGGTAAATGGACTCGACTGAAAACATGAATTGAGAAATTGAGCAATGGGAAAAAACCTAAAAAACGCAGAGAGGCAAGTTATATACTTATATCCACCCGGCAGGTCATCAGAAAACAAAGCAACTTGGGTTTTGCCCTTCGGCCACTTTCAGTTTGGTATCAATTTCACCCCCGATCCCTGGATTTTAACACTTGTTACGTGTTATTAATAAATACGACAAATAATTTATAATCATCTTATCTTTTCCTTATTTTTCGGTTACTCAATCATCTTGATGTTTCTTATTCATCTCTGGCAAAGTTTATTAAAAATTTGAGATATTCAATCTACACTTTTATATAAATTTATAAAATTATTAAAAATTAAGGTATATTCAATTATTACATTTTATAATACTAAATATTTGGTATACTTAAAATATCAATAAATAATATAAACTTTATTAAATGGTAGAATTTTGTGGGATTCTACAAACATTTTAATTTAAATTATACTTTAGCAAATTTTTGGCTTCCCTACCCTCCTTCCCTCGGATTCCTATAGATTTCACACAAGGCTTAAAAAAAATTATGTATAGTTTTTATATTTTTCAATAGACTCAACAAAATTCATATTTTCTACCGATATCTATTATCATATATTATTTTCTTAAGTTCTGATTTTTTTTTAAAAAGAATGATAAGTAATTAAATAATATAAATTTTACATGAATATATTTATTGTTTGAAAGGAAAAAATTCAAAGGCATGCATGATTCCTAGCGGTCCTAGCCTTTTAATCTCATTAGTCATTAAAAGTTTTTTTTTTGTAATTTTAATATTATATATTGCCAACAAAAATTGCAATATTATATATATTGTTTTATTTTAATTTAGTGAGAAATTTTTTAGTAAAATATAATAATGATTTGATTATTTAATTCTTCAAAAAAAAATACCAATCAAATTATATAATGCAGTATCATTTTCTACAAAACTCAATCACATTATATAAAACTCGACATGAATCTATAAAACTATGTCATGTAACTCTATATAATTTTATTATTAACTTTGTAATATTTTATACAAATCGAAAAAATTGCAAAACTCAATCATTTCAAAAAAAAACTCTACCAACTATTTGTATAAATCTGAATTTAATAAATCATCTAAATCTAAACTAAAGGGTTAAATTGCGGTCATTGGACTAAAAGACCAGCCAAATATAACTATCCGTTGAGAATGTCCTAACTTGTTGGGCTCATGAAATGACATGGCCGTTTGCTTTTTTTTTTTTTTGCTCAAAATAACGACTGTTTTTTATTGTTTTCACATGATACTCTCTTCTCTCTTGCTCTTAATTAATTTTTTTGCAATCTAAGTGACAGTTTGAGTTGAGGCAAATTTGTCTCTTCATCTTATCTCTATTCCTTTTTGCACCCTAAAACTACTTATATCCCAATTTGCATCCTAGGTTGCAAATGCTGTCCTACACTCCTACTTAATGTAACTTTCGTCAACCTTATCCATCCAAAGCCAAAAAATGCTAGCATGGAGCCTAGGTGCAATATGAACAGTCAAAGCGCGGCAAAGGGTTATCCTGTGTAAACACAAATGTGCTCTCCGTATTGTAACAAAAATAAAAATAAAAACTAATAGTAATAGTAATGTTATCAACAATTTTTTTTCAAATATTGTCATCAATTTAATTGACTTCTTAAATATTCTTAAACAAATTTTTTTGAGAAGAAACGAAACTTCATTAATAAAAAATAAAGACAAATTAAATTGAAATAGAAACAGAATCATCTCCTATTCTAATTTTTGTATGAGTAATGTTGATGCCCGATGAACATCTTATGTAGATTTCATTTGCCTTTTTGCTCTTTTTCCGGTGTTATGATCTTCAGATGTTGGAATGTGATATTTTTACACATTTGCGCCCTAAAACATTGTTGTGGAAGTGTTTGCTGTTGAGCGAAGTTACATAGAGAATTTTGGAATTAGTGAAAAATGACATGACAGAACCCATCTCGATCCCCCTAGGACCATCCGGGGATGTGCCCTACTCCCGTCTGACAACAACCCTAAAGAATGCCGAAAATACCCTTAACGGGTTTTTAATTCAGCCTCTACCCCGGGTTTTCAAGTGCGCAACGATAACAAACTATGCCTCGGCCTCCGAATCAGCCTCTACCTCGGTGTCACGGTCTTTAGGGGTCAAGAAAATAATGAAAGTGTGAGTGGGCCGAAAGTAAACAATAATTCAAAACCATTTATAAGATAATAAAATAATGTTTTACCCCTCTGTTTTCAAACATGCATGCATTCAAGTCAAAACATAGAAAATCATAGCTCATTCGTAAAATCATATAATCACATATAGTAGAATATATATATATATATATATATAACCATCATAATAGTGCACCGTATATTCCAACCCCGATATCCTAGATGTCTGACATTCCAGATGTCCAATAAAGTCACGGTCCTAAGACTACGCGTGCCACCCGGGGTCTCAATCCCGAGTACTCCCCTGGGTCCACCAGTGTCCGGGTATTCCCGGATCACTGTTTGGGGTATACCAATAGCAATCCTGCTCATGTGCCTCTCTACAATTTCTCACGTAGAGTGGCCCTTCTCAGGCAATGCGTTGTGACCACTCCAGGGTACCAAGCCATCTGGAGCAGACAACAATCCAAAAGGTCGGTATGTAAAGTGCAATAGTATAAACCAATGAAATCCCTATTTTACTCCAAAACCAATCATTATAATATCCAGACGGGTCTCATGCCCAAAACAATGTAATACGTGTAAATCATCCATGAATAATGTCCAGAGTAATCCAAATCCAATCATATAGTAATATAGTGAAAACAGGTATGCATGCAATCCATTTAGAAATCAAAAGCCCACTAACACACGGTCCTCACTGCGCAATCGAAAACCTGTTCCAAAGCTAAGTCACAGTTTCCGGCCTATCCAAAACATATCCAAAGGTCACTAACGGACTCTATAAGTTCATACATACAACCCATGAACAGTCCCAACCTGGGAATGCATCCCGAACACGCTTCCTGAGACTTTAAACCCCACTTTGACCTATCAAATGATCTCCGATCGACCCGAAACCACCACCACTGGATCCAGATCGTCAAAACCTTTAAAATTGTACTGGTCCCACCTCGAGATTCAAGCTCAAGCTCTCCCACGCGTGGGTCAACGATCTCTGGTTAAAAGTCAACGCTGACGTCAATGGTCAAAGTCAACACTGACGTTAGCATGACGTCATCCTGACAAGTGCCACGTGTCAGCAGCCAACTAGTCTACATCAATAATGTGTCAGTGACACATGGCACTATCTGATTGATCCACATCACTGACATGTCAGTGCTGACTGGGCACTGACAAGGACACGTGTCGTCTTGTTATTAGGCCACGTATCTAACTACCTGATAGGGTTGCAGGGTTGATGATGTTAGCTGGTGATGTCATTATCCCTGACCTCTCGGTGGATCCATATAACGGGTTTCCTAGACCCGCGACCCGACCCGGTCCTATCTTCCCCATTTCTAACCTGTTTTCGATCTCGTTTGATCCTACATCATTGTCTGGACCCCTAGAGAAGATCTATGGGTTCATAAACACAAGAATTGATCTAGAATTTACCTTCCAAAGATGAACAGTAACCGTCAAACTTCAAGCTCGGTTTCTCGTCAATCCTGACCTCTTCTGTCCTCGAAACCAGCACATACGAGGTCGCACTAGTCCTAAACCCTAGAAAATGGTTTTACATATTGGCTCAAAAATGGTTTTTCAGGTTTTCGGGCTTACCTCGGCCGTGGCTACTTCGCCGTTATCAGCTCTTCTCCGTCGTCCCTCAGTCATCGCGTCCCTCTCACTATCTCAGAATGACAGGACCCGCCCCGATCCCACAGGGACCACAAGGGGACGTGCCCTGCTCCCGTCTGACACCCAATAATTCATACCAATTTTAACCTCAAAACATCAAATGCATAAATAATCAAATTTAAGTCAACAACAAATCCGAATTAAACAGATGTCAGACAAGGGATGAAATCCAAAATTACAAGTTGCGAGCACGACTCTAACATAAACCTGCGGGTAAACCACCCGGCAGGGGTTCAGGTACGCAGAAGTAGATCTATGCCTCAGCCTCAGGTTCCTCCTCTACCTCAGTATCACGACCTGGAGGGGTTACCAAAAACATTAAGGGTGAGTGGACCGAACTCAAGTTTATAAAATCATTTGAAAAGTAAAACATATAATTTACCCCTCCGTTTTCCAAACATGCATGCAGCATCCTTTAAAATCATAAATAATATAATATGAATCATAAGGCATGTAATAAAACCATAACCATAATTTTAGCCACTGCACTATACACTCCAATCCGACATCCCTGATGTCTGACGTCCCTGACGTCCAATAAGGTCACAATCACAAGGCTACGCGTGCCACTCGGGTCTCAATTCCGAGTTAAATCCCCGAACCCTGTTCGGTTACAGCATCCCTGATGCTTAGCGTCATAGACGCTGGACGTTCTAGACGTCCGTGACCTCTCCGGGGTACCTCATCCGGAGAAGACAATATAATATGGAAGGATCTATACAGTGCAGCACCAAATACATTTTATTGATATCCACATGCAACATATATGTATACATAGGTAAAATCTGAACCGATTGTTACGTTTCATCACACGGGTCTCATGCCCAAATACCGTGAAACGTGCCATAACCGAAATCTCAATATCATCAAAACCATTTATAGATTCCAGCATGTGAACATATAAGTAAATCAGAAAACATTTAAGCATGCAAGGGTTTAATGAAAATGGGCCCACTCACTGTACGATTCCGCTGCGAATCTGCGCGTACGGACCTGTACCGAGATTATCGTACAATTCCTGTCAGTTCAAATCACATGTAAGGGTCACTACAAGTCTTAAACGTTTAACCACAAAGTCCGAAATAGAAACCGGCCCGGGGAAACCGTACAACACGTTTCCCGAGGCAACCGGCCCTAAACTGACCCATCAAAGCTTATCTCAGATCAACATGGTTAAATCACCAAAAATGTTCAGAATGATGAGAGGAACAAAAGTCATGTTGATCGTGATCGGAGATAAGGTCCAACGCGCCCTCACGCGCCGCCCAAAGTGGCTGCGCGTGAAAGTCACGCGCCTGACACTGTAGCTACAGTGTCACCTCCTTCACCCGTTTGTCTGTAATACGGGTCTGCCACCCGCGGCTTGACCCGGTTGAATACCCATCAATTCCTACTCGATTTCAATCCAATTTGGTCCGAACATGTTCATTAACTATCCAATTTAGGTTCTGTGACAAAAATCAACCTCGACACATCCCCAAACGACCCATCGACCCGCGATCAACCAATCGGGTCAATCACCAGAACTTCCTGGTTTCAAACCCATTGTCCAATTAACTTCACAGGAAGCATAATAGGATCAAAACGAACCAAAATGAACAATCAATTGTGTCTGAAAGTACCTGAAGGTTGTCGTCCCAAGCTCTGCAACTTCCCTGAAAACAGCAGCCTCCGTCCTAACTCAACCGTGGCTGTTAGCCTTCAATTTCGATGTGGTTGAGTTCCAAACACTCCCAGAAGACTAAACCAGGCCTTGGTTTGGTCCAACACTCACCAGAAATTAAAATCCGATTTTCCCTCCAATTTTGGCCGAAATGGTTTCTCTGGTTTCCTCACCCGTTCTTAGTTATAACAGCATCAGAGTGATGCTCAAGCACGTTCTAACTGGTTTTAAACAATTTCAAGCCGTCCCAGAGGCTCGTGGGTGTCCAATTGTCCACTGAAAAATGTTCCCCGAAAAGCTTCGATCTTGAATTAATCAATTGATCGTGCAGGCTAGACGGCTCAGGCCACGTTCAAAAGCAAAAGACAACCCAGACATTCCAGCACATGATAGCACAATCAATTGCACGATAGAACCACCGCACATGGTGGTGCCGCCCATTTCCCCCGCGGTCTGCTACAGTAACCAGGGCAAAAAGACCAAAATGCCCCTGGTTCAATAATTACCAAAATACCCCTCACTTCCTAGACCCGTAACTCAGCCATACGAAGTCCGATTTCGGCGTGCCGCCTGTCAACGGACTCAGGATATCGAGACCTACCTATCGGTCCTTGAGTCGCGTGAAAATTAATTGTCAAACGAAAAGTCAACATTTTCGCCCGTGAAGTCCAACTTACGGTAATGCCCCTGAACTTCCGATAGTCATAACTTTTTCCCTGATCGTCCGAATTGGACGTGCCACCTGTCTATGAACTCGTGACGTCCCGTACTACGTCACGGTCATAGGTCAAGGTCCATTTAACTCATCAATCAAAAAGTCAACAATTTGGACATGCCAATCACAAGGGTAAAAGCGTCAATTCACACATTAAATCACAATATTAAAATCCTCGAATTTTCGGGGTGTTACACAGAAAGTAACAGAAGATGATGGTATAATGGTGGCTTGTGAGTTGTGTGTTTGTGTGTTTAGGTTGGGTGGTTTCGGGTTTACATAGAGAACAAATGAGAGGAAATGATGCATGAACCAAACATTAGATCCAATTGCATGGGAGGATGGGCCAATGGGATGGGTGACACTTGTCACTCATCCATTGATCCCAGCAGATATTTTGGGCCAACTGGATAAGGACAACTGTACACCTGTCTCAATTTGCGTGAATAGTGTCGATTTGTTTCCGTGACCCACAACTTTCTCGTCTGATGTCCGATTTCGACGTTTCGCTTGTCTACGGACTCGTGAAGTCCCGATCTACATAACGGTCAGTGGTCAAAGTCCAAAAGGTAACCCGAGTCAGAAGTCAACATTTTTCCCCACTATGGGTAAAATGGTCATATTACATTAATTATCCGAATTTACAAATTAAATAAGGTTCGGGTTGTTACATGACAACTTTAGAAAGCATCATGTATGATTTTCAACTTAGGGCCCATATGGTATTGAGTCGACCCTGATTATTAATACGACTTAATATGAAACATCAAAGTAAAATAATTATTTTTCAATTAAAAGTTTAAAATGTTGATGATGCCCATTTTAAAATATTCGACGGAGGCTTGTCGATACAATCCTCAAACGGTCAATAGTGTTGATCTATAACAATAGGGTTATTATTATTCACCATGATAATATCCTCAAAATGTGTATCTGATGCATTAGTTCGAATTAGAGAATCTAGCCACATCTTCCTCCTCAAACCATTTGATGTATTACTCAATGTGTAATTCTTAACTCATATTCCATCAACAGATTTTTCATTAGGGTACCTTTCAAGGCTTCTTATACTTATGTTATGCCTAGGTCCAAGAGTAACATTTGTGACACTAATGTGTCTGCTAGCATCACTAATGGAAACACAATCATCTCTAGTTATAATGTTTGTATGTGTAATGTTGATGCTCAATGAACGTCCTATGTGAATTTCATATGAGTTTACGTTGTTTTCCGGTGTTATGATCTTCAGATGTTGGAATATGATATTGTTCACCCCAGAACACTGATGTGGAAGTTTTGTTATTGAGTGAAGTTACATCAAGAATTCTATAATTAATGACAAATGACAACTTTAGAAAGCATCATGTGTGATTTTCGCCTCGGTATTGGGTCAGCTCACATTATTAATATGAGTTAAAATGAAACATTAGAATAAAATAATTAACTTTTAATTAAAAGTTTAAAATATTGATTAAGTCCACCTTAAATATTAAATTAGAATACTTCATGTGTGATTTTTGCATTAGGCTCTATTACGTGTTCTGTCAACCCTAATTAAACGTGCAATTCTTAGTTCGTATTCCATCAACATATTCTTCATTAGGATACTTTCCAAAGATGCTTGTACTTATGCCATGTCTAAGTCTGCAAATAACATTTGTGACACTAATTTTCTTAATGGAAACACAATCATCTCTAGTCCTAATATATGTATGTACAATGTTGATGCTCGATGAACGTCCTACATGGATTCCATACGAGGCTATGTTATTTTCAGGTGTTGTGATATTTAGATGTTGGATTGTGACATTGTTATATCCTAGAACATTGATGTAGAAGTTTTTGTTTTTGAGTGAAGTGACCTCGAAGATGGTGGAGTTAAAGACGAACAATAACTTTATGTTGTATATAACTTTTCATTTTACATGTATCAACATTTCACGATTACCAATGACTATTCATATTAGCTCTTAGTTCTCTCTTTCGGCTAATTAGTATTTTAATTTAGCTAATATGGACCTGTCTTAGCTCACATTAGTTTTCTTTTTGGGGTCGATTACCACTTTACTTTGAAGTAATACCACTAGCGTCGAGCATATAAATCATTTTGGCACTCTCCAACGTAAGCAACGTACCTTTTTGAGATCAAAGGAACATACCATATTAGCATTGTACTTTAGCTAATAGGGACTATTCTTAACTCACATTAGTTCTCTTTTATGGGCCGATTCGTATTTTACTTTAGGTAATACCACCATCATTGAGCATATAAATCATTTTGGCATTCTCTTCAACGGGGGAAACGCACCTTGTTTGAGATCATCTTCTTTTTCTTGTTCTTACTTGGTGATTTAATTTCTTGAGCCAAAAATTATGTACTAATTTATATCAAATTAAACACAAATGTGTTTTCCGTAATGTAACAAAAATAAAGAATTTTAACAGTAATATTGTTATCAATCTTCTTTTTTTCAAATATTGTCATCAATTTAATTGACTTTTCAAATATTCTTAAACAAATTTTTTTTTAGAAGAAAGGAAATTTCATTAATAAAAAAGAGAAAAAAATAAAGACAAATTAGATTGCAATAGAAACACAATCATCTCCTATTCCAATTTTTGTATGTGTAATGTTGATGCTCAATGAATATCTTATGTAGATTCTATTCGTCTTTGTACACTTTTCAGGTGTTGTTATCTTCAGATGTTGGAATGTAATATGGTTACACACTTACGCCTTTAAAACACTGATGTAGAAGTTTTTGCAGTGAGCAAAGTTACATCGAGAATTTTGGAATTAGTGAAAAATGACAACTTTAGAAAGCATCATGTATGATTTTCACCATAGGCCCCATATGGTATTGAGTCGGCCCTGATTATTAATATGACTTCATATGAAACATAAAAGTAAAATAACTAGTTCAATTAAAAGTTTAAAATTTTGATGATGCCCATTTTAACATGTCGACAGAGGCTTATGAATACAATCCTCAAACGAGCAATATTGCTTATTTATAACAATAGGGTTACTCTTATTCACCATGATAATATCCTTGAAATGTGTATCTGATGCATTCGTTCGAATTAAAGAATCTAGTTATGTCTTGCTCCTCAAACCATTTGATGTATTACTCAATGTGCAATTCTTAACTCTAATTCCATCAACCAATTTTACATTAGGGCACCCACCAAGGCTTCCTATACTTATGTTATGCCTAGGTCCAAGAGTAACATTTTTGACACTAATTTGGCTGCCAGCATCACTAACGGAAACACAATCATCTCTATTTCTAATGTTTGTATGTGTAATGTTGATGCTCAATGAATGTCCTATGTGAATTCCATATGAGTTTATGTTGTTTGCATGTGTTATGATCTTCACATGTTGGAATATGATATTGTTCACCCCACAATACTGATGTGGAAGTTTTGTTATTGAGTGAAGTTAATCAAGAATTCTAGAATTAATGACAAATGACAACTTTAGAAAGCATCATGTGTGATTTTCGCTTTGGTGTTGGGTCGGCCCTCATTATTAATATGACTTAATATGAAACATCAGAATAAAATAATTAATTTTCAATTAAAATATTGATTAAGTCCATTTTAAATATTAAATTTGAATACTTCATGTGTGATTTTTCCATTAGGCTCTATTTGGTTTTCCATCGGGCCAAGTAAACGTACAATTCTTAATTAGTATTCCGTCAACATATTCTTCGTTAGGATACCTTCCAAAGATGCTTGTACTGATGCCATGTTTGAGTCTTCAAATAACATTTCTGACAATAATTTCCCCAATGGAAACACAATCATCTCTAGTCCTAATGTATGTATGTGCAATGTCGATGCTCGATGAACGTCCTACATGGATTCCATAAGAGGTTATGTTGTTTTCAAGTGCTGTGATATTTGGACGTTGGAATGTGACATTGTTTGTCAGGACCTACCCCGGTTTCACCCCGAAAACCCGAGGTAAATCCTGCTCCCGTCTGACACCCCCGACACAAAAACAGTCAGACGCAGGAGAAATTATACTACATATCCCGAAGTCAACAGTTTACAGAGCATAGTACTCAATGCAAAAGAAAGAAAACTATTAAACTGTATACACGCACGCGGAAATTAAAACAAAATACTCTGGGATCCCTCACGTGACTTCTATGCCTCAGACGCTGCCTCGACATCAAGACCCCACGCTAGCTCCACAACCTAGAGGGCAGTAAAAACAGAAGGTGTGAGTGGACCATAAATAAAAATAATAGTTTCGAAAACCGTTTAATAACCAAACCAGGGTTTTAGCCCTCCGTTTTGAAAATATACATGCATAACCCATTTTTTGGAAACAGTTATAAATCACATAAGGATCGTCATAAAACCAGTTTCAGAATCAGCATAAAAACAGTTATAACCCAAATCACCATAAACCACATCATAAGAAACAGAAACACTATAAAACGGGTATAAAAGTCATATCATGAGCATCATAAAACCGTATCATAAACCGTGAATATCAAACCGTTCTTTTCCGATCAAACCTGCTGGACCTATCCGAGTCTTTAAACTCCCGAGTCTTTAAACTCAATCCAGGCCTCAATAATATCCGAGTCTTTAAACTCCCGAGTCTTTAAACTCAACAGGCCTACGGGGGAAATATCAATATATCCGAGTCTTTAAACTCCCGAGTCTTTAAACTCAATCCGGGCTCGTCCCCCGTCAATCACTATCCGGGTCTTTAAACCCAATATCCAGATCCAGCAAATCCAATCAAAACCATTTGAAAACCATTTCCTAATTCACATCCAAATCCGAATCCGAAATCACCGGTCTGATGCCCTTCGGCAGCCCGAACCGTCATTCCGAAACCCGATCGTCCAAAAAGTCAACTTTTCCCCTTATTTTACCAACTTCCGAACAACACAACTTCCTCCTCGGATGTCGGAATCGGGCGTGCCACCTACCTACGGATTCGTGACGTCCTAAACTACGTCCTGGTCACCGGTCAAAGTCCATCAGACCACCCGACCTAAAAGTCAACTTTTTGCCCAAACCAAGGGCAAAATCGTCATTCTACCCTAACGACCCCAACGAGACCAACTAACCACCAATTAAGCTCACTAATCCCATCTTAATCACTATCTAAACTTTAATGTTTGGGACGGGTCGTTACATTGTTATATCCTAAAACACTGATGTAGAAGTTTTTGTTGGTGGAGTTAAAGACGAACAACAACTTTATGTTGTAAATAACTTTGCATTTTACATGTATCAACATTTCACAATTATCAATGACTAATTACCATTTTACTTTAGCCAATAGGGACCCTTCTTAACTTACATGAGTTCCTTTTTTGGGGCTGATTACCATTTTACTTTGAGGTAATACCACCATCATCGAGCATTTAAATCATTTTGGCATTCTCTCCAATGTAAGAAACATACCTTATGAGATCATAGGAGCGTACCTGATTATCATTGTACTTTAGCTAATAGGGACTATTCTTAACTCACATTAGTTCTCTTTTATGGGCCGATTCGTATTTTACCTTAGGTAATACCACCATCGTTGAGCATATACATCATTTTGGAATTCTCTTCAACATAGGTAATGCACCTTTTTTAAGATCATCGTCTTTTTCTTGATTTTTCTTGGTGATTTAATTTCTTGAGCCAACAATTCTGCACTAATTTATATCAAATTGGCAAACATAAATGTGTTTTCGGTAATGTAACAAAAATAAAGAATTTTAATAGTAATATTGTCATCAATTTTTTTTTCCATATATTGTCATCAATTTAATCGACTTTTTAAATATTCTTAAACAAATTTTTTTGAAAAGAAACAAAATTTCATTAATAAAAAAAAGATATAAAATAAAGTCAAATTAAATTGCAATAGAAACACAATCGTCTCCTATTCCAATTTTTGTATGTGTAATGTTGATGCTCGATGAACATCTTATCTAGATTCCATTTGTCTTTTTGCTCTTTTCAAGTGTTGTGATCTTCAGATGTTGGAAAGTGATATTTTTACACACTTACGCCCTAAAACACTGATGTGGAAGTTTTTGCCGTTGAGCGAAGTTACATCGAGAATTCTGGAATTAGTGACAAATGACAACTTTAGAAAACATCATGTATAATTTTCACCTTAGGCCCCATATGGTATTTGGGTCGGCCCTGATTATTAATATGATTTCATATGAAACATAGTAAAATAATTAGTTTTCAATTAAAAGTTTAAAATTTTGATGATGCCCATTTTAAAATGTCGACGGAGGCTTATCGATACAATCCTCAAACGGGCAATATTGTTGATCTATAACAATAGGGTTACTCTTATTCTCCATGACAATATCCTCAAAATGTGTATCTGATGCATTAGTTCGAATTAGAGAATCTAGCGAGGTCTTGCTCTTCAAACCATTTGATGTATTACTCAATGTGCAATTCTTAACTCAGATTTCATCAACATATTTTACATTAGGGTACCTTCCAAGGCTTCCTATACTTATGCCATGCCTGGGTCCAAGAGTAACATTTGTAACGCTAATTTGGCTGCTAACATCACTAATGGAAACATAATCATCTCTAGTTCTAAGGTTTGTATGTGTAATGTTGATGCTAAATGAACGTCCTATGTGAATTCCATATGAGTTTATGTTGTTTTGTGGTGTTATGATCTTCAGATGTTGGAATATGATATTGTTCACCCTACAACACTGATGTGGAAGTTTTATTATTGAATGAAGCTACATAAAGAATTCTAGAATTAATTATAAATGACAACTTTAGAAAGCATCATGTGCGATTTTCGCCTTGGTATTGGGTCAACCCTCATTATTAATATGACTTAATATGAAACATTAGAATAAAATAATTAATTTTCAATTAAAAGTTTAAAATATTGATTAGTTGATTTTAAATATTAAATTAGAATACTTCATGTATGATTTTTACATTAGGCTCTATTTGGTGTTCTGTCGGCCCTAAGTAAACGTGTAATTCTTAATTCGTATTCCAACAACATATTCTTCATTAGGATACCTTACAAAGATGCTTGTACTTATGCCATGTCTAAGTCTGCAAATAACATATACTAACATCATATTTCTCTCTCTAAAAAAAATTTGCTCTCTTCTCTCTCTAAAAATCTCACAGTCGGCCCTAGCTTAGCGGTGGGGTTCTTCCTTGGTCCCCTCTGGATCTGAGTAAGACCCCCCCCCCCCCCCCCCCCCCCCCCCCCCCCCCCCCCCGTTTTTCCAGTTTTTCTTTGTTTTTTTGTTTTTTTTTTCTGGTCCCCCCCCCCCCCCCCCCCCTATATTTTTTTTCCTTGTTTGGTGCTTGTCTAGTACCCCTTCCCCCCAAAAATGTCATCTGCATCTTTTTCCCATTTTTTTTTTCTAGTTTTTTCTTTCACCTCTGCTTCTTTTTTTGTTTTTCTTTGTTGTTTTAGTTTTCTAATTTTTGTCCCCCCCCCCCCCCCCCCCCCCCCCCCTCCCCCTTCGGCTTTTTTCTTTTGTTGTTTTTGCAGTTTTCTTTTTTTGTGCTTGTCGTCCAAACAACCTGTGCATCTTTCTCCAGTTTTTTTCTTTGTTGTTCTTTGGTTTGTTTTTCTTTTCTTTGTTGTTTTTTCTATCTTATTTGTTTTCTGTTTTTTCTTTCTTATTTGTTTTCTTTTTTTCTTTCTTATTTGTTTTTTCTTTCTTTCTTTTTTCAGTTTTGTTTTTACTGTTCTTTTTTCTGCTAAGTTTGTTATCTAATTTTCTGTTAGTCCTCTTATTTCGGCTATGTTCTCCACCCTCTGTAGCGTGTTTCCGGCCTCTCCCACAGTGGAGGATTTTCCTTCTCCTTCCTTGGAGATTTTCGGAGTGCTCCTAGATTTATCTTCCCATAACCATTTCGGAGTGGCTATGTTGGCACTGAGTTGTTTTCAAAGTGCAATATGCACTCGTTGAATGGATTATGAGAGCACTTCTTGTGCGGGTGACATGTTTACCCCCATTTTCTACCGACTTCTTCGATTTCACCTTCACTTACTTTGCTTCTAGTAGTTTAGTGTTTGTTGGTTTGTGGCGACTCGGGCAGCAGGTGATGGCGGCGGATTGGGGGATGACAGCTTTTAATGTTTTGAATCTAGGGTTATTTTTGGATTGTTTTATGTTAACGGTTTTGAACTTATTTGCTCATGAATTTGGTGTTGTTTGTGTATGTTTACGTCCCTTTTAAGTCCTTCTGTTTGTAGGCTTTCATTGCTTTGTAATGTTCGCTTATTAATGAAGTTCTTACTTGATGATCAAAAAGAAAGTCCGCAAATAACATTTGTGACACTAATTTTCCCAATGGAAACACAATCATCTCTAGTCCTGATGTATGTACAATGCTGATGCTCGATGAACGTCCTACATGTATTCCATACGATGAACGTCCTAATGTATTTTCTATGTCCTTGTGGATACCCATGGAGAAGCTCTCCTGAACCCCAATACCCATGGAGAAGCTCTCTTGACCCCCAAGGAGATCAGTGATAAAAGGGACAAAATAAAAAATTTTGAGAACACGTTTTTAGGGAGGGTGGCTAGGGTTTCCTCAAAGCTGAAACGCTTACAATTCAAATTTAAGAGAAACAAATAAAATTCTGATCAACCAGTAAATAAGAACACACAAATTATATTGAAAAAATAATTTATTTTTTTTTTTGGCAAAGGCTATCGAAAACTCAATTTAATGCTCATTATTCTGAAAAAGAAAACAAAATCCATTAAAACATCCAAAAAAGGACACTAAACATTCATTTAATAGGTGAAAATATCAGTATTTCTAAAGTTGTAATAAATGAACCCGAATCGTGCAAAAATAAATACTAGAATTGTTCAAGTTTTGAATTCTCCATAGCCTCGTTCACACAATGCAGGGTTTAAGAACAGCAACCAAGGATCATAAGTTACAACTTCAAGTCCCAGTACCAACAAACTTTGGCAAGTCCCAGAGGGGGCATATGATTTAAAGATCCAGAAAGCTCAACACCCTTTTTCACCACAGTTATTTACATAGATAGCCTTCCCCATTGTTTCACACTTTCACCGGACATTTTCCCTTCGGCGCACGTAACGAGTTCTGTCGTTGTATCTAGGTCTGTCCTGTGCCCTCGAGGGCTGCGGCTCCACCCTCCTCTGCCTTTCTGGAGACCTTTGAACAATTTCTCCATTCACAAACAACTCAGCTGCAATTAAAATAAAAAGTTAAACAATGCTCAGTCACAAGAACAGGGAGCCCTTAGAAGATTTCAAGATGCAACAACATGCAACAAGGCAAACAATTTAGTGGGGCAGATCAAACAATTCAGAATACTAATTTAAAGCATGATAAAAAATATTAGGAATCATTGAGAATGTTGTTGTAAACCAAAACCTTTTTATATCAATGTCACACACACATCAGCAATGCAAGCTGATTAAAAAATTAAGAAAACATGGCACCAAATAGAAAGAACAATCAGGCTGGGGTGATCATACATGCAAAATAATAAATTACGATCGTACTTATCAACCCCGATGATTCAGAAACTTCATAAAATGAAACAATCATAAATTGGAAGGAAATATTATGAGCTCATTAGCATACAAAGCTAGACATATTAACCAGTAAGCAATTGGCTTTACTGAGATGGAAAGGGACTTTCAAGATGAAATATAATGGTTAAATCAAATATCAGCATGAATGTCTTTTTAACTTTAAAGGTCACCAAATGTATCAACTCCAATGACTCTGTAACTCCACAACATAAAGAAGAAACAGAACAGGATGGAGAGAGTTCGTGTGAGTCCATTAGCATTCAAAACTAGACATTGCCCATTGAGCTAATAGCCTTGCCAAGATGGACTCAATTACAAGAAAAGAAAAATATTTCGCAAGTCCATCCTACTTGCAGGCAGCAAGGATATTTTCTAATGATAAAAACCTCAAAATGTATCAACTCCAATGATTCTGTAACTTCAAAACATAAAAAAAGCAACAGAACAGGGTGCAAAGAATTAGTGCGAGTCCATTAGCATTCGTTACTGGGCATTGCCCACTGAGCTATTAGCTTTGCCAAGATGGTCCGAGCAACAAGAAAAGAAAATTAATCCATAAATTGAACCAATTGTCAGCAAGGATGCTTTTCTAATTATGAAAACCTCTAAATGTATGTACTCCAATGATTCTGTGACTCCAAAACATAAAAGCAGCAACGCAACAGGATGGAAACAGTTCATGCTAGTTCACTAACATTCAAAATTAGACACTGCCACAGAAGGCTATTAGCTTTGCTAAGATGGACTGACAGTTTCAAGAAAGATTACATTGAATTAACAAAATGTCTTCTAATGACAAAGTTGATTTGCTACTTAAGGCCAAATTTCTACAAAAACTGGTTGTAGTCAATAAACTAGCCTTCAGCACCCGCCCACACATATGTTAATTTTTGTTATGTTTCAAATATAATTATTAAAAAAATTCTAAAAATATGATGAAATAAAAAATAAAAAAAATAAACTATGAGGTAGTAACTACCTACTCCCTCCATTAAAATACTTTCCTTTTAGTTTTTCATTTAAAATATCTACTTTCACCATGTTTTCCATACCTATTCAATTGTTTTCTTAAAATAAAAATCATTATAAAGGGTATTTTGTTTAAATTTTTTTAGTGAAGCTTTGTAACACTGAACTACTCTCCTCTTTGCTTATTATCAAAAAGCCAGTGTTACCAGCTTCACCAAATGAAAATTTTACAAGAGACAATTTAAAATAAGCACAAATGGTAAAAACATATATTTAAATTTAAAAAAGAAATTAGTATTTTGGTGAAGAAAGTGGGTAGTTACTTCATCCCACATCACTTTTTTTATATAAATATATTTTTCTCTTATTTTAAAAAAAATATTAAAATAAACTAAAACCATAGCAAACATTAACATGCAAGTAAGCAGGTGCAGGAGGCTAGCAGAGGTGTGATTGAAGCGGTAACTTCACTTACATCATCTCTGCTTCTAGAAAATTATACAGCCAGCACACGATAAACACAATATAAAAGCAAAAGCACAAACAAAAAGAATGATTAACGTTCAAGCAAAAAAACAAGAAGTTTCTTCAAGGTATGTTTCATCGCCACTGATCCGCAACTCCATACATTATAAGAAGCACAGAAGAGACGAGAGACATTTGATGTAAGTCCATTAGCATTAAAGTTAAATAATGCCTGTAAGGCCTATTTAACTCCTCCATGATGGAGTGTGTCAAGACATGCATTCCAGTGCAACCATAATCAACATTATCCCTCACTCAAAAACATCTATTATTACTCTGTTGTTATGTGCTCCAGTAAAACAAACATACACATGAATAAAAATCCTCTACAGCACCAATATGTCATTATACCAAAGAAATTATGTACTCTTTCATCATTAAATGGAAGCATATAGTTCTATATAAGAATCTCGGAACTACTAAAAACCCAACAAGAACACCACCCAACTCAAGCTATGTCATCATCCAAGTGTGTGAGAAAGAGATTAGCTCTGAAAACAAGCAAGCTCTTAACTTTCAAATCCTCTATAACTTACCCCCATAATCTTTATATTCAGGATCAACATATGAATCCGGAAGCACAAAAAGAACACCAGGCAAGCCTGAAAAGAAAGAATATTAAAATTAATAAAACAAGTAGGCATACCCTAATGCACAAATTAAATAGCATATAAAAAGACACGGAGAAACTGGAAACTAAACATCAATGTGCAATTTAACATTACGAACCTTCAAGCTTATTTGAGGTCTCCTCATCGATCTCACACCCAAAACCAAAATATCTCTCGCATGAAACATTGTATATTTTCTTCTTTGCCTCTTCCTCACTACGAACAACAACAACAAAAAAAAAAAATTGAGTTAAACAATACTAAGAAGACAAGTCTATCATTATCACACCACTAAAAACAGCTACGAACAAACTCAAAAATCCCACAAATGCATAGAATAAAAACGCTACAACAAGAATTTTACAATACAAAATGTTTATTTTTTGTCCGATAAACACGTATCCAAAAAGACATTTACCTCCCAACGACTTTAGCCAGCGTCTGAACATAGCAATCGATCATCTGCTGCTTGCTAGCACCCTCACCTCCCGGCTTGTCTATGATTATGAGCCAGTGATTGTAGTCACATCCAGGAAAAAGCGGGGCCATTTCAGTGGGTGGACGGTCACTGAAGTTAGAACCCGAGTTAAGTGGCGAGTATGAACCTCCAGATCGGTTGACCCGGCATCGGATCGGAGTGTAACGGCTGATGGAGTTAGGAAATCGTGCGGCGTGGGAGTGAGGTGCGAGCGACCTACGGCCGAGGATGAGAGATGGGATGGAGGGAGGCTGGGTTAGATTGGAAGTGGATAAGAGGCGTTTCTGTACAAGAAGGGAGATTGTGGGGTAGCGAGAGGTTGCGGTGGTGGTTGTGGCGGCGGCCATCGCAATGGCTCGGACTAGGGTTTTCACCATTTTCTAGGGAATGGGAGAGCGTGAGACGTGGTAGAGAGCGAGAATGAGATAAAAGAACGAATGACTCGTACATGAGGTTTTATGTTTTGGATAAAAGATTTAAGAAAATTTATAAAATTTTATAATTTTATATTTTATTTTTTATTTTTTTATTTGTAAATTTTAATATTTAAATATTAATATTAAAAATTATGTAAATTATAATTTCACTTATTTTAACTCATTATTTAGAAACTTTGATCCTTTTGAAACATAATTTTAGGGGGGTGTATTCGATTGAGATTTTAATGGGTTTTAATAGATTTTAAATGATTTAGAATTATGATGGATTTTATATAATTTCACATTATTTTATATGATTTCACTCAAATCATTTCAAATTTTAATAGATTTTGTAATAAATTTATTTCTTGTTTCTATTTTTTGGGAATTTACAAATTTTAATTTTTATTATCCAAATAAAAAAAATTAGTGCATATAAATTTTAAAATTCTATCTTTTTATCAAATCTCTTATTATTTTACTTTATTCAACCACATTCTAAATGAGTGGTATTTCATCTACAGTTTTCTTATGACTTTTGAATTGGGTCTGCAGTGAATAAGTTTCTGGACTCCAAATGAATCCTATAAAATTCTATTTATGGGTCATGTGATCCTGTTTTTTTATATGCAAAAAAGAAACAAAATGAAAGCCGGAAGTCACATGAACAATCCAGATTCACATGATCAAAATAAACAGCGATAGAAGTTGTCAGAAGGATCGCATAAGTGGCACATGAGAGTTGTTCTTCTTATATTCCAAAGAGGCAATGGCATCTCCATATTATGTATTGCTTTGTTATACAAAAATACACTTGTTATTAGTAGGAAATATAGTTGTTTAGTGTCTCTGTATTTTATGTTGTTGAAGCATAAATTGTATTCGCTACAAAAAGTCTTCAGAATCCCCACAAACAGCAAATAAGAGACAAATGAGGTTAAAGTTCAATTCCCAGGGGGTGGTTCAATCAAGAACGCTCTGATACTTACGTTAGCTTTTGTTAGGGAAAATTTTGCTCCACAACATAATCTCACCACCACTGCCTAAGCAATAGAGGTTTTTATTATATTTAAAGTATGGTCCATCCAAAGCATAATTGCCTCTTAATTATACTTCCTTGTTGTCGGAAGAAACCCTTTGATTCTAACTTCAAAGGAAATAACAAAATGATATGTTGTCTTATTAAATTTTGCAGCTACACCTAAGTTGAACCTTAGGCTGCCTACGTATCCGTCACCGGAATCAAGCCACTCATAGCTCTAGATTTTTAATGAGTGAATGACCCATTAAAATATGTTTTTAGCTATTTTGAAAATAGAATTGACTTCGAAGAAGTACGCATTTATTTTAGGGGAGGGGTGTTGCATCTAGATTAATCTAGATTGCCTACGTATCCTTAGCGGGGTCAAATCGGTGTAGTTCTGAAATTTTTTAATGAGTGAATGACCCATTAAAATATGAAAAAAAATGTGTGTGATTTAGTGTATGACTGTTTGAGTGAATTTGGTTAGAGAAACCCGGGATTCGATTTGAGGAATGCGGTTGCATATAAAATTTTAGATTGCCTACGTATCTCTTTGCGAGAATCAAACTGGCGTAGTTCATTGAGAGTTTTTGGAAAGATAACCCAACAATTAAAGCTTAAGAATTAATTGGCAATTTTTGAGTATACCAATTAATTCAAGCCTTAATTATTCTTTTAAAGTGGATAAATCTCATCTTCGGCCATCCTGAAGAAACTCAAAAGAAACTTTTTTTCACTTGTGTAAATTGACTTCTTCATGACACACTCTTCACAATTTGGGGAGGAATTTTCATCAAATGAAGCCACAGTTTGAATTGTCAAAATTCATCTTCTCCACGTGCTCATTTGTGAGATGTGTTTTCTCCCTTCTTTAATTCTCCCTTTGACAAAAGAATTGAAGGGTGAGTCTTGTCTTATTCCCCTTTGTTGTTTCATACCCCCTAGGCCTTCACATGATCGTGTAATGGGTACTTAATTGTCAGTAACTTTATTGACAAAACAAACAAACTTCACCTCTTTTACTCCACCTGTATATCCCTCCTTTTAAAACAACTTTTTATTTCTTTTTCCCGCGCTCGATCGTGTATCACATTTCTAATTTTCTCAATGGCGCATGCTCTTTATTTTTTGAGAGTCACGCGGAGTTGATATATATCCCACTTCGTAAATTTAACGGTTGTATCTCGGCTTCTTTTTTTAGCATCCTTAAACCAGCCCAAATCTGACTAATCATTAATTTTAGGTTTGTTAGAACCTGACTTCATTGGGCCTAAATTTTGACGATCCAACAATATCGAAGATTAATTTCCGAATTTAGCTTGGACGAGGAGGCTGAGGCCTTTGTATTGCAATTTAAGTCCTCGAGAATCTTAATTCTGATCTAAATATGAATCCCTTCAAGACCAATCCATGTCAAATAAGGATTTGTGATGAATGAATCTTATAAAAAAGTGAGGCATGATGCCCATTAGACATCTACAAAATCTGAGACGTCCTTCACCGTATGTTGAACAAAAGTTGGTGTCTTGTTTCTTCATTACCGTGAGCTTTCTTTCCATAGTTTTAAATAAAGATTTTTCCATCCTTGCATGTGAAAGACCAGAGGGTAAAAACGACATCGTCATTTCCTTTGTGGGATTTGATCACCAGGTGAGTAAAGGTCACCCTTTTTTCACACGTAAATTTGATTCTTTTATCAATGATGCTAAACACACAAATATTTTTTTCTTCATTCTTGTAGGTGGCGTGTAAGCTTGGGAAAGATACATAAATCTTTCTACTCCTCTGATGTTGCAGGGTGAGTTATCCTATTTATATATATTGTTGAAAAAGGCTCTTGGGGTTTGGACTATTTTGAATGATCAGAGAAGGTGGAATTGACTTTGTAAACTTGCCATTAATTCCTTTCCTCTCTCATTAAACATCTATTCCCCCTTTTTTTACTATCCCCTTTTCTTCTCATGCTTGCAGGTGGCACCAAGATCAATTGAGACCTGTTGATTTTTGTTGCCACCAAGGGGAGGTGAGTCTTCCCATGTCTTTTTTCTAGTAAGCCATTAATTGACTCCTCGCGTTTTTTTTTTACCTGGTGTTTGGAGAATGTTTCACATAACAGAGAGTGATTTATTTGTGTGCAGCTTTCTCTTGGGAGAGACCTCACAATTCCACAGAGCAACAAATCGAAGTGTACCCCTGAAGGTACAGGTTATATTGTTATTATTTTTTTGCTCTTTATTTTCATTCTAGAGACATTGGGAGTTGAATGGTTTTCCTTGGAGCACTACCATGGCGCGGCGTTGGAAGACTCTACATCAACTTTTTTTTTTTTTTTTTACATCTTGATAGTTTGATGATGAGGCTTGGCCATTGAAGAATATGCAGCCAAATATTTGATTCACACCATGCAACCGTGAGGCCTTATCTATCATGATCACTTGAGAAAAAAACAAACAGCCTTGCACAGCCGTGAGGCTTAAGCCCAGAAATATGAATTCGTGGAAAACTCATACCTTGCTTTCTATACAATGTTTTGGCTAATCCTCCATGTGTATGTTGTTATATGCTCGCTTCCCTTCTACGTCTGTGCTCCTTCTTTCCTGAGTATGAGCTGCTTCTTCTGTTCTTTTTTTTTTTTTCCCTTTAATCCTCAACTCACATGCCTTTATATAGGCTTCATTTGGGGGTTTATGATGAGGATGTCAGATGTATTCTCTTATCGGCTAGTGTTTGATCTTTTTCAAACACTTCTCCTTTCCTGAATTATAGGCATATCCTACGAGGTGGATTTTAAGAGGGTCCTCATTTTGCTCAATAAATGGCTTCATTCAGACTTCTTCATGAAGCACAGCTGAATCACTTTATTGTTATCTCTTATTAATTAGGAGTTTTGATTTCATCCTTTTTCTTGTATTTTATTTTACTCTTGTTTTTTTTTTTTTGCTTCAATAGATGCCTCCTCAAGCATTGTGGGTGGATTAAACTCCACGTGCAAGGATTGATAACTTTACTTGAATTCTTTTGACATGTAGCCTTTTTTTTTTCTTCAGGAAATGGAGGCGCGAGGCTTCCTTAGAGCTGAGCGGATCTTCAATGGACAAGAGAGATTTCTTATGGCCCAAGATATGACAGATCATTGTCCTTGAATACTCTCAAACCTAATATGCCCCCTGAAAGCTGGCCCACTTGGTACATCACTGAATCCATAAACTTCGGATACCTTGAATTTAAACCTAATGTAGAAGATAAGGTGATTTCAGTGTGTCAATCTTACAAGGCTGTTTTCACCACCCATTGTTTAATGAAGGTAAACAATGAAACTGATGGAGACAAAAAATTTCAAGTGAAAGAAGAATTCTTTCCTGCCTTGTATAAAATGATCAAGAACAAGATTGACTGGGGCCGAAACTTTTGATTTTTTGGTTGGGCTACCTTTGAAATTGGTGTGAGAGAATGCACTGAAAGTGTTCTGAATGAATTTGGGGATATCCTTCACAAAAGCAGTATTTTTTGGGTTGTGGCAGTCTCTCGTTACCTATATGAGTGTTTACCAAATGTTTGGAGAGCTTTTTGTGAGTTGTGGGGGCCTTTATCTAATACTTTCCACCATGGCTACGGAGAAATGAATATCTCACTTTATGATCTTAAAGTTATGGGTGGACTTTCTATTTTGGGGGATATTCATTATGAGGAATTTATTCCCACGAATGCAGACTTGAGACAACGACAAAAACTCTACTATCGCTGAACTTTAAAGGATTCACTCCGAGCTATGCATTTATCATAACCAAACTGAAATTTATTGCCAACAATGGCTTGAGCATTTATATCGTGGAGAGATAAGATATGAATCCTACTCCAACAATGGGAAGTCAGCTTGTCCTAGACCTAACGTTCCAGCAATTTCTCTACGTGTTTCTAATGAGGCGCGTCTAGCTGCCTTCTTAACCCACTGGTTGAGCAGATTTGTTTTACCCTCCAAGATTTCTAGAGTTAGACATGAAACATTTTATATGGCATGCTTGATGGCACATGGAGTTAAAGTTTTTCTAGCATCGACGGTTTGGGGTATATTTATCATGGCCTTGGAGAGATCGCCACTCATCCCAAAGGACCTGGTTTATCAGGTGCTTGTCTTCCGATCCATTATGTTTTGGGTTGGCTCGTCGAACATGTTTCTGGCTTGTATGAAGCTCGAACTGATATCAATCATGCGGAAGGCCTTCTATATTTAGCGAAATATGGTGGGGTGGCACCTATTTCTATGGGTATTAATCACGCTAGGTCTATTTTCAGGAGCGATCAACACGTCAACTACCGCCTAACTCCATTTATTGAGATCAGTGGTCGCTCCTTCCGTTTGAAAAATTTATCAATTCAAAAATTTGAATTTTGGTTTGCACTCAATCTGCCCTTTTGCCTGTTCGAGTGAGTGGGCGTCTTTGGTTAGAACCATATTACCTAAACAGGTTTGCTCGCCAATTTGGCTTTGATCAAGGTGTCCCGGCGAACAAACTTTCTTTTAGTGTCTCAAAAAGACAATAGTACAGTGTTGAAGATTTGGCCAAGGCCCAACTAACTCTCCTTAGGCGGGATACAACTGCGTGTTTCTATATTCCCCACACTGCCCGTTTTGGGCAAAACACTTGGTGGTATTGTAGGTGGTGGATGAGTGCCTCCGGACCTTTTATGGGATTATCGATGTCTAGACTTTATAACTCCCTGAGTAAACAACATGATCACTCAGATCGTATATTTGTCATAAATGAAAAAAGCAAGGTCCCACGTCACCCAGCACAGGAATCATCTCCCCTTTCGAAGGAGAAAAGGAAAGAACGTGTCGACAACTCCCGAAGCTCAAATGCTAACCCCAAATGGTCCCATCATGAGAAGCCTCTCAACTTTCATGTTGTTGAAGATGAGAATTCTGCGCCGTCGGATGCTAATAAACGAAAGAATACGGTTCCAACAGTAGCTCGAACTATTAAGCAAATGTAGTTCATGTGTCAGGATGCGACCCTCATCGGTCAAGACCCGACTCTAGCATGATATTGTCCTTTTTGGGCCTCTTCACCCTCACGTTTTGTTTTCGGGAGCTCACGGTGCAACTTCGCAGGGGGTCACCCATCATGGAATTGCACCAGCCTCAACTCGCTTAACTTTGGATTTCCAGCCGAACCCAAAGCCACTAAGCTCCCAAAAGGCCTCGTGCTAGATAAGTGTGTGCCTACACCTTTATGGCACACCACCATTCCTCTCCCAGACCATTCCCCTCGTAGGAATGTGGGATCGTTCATCGTTCCTTTCAAGACACGGGTCATACAATCCACCCCCCTTAGGGCCCGGCGTCCTCGCTGGCATAGTTCCAGGTCGGGGTTTGGCTCGGATACCATTCTGTTAGGACCTATCTCATCTAGCCTGCAAAGGGAATAGTCTGGGAGATGAATGGTGGTGTGCCTTAAAGGTGTAGGCACACACCTATCTACCAAGAGGTCTTTTGGGAGCTTAATGACTTTGGGTTCGGTTGGAACCCAAAAGTTAAGCGAGTTGAGGTTGGTGCAATTCCATGATGGGTGACCCCCTGGGAAGTTGCACCGTGAGCTCCCAAAAAACAAATCCGTGAGGGCGAGGAGGCCCAAAGCGAACAATATCGTGTTAGAGTCGGGTCCTGACCGAGAAGGGTCGGGTCCTGACATAATGGTATCAGAGTCAAACCCCGACCAGGAAGTGTGCCAGCGAGAACGCTGGGCCCTAAGGGGGGTGGGTTGTAAAAGCCCGTGTCCTGGAGGGAACAGTGAACGATCCCACATTCCTGTGAAGGGAATGGTCTAGGAGAGGAATGGTGGTGTGCTTTAAAGGTGTAGGCACTAAGGATTGAAATATCGATATCGACGGATATATCGCTAGTCAAATTTACGGATATCACGCCCAAAATATCGATATCGTTTACGGTCAACAAAAATGACGGAAATTCGGTCTAAAAGTTGAAAATTTGGAATGAAACTTTGGGAAAAACTTAAGTACCAAATGATGGTTATATAGGACTAATAAAAACTATAAAATGACTTTGATATAATAAATATATGATGAATAATATCATACAATAGAGTTCTGCTGATGATTAGTAATATAAATTTTTTAATATAAATATAAATTGAAGTGAATTACTATAATTGAATGTTAATATAATTAAAAACATAACAATAAGCATAAAAAAATTTGAATGGAAGAAAAATTATAAAATGAGTAAATATATTTAAAATTGAAAAAATGATAAAAAAATAGAATCAATCTTTATTCAAAAATTGGAAAGTATTGATGTATTTAAAATTGGAAAAAGAATAAATATAGTTGAAAATAAGAAAAAAAATGAACAAAAATTAGAAAGCAGGAAAAAAAACATTAGCTAGCAAAAAAAAAAATTAGCAAGTAGAAAAAAAAATAGCAAGCAGTAAAACTAAATAGCAAGCAGCAATTAGCAAGAGCTTGCCGCCTAGGGTCGAACCCAGGTGGTTTGAGATTTTAACCCAAATTCCAACCAACTCAGCTAACAAGTCATATTGTAAATACAAACAACTGAACGATATATAAAGTATAAATATTAACTTAAAAGTAGTCACCCCTACCTCTCGCGGGTTTGCTATTCGGGTTTTTTTGACCCGGCGACATTACCCGACTAGTTTAAGCTCATTTTACATCTGGTTTTCATCCAATTTAGGTCGATCTCGATCGTTTTAAGTAAATAATTAGATCTATATCCTTAAAACAAGAAAAAAGATCGAAATTTCATGAGATATCTTTTCCCCCTCTTATGTGCCGCCGACCAATTTTAACGAAATATCAGCGACATTTCGCCGATATCCACCGATATTTTCATCCTTGGTAGGCACACACCTATCTAGCACGAAGCCATTTGGGAGCTCAGTGGCTTTGTGTTCGGTTAGAACCCCAAAGTTAAGCAAATTGAGGTTAGTGCAATTCCATGATGGGTGACCCTCTAGGAAGTTCCACTGTGAGCTCTCGAAAACAAAACCGTGAGGGCGAGGAGGCCCTAAGCGGACAATATCGTGCTAAAGTCAGGTCTGGACCGATGAGGGTTGGGTCCTAACATCATGACTGTGATTTGGAAGTCTGTAGTGGGAACGACAATATGAAGCCCCAATCGACGAATTCTAAAACTCCTATTTCAAAGGAAATATACCTTATGTCATTTGTGAACTGCATACCTTCTCTTCTTTTGGTGCAAAATTTTATTCATCGACTACTTGGTGGGCAAATGGAAGCATACCAGAGTGATTATATTAGTATGGAGGTGCAGAGTATTTTGGACAAATTTTCTTCCTTTAAAACACCAAGAGATTTATTTTCCAGTTATGATAGCATTGGCCTTTCACTAAAGCTTCTCTATCCCATGATTGACGCTCTTGGCATTGGGAAGGCAGAATTCGAGGAGTTCACAACTATCATAGATCACATATTTAAAATGTCAGCACAGTATGTTAGGAACCTCGAGTTTCTGGAAGCGAATGCTGACATAGATGTTGATCTTATTGATGATTTGGTATATAAGCATGATGAATGTCTCACTGTCATAGAGAACTTGAGTTTGCAGCTGACTGATCCTACCAAAAATCTTGAAGTATGGAAAGCTGCAGAAGTTGAACTTAAGAAGGAGGAGGAGCAGATTCGTCAAAAGCGCGAGGATTTTGAAACCAATAAGAGCCTTTTTAAGGAACAACTAAGAGATATAGAAACATCCTTAGCAGAACAACGTGAATTGCAGCAAAAGCTTCACTAGTCGAGAGTCGATGCCAGGGAAGTGTGTGCCTCTGAATTTAAAGAAGCTCAAATCTCAAGTCAGATTCAAGAGAAGCGAATTCGCAAGCTAGTGGACTCTCTTATTTCTTTTAGTTGAAGAGAGTAGATGTCTCTATCTTAGATTAGCTTTTTTACTTTTCTTTTCTCATCATTCGTTTTGTTGTTTTTTTTTTGGAAGAACTGTCTTTATCTTCTTTAAATAAGATGAAATAAGATTAATTTATTTTTTCCATGAATTTCACCGCCTCTTTGCTCTCGGCAATTTATTTCTTGAAACATTGATGAGCTGCTCTTATTCTTCCACTTCTTTTTCCCGCTGAATGACAGTAATGAGCAAGTAGAGTGACATGTCCCTTTCTCTTTAAAGGATCCATTTGAATCATTGATTACTTTGCCGTGACTCAAAAGCAATCAAAGAAACATGCTTGGAAGTGCAACAGGTTTATTAGCCTTACGTCGACATCGATCAAATGCCCCCATTATATATATATATATATGCATATGTCTTTATGAGCTATTTAAGAGAAAGATAAGCATGCATGCCACTTTAGAAAGATGAGCTTGCCTGAATTTTTTTTATTTGGTTAGCCCATTATATGCATCATTTTGTAGACATAATGAGATAAGTCAATTAAGACACATGGGTTGACCAAGTGGTGTTTGCCAACCTTTTGTCCATTGTTTTCCTTGGTGCTACGTCATGACTTCTTCATTTAACTCCATCTTGGACTCTGCTGATTGATTCCATGATAAGTGTGTGTGTGTGTGTGTGTGTGTGTGTGTGTGTGTGTGCGCGCGCGTGTGTGTATGTGTGTGTGTTTTTTTTGCATTGACTTCCTTCTTTTCTTCGTGTCGCTGACATGTTGGCAATCAAGGAAGTGAAGAAACACTTATTTGTCTTGGCGCATCTTTTTTTGTTTTGCATGTATGCTGAGAACAAGAGGATTGTAATTTCCGGAGAAGGATTTTATGCCTCCCCCTTTTTGTCTTTTATCTGACTTTGATTTGTTTTTTTGAGAATATTCATTTTGGATATTTATGGTTGCACCTAGATTTTGGGTCGGATTGCCTACGTACCCCGTGAAGGGATCAAGCCAAACGTAGTTCATCCCTTATTTTTTAGGGAAATTGAAATTTTATGGCTGTGTCTAATTTTGAGTTAGATTGCCTACTTACCCTGTGAAAGGATCAAGCCAAATGTAGTTCACCCCTTTCGATTTAGGGTGCTTAAAATGGGGATATAGATTTGACAGCTGCATCTAGTTTGAGGCTAGATTACCTACGTACCCCTTTTGAGGGATCAAGCCATCTGTAGTTAAGTGCAACTGTAGTGATTTTTTTTAATGCTCTGACTTTTGCTTGGACCGCCCTTTGCGGGTTTTCAGTCTAACGAGTTGTTTATTTCTTCAGCCTTAACTTTGCTTGAATTGCCTTTTCAGGTTTTCAATTCAACATGCACTTTTTCTGCCTTGATTTTTTCTTCAAATGTTCCTTCAATTCAAACAGGCTATTTTCTCATATAGGTGTTGCCTTAGACGTAGAATTTCTTAACGAATTTTCCATTTACACATTAATACATACATTCTCCTTCTGAGTTGGACAGTTCGTAGGCTCCTTTAGCAAAAACCTTAGTGACGACATAAGGACCCTCCCATTTTGATTCAAATTTACCCTGCATCTTTTTGGTGACGACAATGGGCCTTCAAACGGTTAAAACTAAATCTCCCACTGAAAATGGCCTGAGTTTGACCTTTTTGTTGAAAGCCCCAGCAACTTGTGCTTGGTAAATTTTGAGCTTTTGCTGGACATCAAGCCTTTTCTCATCAAGAGCCTCGAGCTCTGCCAGTCGAACCTTCGTGTTCTCATCTGCATCCATAAATTGTACGACTACCCTTAATGAAGGCAATTGAACCTCAAGCGGCAGTACTGCTTCCGACCCATAAACCAAATTGTATGGTATGCATCCGATAACGTTGCGAACGGTTGTTCGATAGGCCCATAGTGCCTCGGGGAGGCGCTCGTGCCAATCTCTTTTGTTCCATGCTACCACTTTCTTTAGAATATTGCACAACACTTTGTTGAAAGCTTCTTCCTGTCCGTTTGATGATGGATTATAGCTTGCAGAAAATGAGTGCTAAAATTTGTACTTTTCCTATAGTTAAAATATGGCTCAACACCTGAAGTACGTGGCATTAACGGATATGATTTTTGTTGGCACCTCATATCGATGAATGATGTGGTCTTTGTGACATCTTCAGCTTTCACTTGTTTCAGCGGAATTGCTTCGGCCCACTTGGAGAAATAGTCTATTGCAGGTAAAATATATTGATGCAGACGTGAGGACTTTGGCCTGATCATGCCTACGATGTCCAATCCCCATGTTTGAAATGGCCAAGATAGAATTGATGGATGTAGCATTTGTGGAGGTTGATTGTAACGACTCGGAAATTCGAAAAAGGAAAATTTGGAAAATTTGAAGGAAATGACGATTTTGTCCCTGGTTATATGGGCTGAAAGTTTACTTTTTGATCGGGACCTTGTTTTGACTTTCCGGAAGTACCGTTGGATAGGTCTCGGGACGTTGAATCCGTAAATAGGCGGCATGCTTCAATCGGAGTCCGGATGAAAAAGTTATGGATTGAGGAATGCTAGGGGCATTTTGGTCATTTGTGTATATAAGGGTAAAATGGTAATTTAATTAGTTTTGGTTGATTCAACTATTTTGGTGATGTGTTAAATTGATTAAGGACACCTGTGCTCGTGAAATTGGATGAGAATTTGTTGTATTGTGACATCTGTCACTGTAATGTTTGAATTGGTGGCAATTAAGGATTAGGTTTGAATTAATAGCTTAACACGTTTGTACAAAAGGATAAAAACAGAAACTATGATCTCATTTGATCGATTCTTCCTAGTAACCAAAACTTGAGAATTTGATGTCATTGAGAGTGCATTCGTGAGGAATTATAGAGTAGAATAAGGGGGTTATGAACTTCGAACCCAGCTAAAACCTAAACTTAGAAACTAGAAAGCCATGGATGAACCTTAGGATCGAATTCAGATTGTTAGACGTTTATGAATGAAATTAATGTTGAATTTAGCTTCTTGGGATTGAGACGAGTCGAGCCCAATGAAAATTGATGCAAAATGGACTCGTCTTGGGCTAGAACAGAGAAGAGGAAGCCTTTGGATATTCGAGCTTGAGTCGTGGAATTGGGGACATGGAACCATGAAATTGATCGTGGAAATATGTTCACTAGGATCCCACGATGCTTCCTGATGCATCAATTGAAAGAAAACATTAAGAATTTTTGGAGATTGGAAGATGAATAGTGTTCTGTGTTCTTCGAGAATTCGAGTTCAATTCGATGGGATTAAGGTAAGGTTTTACGTAATTGAATTCACAGAACTTTAATTGGGTCCATAACGATGTTGTTGGATTACTGAATTAAAAGAAATGATGTAGGATTGATGGACATTGAACCGGGTCTGTTCGCGGGTCGCAGGGATCCGTTTGTAGGGAAGTCGGGTGAAGAAGAACACTGTAGCAGGTTACTGTAGCAGCGCGTGAGTTTCACGCGCAGCCACTCAAGGCGGCGCGTGAGGACGCGTGGGCTCGATTCCCGAGGTGAGTTCAACACGACTTTTGCTCTACGCAATGTAACGAACATCTTGGAGTTGGTTTCGAGTCAATCGGATACCGTTTCGATATTATTTCGACGGTCCGAAGGTTTATGTTATGTTTTAAATTAATATTTAATTATGGGGAATTGATATGATGTAAATTGAGTTGTTAGTGACCCTGAATAATGATTTTGGACAGGATTCGATGTTCCTGGAAAATGTCTGAAATTACAGAAACACGTGCAGCTCGGAAAGCGAGCGGTTTGGATGGTGTGTGAGTGGACGTTTGTTTTATAAACTGACATGCATGCATAGTTAAATGTTTTACATGATTTGAATTGCAATGATTTGGTATAATTATTTCTGGATTTAATGATTATTTTAATAGGTATTTTGGGCACATTTTTCAAAAAAATGTGAAATGACTGTTTTGGCCGAAAGCCTGGAATTTGTGATTGGTTTTGACTCGGGTTATGAGTCAGGAAATTGATTTGATGGATTTGTAATGTTTTTCGGATATTTTACGGATTTATGTGAAAATGGCAACTTCGGTTGTGGTGGTACAGATTTGCGTGGAATTGATGATTTTGGGTTAGGCCCGGAATGATAAAAGGATGTTTTGAATTGTATTATGATTTAAAGATGATTTATGGAATTGAATGATTTTCGATTATGATTTTACGGATTTACGAGAAACGAGAAATGAGATTTGGGCATGAGACCCGATAATAAATGGTTTTGACATGGTTTTGATGATGATTTTGGAAAATGATTTTGATTGTGTATTGATGTTTGATGCCCCCAGATGTGTAATTACTAGGTAGACTTCAGATGTGTAATTCCCGAAGTGACTCCGGATGTATAATTCCCGGAGGGACTTCGGATGTGTAATTCCTGGAGGGACCGGATGTGTAATTCCCAGTGAGGCTGGATGTGTAATTCCCAGCAGGGCTGAATGTGCAATTCCCAGCAGGATGACGACTCTGGATGTGTAATTCCCAGAGGACCCTCAGATGTGTAATTCTCGAGTTATATGCTTTATTGTGTGATGAAATGATTTTATAAATGATTTAAATGGTATTTGGGCTTGAGAGCCGGGATTTGATGTTTTCATGTGACTTGGCTGGAAGGCCGATGATGTTTTTCATATGTTGATTCTATGCATGCATGGTTTGATAAACTGGAGGGTAAATGAGGTATTTTGAAATGTATTTTAAATGATATTATTTTTGTCCACTCACACCTTTCCTGTTTTGATGACCCTCTAGGCCGGGGCACGATGTTTGGGGCTGATCGAGAGGTGGAGGCATGAGCGGAAATCAGTACAGTTATTCCTTGTCTGACAGGTGCTGAAGGGTAGTTTTGGGACTTCAGTTGACTTATCAGACGGGAGCAGGATCGGACACGGTTATCAAAGTCCAGTTGGGACGGGTCCTATCGTTGATGCATGAAATCTCCATGTAATTGATAATCCTTGCAAGTGGTTGCAAATTTTATTGAATCTAGGACCATTGTCGGCCAATAGTATCCGAATCTCCTGATTTGAGCAGACAATTTTGGGCCAACATGATGAGCACCACAAGTCCCAGCATGGGTGTCATATAAGGCTTGTGATGCTTCATGGGTAGAGAGACATCTTAGGAGCACTCCGTCAAAGGACCGTCTATATAAAGTATGGTTTCAGTACACGAAGCGGGTTGCTCGTCTTCTAATTTCAACTCTTTTCTTTAGGTCTGAAGGTAACTTTCTTAGCTGAAGATACTCGACAATTGGTTGGCGCCAATCATGTTCTTTGATTTCGCAAGAGGTAACAACGTTGGATTCATCATGCTTTTCTAATCTATCCAGAGCTGGTGGTAGTAGATACTGTTCCTCGATTGTAATTTGTATTTCTCTTTCGTATGGTAGTGTTAGAGATGCAGCTAGGCTAGCTAGTGCGTCAGCCTTGTCATTGTCTAACCTCGGGATGTGACTAATTTCAATATCTTCTAACTATGATGTCAAGTGCTTGGCCATTTCATGATATCACACTAAATTGGTATTTTTCACTTCATATTGCCTGCTTAGTTGTTTGATAACCAACTGGGAGTCACCGAATACTCGTAGACGATCCAGGTGCATTTCTAGTGCAATTTCAAGACCAATAATTAGTGCCTCGTATTCCGCCACATTTTTTTAGCATGAAGCCATAAGTGTGAAAGCGTAAGGGACCAAGCCTCCTAAGGGTGTGACGAATACAATGCTTGCTCTTTCTCCTTTCTTCCTAGCTGCTCCATCAAAGTATAGATGCCATGATGAAGGTTTGGTTAAGAACACATTTCGTCAGGTAGATCTTCTGAGAGCTCTATGTCTGCTGGCATAGGATGTGTAGCCAAAAAGGCGGCTAGCGCTTGTCCTTTTATTGCCTTTTGAGGCACATAGATTATCTCAAATTCGGACAAAATTAGAGACCACTTGGCTAAACGTGACATGACCTGTCCCAAATCCCTCGGGATTAGCGTGGGATGTGCCTGCTCCCGTCTGACATGAAGTGTCAGACCAGTGATATTTCCGTCCTTTGCCCAACCGGGGCTATCAGAGCCCGCCAGGATCCAGAGGAGGAATGTAATGTCTCGTCTGTGCTACAGTCGCATCCGCGATCAACCTGAAGTGACAGGACCGCCCCCGAAAGGGGCATCGATAACCGTGTCCGGTCCTGCTAGCGCCTGCAAGAGGACTGAAAACCCCAGGTTACCCTCAGTACTTTCCAAACCAGGGATAGCCACACGTACTTACTCATGCCTCCGCCCCTCGTACAGCCTCGAACAACGCGCCACGACCTGGAGGGTCAATAAAAACCAAAAGGTGTGAGTGGACAAAAAGAATTCAGTTTATAAAACAGTTACAGAAGACGTTTTTACCTTCCAAGTAAAAACCAATGCATGCATACAAAAAATCATTTTGCAATCCGTTACATTTTCAACATAACAATCCACATATGAAAATCAAAGACATTTTCCTTTTCTTAACCTTCGGGTCATAGCCCGCAATCATAAACACAGGGCCTCAGCCCAAAACCACGAAATCAAGACCAAGTATACATCATACACCAAATTCATCAACCATATAAACCGGGCCACTGCCCAACACATCCGAACATCATAGAATATCAATGAATCACAATCCATCAGTTTGCTGGATATCAAGTGCGCCCGAGTCTTTAAACTCAAAATCATGCGCATAACCAGGCCTTCCCGGGATTTCAACGAGTCTTTAAACTCAAATCATAATCAATAGGCCTCGAGGGTATCACAATAACCGAGTCTTTAAACTCACGAGTCTTTAAACTCATTAAGGGCCCTCCCCCGTCATCAATTAACCGAGTCTTTAAACTCAAAACGTGCTCCAGCAATAGCACCGGGTCTTTAAACCCAAAACGGTTTTCAATCATAACAATGCGGGATCCATCCTGAAATCACATTTTTCACAACGGGACTCATGGTCCGAATTTCCACATTCATTTTCCCAAATCATACTTCACAAACATAATCAAATTATCGTTAAACACGGGGCATGCAAAATCAGAACAAATCACTTTATTAAATCCTTTCCCCTTCCCGAATTCGAATTCGCAACAATGATTCTGTAAGCCGGCATCCGGAAGCATATCCCGAACCCAAACCAAGAATCCGCTTCAAATTTTCGAAAACCGAAATCTCGTAAATCAAAGTTACTTTTGGGCCCCGAAAGTCACCTTGAGAAAACGTTCCACGCGCCGTCACGCGCCGCCGCAAGCGGCTGCGCGTGACACCCACGCGCCAGCTATAGTACGGTGTACAGTCGTCGTTCCAACCCGGATTACTGGTAAACAGGCCATTTCACCCGCGACTCGACCCGATCAAATTCCTGCGAGAAACCATCTAATTTCTTCAATTGATCCCATAACTAGACTCGCAATACACTCAATTAGGGGTCTGTAATACTCGTTTAAATCGACACGGTCTAAAACCAACTCAACTGAACTCAAATCGTACTTGAAGTTCATCCTCCCAGTTCAGCACGATGTCACTGATTCCTTCAATTGATTAGTGGGGAAGCATCGTAGACTCACCCTCACGATGGTTGTGAAGTCAATTTCACAAGAGCTTACCTCTATGACCACGACTCCAAGCTCGGTTTTTCTACAACTCAGTCGTGACTGTCCATGGCTCCCTAGGCTTCGAGCTTCGGTCCCCTTGATCTGGATCGACTAAGTGCTGTCCCAGAAGACTGAATTCAGCCTTGAATTGGCTTGGGTTGGCCTACATTTCGACTTGAATTTTTGAATTGATTAAACATAGTTTCGGGTTTCTGGGTGTAATTTCTCCTCCCAGCCCGACCCTCTAATTCTCCCTAGCTCTCTCTGACCCTCACGACACACTACTAATTCTCCCTCGATCTCTTCCCATTCATCTCCTCTCTCAATTCGGCCTTGGGAAGGTCGACCGTGTCTCCCACAATGTCCCTGTTTTTCTTTCCACCTCAAGAGCTCCAGCACCGCCCCAGAGCACCAACACCCGCTCAGTGCACCTGTTTCACTCCCACTCGAACATAAACAATGCCCCTCGTGCCCTGCTCAACACTCCCCATGGCATAAACAAAATTACCAGCCCAGAGCCCACTGTCCCCCACAAGAACTTAGAACCATTAACAATGGTGCCCGTGCTGCTCACCCAGCACGCCAATTCCCCACTCAACAGCCACTAACCCAATTTTCTAAGTTAATTTGTTAAACAATTCATAGAACAAAACAATTGGGGCAGTCACTCACGGCGTGGGCATCAGACTCTGTTTTCGCGGCAATCAAACAGTTCCCCTGCAACACAAATTACCATTTTGCCCCCAGAACAAAAATTACCAAAATGCCCTCATGCAATCTAGACTCGTAACTTTCCCGTTCGAAGTCCAATTTTGATTTGCCACCTGTCTATGAACTCGTGACGTCCCAGACTACGTCACGGTCATCGGTCAAAGTCCATTTGACTGCCCGAATAAAAGTCAATGTTTTACCCACGACTAAAGGCAAAATGGTCATTTTGCACCGTTCGTCCGATTTCGCCCAACTAATCACCGACTAACCCTGCTAATCATGATTAGTTAGTAATCTAATCCCGAATTCCGGTAGGGGTCGTTACAATCTTCCCCCCTTAACGAATTTCGTCCTCGAAATTACCAATATCCTTATTCTATATCCACCTCATGGAAAAACATGTCGATCTCGCGCCTGTGTACACTTGTACACCCACCAAACTTGTCTGTACTCAGACGTCCCATCACGGTCTCACGCCGTACCGATCACGCTCGACCACCGCGAGTGAAATTGATCACCCGATCCGTGCTAATATCGCTTACAAAATTTCACCACTTAGCTGACTCCTTCAGCTAGTCGGTTCCTCACCGTCACTAACATACTTGACGTCTGCTCCCCCTGGGAGTCACCAATGCCGACTCGTCAGTCCCTGCTGACGCCGCCAGGTAAGCCGTCACCACTAAGCCTTACCACCCAAGTAAAGCGGCAATCCACAGCCAATTGGTGTCGCTCAAAGTAGCGTACGATCAATAACACGCCCTCATCTCGCAGGGCAAACCCAACCCTGCGGCATATATCAAGCTCAAGTTCATATACATACCTCCTCATCCTGAGTGTACATATACCGTCATCATGCTCATTTAGGTGGTGTAACTGACACACATTGAATACTAACAAATCAATGACCACACATCCCCACACTAGGGTTTCGCTAGCCATCTGTGGCTAAGAGCGTCTGCTCATAAAATTACTGAGCCCAACAATATAACTCTATCCCGTGCATAGCACTCAATGTCCAGTTCATACTCACCACCAAATCCAATGGTGTCGGAACTAGATACCAACCCATATAGCCAATCACCACTGGTACCTCCCGTGCACCGTCACCAGATACCACTTGGTCCGACCAGTACCGACCCTAGTACACCGTACAGGATACGTATGTCCATTTTCCAATAGGTCCACTGCATGGCCCACAGTCAACAGAATTCGACACAGAGGTTTCTTGTCCAATCTCACACTAGACAAATCAATCATTCCAACTCATCATCCATTCTAGATCCCATGGTCGCCCGACCAGTAACGCTATCATCAACTCCCCAACACGTCATTCAAGATGTACAAATCCAGGCACGCCCACCAAGGCGTGAGCAGTCATGCCGAAAGGGCACCTAATCTCGTTCACAAATACCGAGGCGCACCAATCCCCGAATCTATCGGGTACCCACTCAATCGGTTACTACATCACATCCGATTGACTTCGAAAGGAAGCCAATCCCAATCGTACATATCTCCGACTGACCAATCAGTCCTTGTTGGATATCCACTCATCCACAAGTCAAGCCTTGAGTCAAAACACTTATGACTTCGAAGAGAAGTTCGGTCAAACTATCCTCGTATCTAAACATTTATGACAGAGCGATAAGCTCTACCCCCAGCCTGATCGAGGCGATCACAATTCGAGTCCGTTACCACGTCACCCAACTGGTAACACCACGATTCCTAGATCGTCACTACGCCTAAGGCCCCCAACATCATAATCCATATCCACCTAGGATCCACTCCATCTACTTCATCCCGATCCCTGCCACTCCACCTAGGAGAGACCAAGGGTGATCCCATACGATGTCATCACATCCCTTCTATGTGAGTGCAACACCACTCTCTGCACCCACGGTACCAAACATCCAACATCGCCTGCCACCAAGCAGAAAATGGAAGTCCGTTTACCCCAACCTCGAGAAGTGCAACTCCACCCGATGACCCCAAAACACACATGGGTCCACCACCCAATGCACACTCACCGTTCTGGTATCCGCGATCAACATCTGCCAGGGTAGAGAATAAGAAGTCAACCCCGATGACTTCCGAATACCAACCACCAATGATTTTTCCTCACGTCCCAAATATACCGCTTATCCACTAATCTCTTATCATCTCAACACTTGTTGGGACTTATCCCAACGCTTCACCATCTCCGCTGGATCCCATCCAGTCCATGACTCAACCCCTATTGAATCGCAAGTACCAACGTACGTTCATCTAGACAGAGTCACCTCCCAACTCGTGGCCCAACACACTCTCCATCACTGACACCAGCACCCGCGCTAGTACCAGTACCATCATACAACATCCACACAACACACGGGGTGTAAGGTTGATGGCCCTGGATCTCCGCTCATAACGAGCGACGATCCCGCATCACTACTCGTACTTCGCAACTAGGGGTACCACCATTATGGCAATCCACACAATGGACGTTCCCTAAACGCCCCGGAATTCTCAACTACTACCACTACGTCAAGTATCCACGACACTCAGCAATTTCCACAAGATCCAGCCCACATTTCCTAACTCGTTCAATACCTGACCAATACCCGGTCCTTGGCATCCTAAGTGCCAAACGTTCCATCAGCCTTTCCGGCTCATCTCGAGTCTTGACACCATATCATGACTCAAATCACGTTCCTAACCCAAGATCCTGACTCCTCGTGAGTCCAATCTCATACCAAACCAACCATGTCATCACTGGCATACCCAGTCCCCGAGCAATATTCAACGCTCGACCACATTCTATACGACCAATAGGGCCTAAGAGATAGTAAAATTGCACAAAGAGGGGGCCCTCCAGCCACCGGTCTCGTCTGTCCCTGCGACCCACACAATTCTATGTCTAGCAAGTCGCGCAAATCACAGTTCTCAGTGTATTCTACCCGACATCTGACCCTCAAACCAGGGTCAATCTCATCCGAGATTTGACACGAGGTCTCAAACACCCTCACCCACTCGTCTCACTATCAGGTCGCGCACGAGGCTGACGCTTCGGAGGCATGACGTGGCAACAGAATCACCAACCTAGCGCTCTGATACCAAATTGACAGGACCGCCTCCGAAAGGGGCATCGATAACCGTGTCCGGTCCTGCTCCCGTCTGGCAAGAGGACTGAAAACCCCAGGTTACCCTCAGTACTTGCCAAACCAGGGATAGCTACACGTACTTACTCATGCCTCCGCCCCTCGTACAGCCTCGAACAACGCGCCACGACCTGGAGGGTCAATAAAAACCAAAAGGTGTGAGTGGACAAAAAGAATTCAGTTTATAAAACAGTTACGGAAGACGTTTTTACCTTCCAAGTAAAAACCAATGCATGCATACAAAAAATCATTTCGCAATCCGTTACATTTTCAACATAACAATCCGCATATGAAAATAAAAGATATTTTCCTTTTCTTAACCTTCGGGTCATAGCCCGCAATCATAAACACAGGGCCTCAGCCTAAAACCACGAAATCAAGACCAAGTATACATCATACACCAAATTCATCAACCATATAAACCGGGCCATTGCCCAACACATCCGAACATCATAGAATATCAATGAATTACAATCCATCAGTTTGCTGGATATCAAGTGCGCCCGAGTCTTTAAACTCAAAACCATGCGCATAATCAGGCCTTCCCGGGATTTCAACGAGTCTTTAAACTCAAATCATAATCAATAGGCCTTGGGGGTATCACAATAACCGAGTCTTTAAACTCATTAAGGGCCCTCCCCCGTCATCAATTAACCGAGTCTTTAAACTCAAAACGTGCTCCAGCAATAGCACCGGTTCTTTAAACCCAAAACGGTTTTCAATCATAACAATGCGGGATCCATCCCGAAATCACATTTTTCACAACGGGACTCATGGTCCGAATTTCCACATTCATTTTCCCAAATCATACTTCACAAACATAATCAAATTATCGTTAAACACGGGGCATGCAAAATCAGAACAAATCACTTTATTAAATCCTTTCCCCTTCCCGAATTCGAATTCGCAACAATGATTCCGTAAGCCGGCATCCGGAAGCATCATCCCGAACCCAAACCAAGAATCCGCTTTAAATTTTCGAAAACCGAAATCTCGTAAATCAAAGTTACTTTTGGGCCTCGAGCATCAAGCCCGAAATCACCTTTTTTCAAATCCATTTTAATTCTTAGAAATCACTTCTTTCTCAAATCTCATTTTCAACACATCAAAACCACAATCATAATCACCAAAATCACGATCCAATCAAAACATACTCAAAACCCATTTTTAAAATCCTCAAAATCACAAGTCTCATTTCAATTCCCAGATTCAAACATCAACAGTGATCAAATCACAATAACTCAAAATCTCGTAAAACGTGCAAATCCGGAACGTTCTCGTAAAACGTGTCAAAATCGTAAGTCACACTCGCAATCATAAACAACCTTCTTAAATCATTTTACACCCATTTCATATAACTTCTTTCATTAAACCATCATTAAGCACACGAGTGACCATAGTCTCGAAATACGTGTAATTCACATGTATAGTAAAAATACGTATAAATAAGGGAATCGAATACGTATAAATACGGAAATCAAAATCAATCACAACTTATAATCATAATCATAAAATCATAGAAATAATTTATGCATGCATTAAATTTTGAAAGCAATGTCCACTCACACACCGTCCAATAGGGCTCGGTTTCGCGCTGTACGCGGTTCCGTAATTTCCAACATTTTCCAAAAACCCGAATCCTGCCCGAAAACACATCCTCGGGTCATTAAGGTGTCAAATAACAACATACTAATTTCCCATAATTTTCCAGAAATTATTCGTTAATTAAAAATGTAACCTAAACCTTCGGACCCTCTGACAGGACCCGTCCCAATCCCACTGGGACCACCGAATAAATGTACTCTGACTAGTGTGCTCACATGTTGTGTTTTACTTTCCCTTGTCTGACAGTATCACTTTAAACACTGTGTTTGTACATTATCTATCTATGTGAGTCTTCGGTTTTTATTTAAGGGTACTTTTGGTATGTTTAGAGTCATTGTCAGACGGGAGCGGGTCACGTCCCCGGGTGGTCCCAGTGGGATTGGGACGGGTCCTGTCACCCTCGGAATAACATCGAGACGGTGTCCGAAAATTTCGAAACCAACGCTAAAAAGTTCGTTACATTGTGTAGGACAAAAGTCGTTTTGAACTCACCTTGAGAAAACGTTCCACGCGCCGTCACGCGCCGCCGCAAGCGGCTGCGCGTGACACCCACGCGCCAGCTACAGTACGGTGTACAGTCGTCGTTCCAACCCGGATTACTGGTAAACAGGCCATTTCACCCGCGACTCGACCCGATCAAATTCCTGCGAGAAACCATCTAATTTCTTCAATTGATCCCATAACTAGACTCGCAATACACTCAATTAGGGGTCTGTAATACTCATTCAAATCGACACGGTCTAAAACCAACTCAACTGAACTCAAATCGTACTTGAAGCCCCTAGGGAACACATCCCTGATATAGTCACGATGTCTCTATATATATACGTATGCATACTACTCAGGGTCTCACTCCGAGTCTTCTCCCAGGAATTCTCCATCTGGGAGGCTCTATCTTCGGACCTAGTCCGATCATCTCTCCGGAATCTGGTCCAGGACCACAACACAACCCCCACTCCTAGAAAGGGATCCCTATGGGGATACCCACTCTAATCTGTGGATCGAGACTCTCCAAGTCGACGTCTGGAGGAGACCAATCAATAATCTCGTAAGAAGGGTATATACATACCAGTATACAAAACGATAAAACGAGACTCACGCCCGATAACACAAATCAACTGGGCCTTCAGCTCGAACATAAGACTCAATAGGGCCTCTAGCCCGATTTCACAATAACTGGGCATCGAGCCCGAACTTGTATCAACTGGGCATTGAGCCCGATATCTCAAGGTCAGTCATGATCCCGATCATAGCGATGCGTGCAACCATCAATCCAGAACAACTCTCAATCCTAGTATGTCGTTGTGAACACATCACTGTCACGACCATCTCGAGACCATGGTGCACACGTCGCCGATCGATCCTCTAAACCGTCAGCACTCCGAAGTCGAGCCTCTAGTGGCTACTCAACAACAGGACGTGCATCGTGACCTATCTGGAAGGAACGCATCCCAATCAGGAGGCGAGCGTCACGTCGTCCGTCGCCGTGCACACAGCACCCATCGCGACCATGACACATACCCGTAGGTCATTAATAGGGTCTCATGTCCGATTCAAAACCAAATCCAATTGGGACTCATGCCCGGTTTTACCTTTTCAAAACCATTTCATTAAAACCGAAAGCATAAGCGCATATAATGACAGGACCCATCCCAATCCCCCCGGGATTAACGCGGGATGACCCTGCTCCCGTCTGACACGAAATGTCAGACAAGGGATATTTTCGACCTATGCCCTGCCGGGCTATCAGAGTACGCCAGGATCCGGAGGAGGCATTTGATATCTCGGTCTCGAAAAACGTGCAATAGTACACTTGAACTTCCGTGAACCGTAACTTCGCCGTCGAACGTCTGAATTCAACGTCCCGTCTGTCTACGGATTCGTATCATCCCGATCTATGTAATGGTCCTCGGCCCTCGGCCATCGGACATCCCGGTCAAAAAGTCAACATTTCGCTCCTTTTAACTAAAATTACGAAAATGCCCCTAAACTTCTGCACGTCATAACTTCCTCCTTGAATGTCGGAATTGAACTTGCCACCTGCCTATGAACTCGTGACGTCACGAACTACGTCATGGTCATCGGTCAAAGTCCATTTGACCGCCAGAATGAAAAGTCAACGTCTTGCCCACGGCTAGGGGCAAAACGATCATTTCACATCGTTCGTCTGATTTCGCTCAACTAATCTCTGATTTACCTCACTAATCGTGATTAGTCGCTAATCTAATCTCGGAATTTGGGACGGGTCGTTACAACCTTCCCTCCTTAATTAATTTCGTCCTCGAAATTCCAACTGACCTAATCTAACCATTCTTCCCTCCTTTATTTAGTTTCGTTCTCTAAACTCCAACTATTCTGATTCCATATCCACCCCGTGGAAAGTAGAATCGACCTCGAAACTCATGTACACTCGTACACCAACTAACCAACATAAAACTCATTTGCGACCAGACGTACACTAACACTCACGTCGCATCGACTACATTCGACCACGTCGAATGACAGTAGTCATACGTTTCGAATTGACACTACTTGTCAAATCTACCAAGTCACTGCACAAACACTCGAAGGTTCCTTCCTCAATCACCAAACTATCCTGATGTCTACACCCACCGGGAGTCATCAGACCTCATTCAACGATCCTCGTTGACACCTCCGACAAACCGTCACCACTTGACAGTCGTCAGTCGAAAACTGACACTATACCCACTTGTGGTTATACTAACCACCAACTCACTCAACCTGAGTACATGTATACCAACAAAACACTTTACTCAATCTGTGTGTAACTAGACCCATCAGAAATACCATGACCCACTACACAGTATCCAATGTCTAGTCCACGTCCCCAACTAATCCGATGGTATCAAAACCAATCCGACTACCAACAAGCTCACCAACATACCACTGGTATATCCTATATACTGTCGCCAGGCACGACAAGTCTGCCCAGTATCGTACCTCGAACAACGTACAAGGTACGTTCATCTACCCATCAATCAGCTTACCACAACAACAACGACGACCTAGGTTATAGGCAATCACGTTTCAATAATGGAGTCCATCTGTCCAATCCAGCATTAGACAAATCGAAACTCCAACCCAACATCCATTTCCAATTCCGAATCCGAATCCGCAATTTCATAAGAAAGCCCGGATCCAAACCCAGAAATCATATCCATAATCATGTCCAAATTCGAATCCAAAATTATTATTCCGTAAACTAGCATTTGAAATAACCATTCCGAACCCAAATCCATAAAAGAAAATCCATTGTCAAGCTCCAGAATCAAATCCTGAATCGTCATCCAGAAATCTGATTCCAAAACGTGAAATCTCGTTCACGTCTACCGAGACATACCAAAACCGAACCTTTCGGTTACCTGCTCAACTGATTACCACATTACCTTTGATTGACTTCATAGGGAAGCCAATCCCAATATCAGCACATCTAGGCTGACCAAAAATCAGACCTCATCGGAAAACTACTCGCCTGAGTAATATACCATACGGGATTTACCTCGAAAAGAAGTTCAGTCCCAACATCCTCAACTCAAACATCCAAGTAAGAGCGATAAATTCTCCACCTATCTAGATCATCAAGATCACGATCCAGATACATAACGATACCCAAAGTCCTAAACCAATTCCCACATCTAAACAGATTAGTCAACGACGAGACACGCCGAGACTGTGGGTTCTCACTGATTACCTCGTATCGATCCTTGTCATTCCACCTAGGAAAATTAAGGATGATCCAACACGATGACATCAAAACTCATCCTACGTGAATACAACCAAACTCGATGCATTCATCACGACACGAAATCCAACATCGTCTGCCACCAAGCAGAAAATGAGAAATCTCAGTCACCTAACTTCGAAATACTCATTACTAATGCGGGAAGCCCGCATTCCACTCATCACCTCAATCGCAACCTATCGCGATTCCGAAATTCCAACAAGATTGGAAGCAACATACCCGGACATCAACCACGTGTCCCCTAACCAATTTAACTCTATCTGAGATCCACTATGGGACCACAGACACCGAACATATGCACATCATGAAGGATGTGACTCAACGTCATCACAAACGCCGGCACCAGCACCAGCACCAGCACTAGTACCAGTACACCAACGTACCAACGTCAACACTAGTATCAGTAGCAGCACCGACACACAAGGTGCAAAACTAACAACCCTGAATCTCCGCTCATACCGAGCGACGATCCCGTACCTCTGCTCGCATAGGTGAAACTCTGCCTCCCTCGTACCCGAGAACTCTAGGTACATTCACCCTGACATCTCATACGAGAAAAGGAAACGTCACCTGAACATCACCGATTCCCAACAACCGTAACTACAACCATCCTCGGTAGTAGTGCCTGCCACGGACTCGTGCAGACCTAACTACCAGACATCTCGATATCCAGACTCCGCATCTAACGGAATCAACCGCTTGTACCAACTACACGGTATCCCTGCTCCGGGATTCCATCGATAAGTACCAACCCTTATAATTTTTCCAACTAATCACTAACCAGTCGTACCTCGACTAAACCAAATGTCGTCTACCAGGTCACCCACGACCTTAGTTTCACCAACTGTCCATCACAACTAAAGTAGCACGACAACCAACTAGGTCTAACCGATAAGTACAACCTCGACTGCAGAGTGCAGTCCCAACACAAGCTGACATGACTAGACCGACTAACGAATCCAAATTCGAATAGTCGTCCAAGTCAAACCACTCGTCAACTCACATTTCCGAACCATACACCAAAGGTAGGGTTTCACGATCACACCTAGAGTTCCACTGAACCCAACTGCATAAGGCAGTACATTCCACAATCTGACCGACTCCGCGGTCTTGACATCGAAAAGACATCAATCCAATCCTACCGTTAATCCAACTAGGATTCCACGAATCCGACCGCTAACTGCCATAAGCAGTAAATCCATTTAACTTACCAATATCCGATCATCGGATGGTCACAACATCCCACCAGTCGTCTGAACCGATCTTACGACATCGTGAAATACGATCCCAACTAACCGTCTCACGATGGAAATCTAACGTACTAATACGTTCATCCTTCCGTAGGGTCCCACACTATCAACCCTGGCAGAACTATGGCAACCCCGGCATCAAGTGCCGAACCAAAACAATCCACGATCTAATCCTACTAACTATCGTACCGGCACCCTAACTATCACGTTGATCACGAACTGTAGCCCATTGAGATATCACATCCTCGACCTTCGTATAGAGTATTGCCCAAAACGCTCTAGAATTCAGAGTAACATGAGCAACCCTGCTCTGATAAGCATCCTACGTGCAATGCTGTGCTCTGATACCACGCTGACAGGACCCATCCCAATCCCCCTGGGATTAACGCGGGATGACCCTGCTCCTGTCTGACACGAAGTGTCAGACAAGGGATATTTCCGACCTTTACCCTGCCGGGCTATCAGAGTACGCCAGGATCTGGAGGAGGCATGTGATATCTCGGTCTCGAAAAACGTACAATAGTACACTTGAACTTCTGTGAACCGTAACTTCGCTGTCGAACGTCCGAATTCGACGTACCACCTGTCTATGGATTCGTATCATCCTGATCTACGTAATGAACCTCGGCCCTCGGCCATTGGACATCCCAGTCAAAAAGTCAACATTTCGCTCCTTTTAACTAAAATTACGAAAATGCCCCTAAACTTCCACACGTCATAACTTCCTCCTCGAATGTCGGAATTGAACGTGCCACCTACCTATGAACTCGTGATGTCACAAACTACGTCACGGTCATCGGTCAAAGTCCGTTTAACAACGAGAATGAAAGGTCAACGTTTTACCCACGGCTAGGGGCAAAACAGTCATTTCACATCGTTCGTCTGATTACGCTCAACTAATCACCGATTAACCTCACTAATCGTGATTAGTCGCTAATCTAATCTCGGAATTTAGGACGGGTCGTTACATATAAGCAAGTATAAAACCCGAAAACCTCGAAGTACGTGCCCATACGTAAACACACGCCAAAATGCACTCAAGGCATCACAAAAAATACATTAAGACATATATAAAACATTTATGCATGCATCGATTTCAGAAAGAAATTCCACTCACAGACCGTCCGCGCTGTCTCCTCGATACGCGTGCAATACGGCTCTCCTAGGTCAATCGTCGTCACCGGGACTTCCAAACCTGTCCAAATCACTTTAGAGGGTTACTAAATACTTAATTAACGCCTCACTAAAGCCCCCTAATTTTTCGGGATTTTTAACTATTTTTAAACGCCACCGAAACCTTCGGACAACCCAAACTATATCGAGACGATGTTCGATCGACTCGAAACCAGTCCCAAAATGTTTGTTACATCGAATAGATAATTTCACATGTTGGAACCACCCTCAAATTCTTCCTCAAGCGCCCGCACGCGCCCTGGGATTGGCCTGCGCGTGGGCCTCACGTGCCGGGATATAGTATTTCATCTTCAACCTCTGGCGGGTTCAGACCGGTCGGTTTGGTTCAAGACTGCAACTTGGACCGGCGTGACTAGTCCAGCTTCATACCCGGTCCAATCTTCATCCGTTTTCCTCCTAATCAATTTCAATCCTCCTAATTAAATCCTAGAAATCTAACTACACGATTGAAACCACCTAAAACCCTCAAAACCCAACCGGTCCAACCTTGTTCTCACGGTCCAATTTTTCCAAAACCTTCCCCAGGGTTCCTCATCCTCCAACCTCCCTCAAAATCATTCTAACACAACCCTAGCAACCTATTTAACTCAATACAATCACTAAAAATGACCCATAATAATTAGAATGGAAAAATGGAAAAATCGGTTAAAACCGATACCTTGGGTTCGAGGTGTCCTCCGCCATCCACGGCGGTGCTTCCTTGGCCGTACACCATCTTCCTCAGTCCTCCTCTCACTCTCTTGGGTCTCACCAATGATCAAAGGGTTGAAGGGTTTGGATTGGATTGAAAAATGGTGATCGGGTTTGGGTTTTGGAAATGAAGAAAATGATCGATGAAAGGGGAATAGGATATGCATGAACGAAAAATGATGGGAAATGGATGAATGCCACTTGTCATTCATCCATTGGGCCTGAGAAAGATCTGGGGCCCACTAAATGCCAAAAAAGCTTCCGTATCGTAAAATGTGCAATAGTACGTTCGAACTTCCGTGAATCGTAATTTCTCCGCCGAACGTCTGAATTCGATGTGCCGCATGTCTACGGATTCGTATCGTCCTGATCTACGCAATGGTCCTTGGCCCTCGGCCATCTGACCTCTCGGGTTAAAAGTCAAATATTGGTCCATATTCACCCAAATTACCAAAATGTCCTTGAACTTCAGATCATCAACAGTTCTTCCACGGATGTCGGAATCAAACGTGCCACGTGTCTATGAACTCGTGACGTCTCGAACTACGTCACAGTCATTGGCCAAAGTCCATTTGACCGTCCAAACGAAAAAGTCAACGTTTTGCCCATTCTAGGGGCAAAATAGTCCTTTCGCCCTAAACGTATGCTAATCCTCGTCTAATCCCCTATTAGTTTCGCTAATCCGTCATTAATCCTTAATTAATCCCGTTAATTCGAGACGGGTCGTTACAAAATGCCCTGACGATATCGTTTTGGACATCAAGTACTTAAGGGGATCGACTATTTAGATTTGGATGATATTATGTGCCAAGAGGTAATGAAGAAGCTTCTGTACAACAAAGGCCAAACAAAAGCATATTTTTTCGATGAAGGAGTATTTTTGTTTTGCCCTCACTAATGTCTTTCTTAGATAGTAGAGCGCGTTCTCTTTTTTTTTCATCGTTGTTTTGAGCAAGCAATGCCCCTAATGAGCACTCAAGTGCTACGATGTAGAGAACCAACGACTTCCCTTTGATTGGTGCCATTAATACTGGTGGCTTTGATAGGTATTGTTTAATGTTTTCAAAGGTGTTTTGGCATGCTTTGTCCCATATGAATGGTGTGTCCTTCTTCATAAGCTTTAAGAAGGGCCGACATCTTCTAGAGAGATTTGAGATGAACCTGCGGATATAGGCTAATCTCCCCTGCAGTCCTTGTAGCTTTCGCAAGTTTCGGGGAGGCATTGCCTGAATGGCTTTTATTTTAGCAGGGTTAATTTCAATTCCCCGATATATGACATCAAAACCTAAGAACTTTCCCGACCCTACACCAAAAGCACACTTCAGAGGGTTCATTCTAAGTTGATGCTCGAGGAGTCTATTAAAGACTCTTCTCAAATCGGCGAGATGATGACACATTTCCTTTGTTTTGACCACCAGATCGTCCATATAGCACTCGATGGTGTTGTGTAGCATGTCACTAAAGATCACCGTCATGGCTCTTTAATATGTTGCTTCTGCATTTTTTAAACCAAATGGCATAACAGTGTAGCAATATATTCCGATTGGTGTACGGAATGCAGTGGGCTCTTCGTCTTCTGGTGCCATCTTTATTTGATTGTAGCCCAAGAATCCATCAGTGAAGGATAATGTTATGAAATCGGTTGTGGCCTCTACCAACAACTTTGTATTCGGAAGCGAAAAGTCATCTTTAGGGCAAGCTTCATTGAGATCTCTGTAATCCACACAGACTCGAATTTGTCCTATAGTCTTTTTCTTAACATAAACAATGCTTGAGAGCCAGGTAGGGTACTTTATTTCTCGAATGAAACCTGCAACCCTTAATTTCTTAATCTCTGCTTCAATTTGAACTGATAACTTAGGTCGAAAACGGTGGAGCTTGCTTTAGCCATATGCTTTTTTCTGACACGCCTAACTTATGAATTGCGACTTTGGGATCCAACCCCGACATGTCTTGATATCCCCATGCAAATACATCTTGGTATTCTTACAAGATTTGGGTATAGTCTTCTAGCTTCAGTTCGTTCAACAATGCACTGACAAATATCGACTTTGGATTGGAAATTGTTCAAAGGTTAATTTCTAGAAGGTCATCCACTGTAGCTTGACCTTCATCCTTGATTTGTGATGGTGCAGGCATGGCACTATCTACGAATTCTTCCTCAGTTTTGTCGCTATGTTCAACTCCTGAGTTTGAGTTTTCTAATGTGCCAGCTGTGCAGGAGGAGGTGCAGTTTACCTGAACATGAGTAGCGATGCCCTTTTTGCCTTTAAATGTCACGTTTATCCATTTCTTGGCCCTCCAACTTTTATCTGCTTGTCCATTTTTGAATTGGGAAGTAGAAACACTCCCAAGTCGCTGGAAGATTGAGGTGCATGGTCACCTTGTGTTCCCAAGCTGCTGAAATACTAATATGCGAGGTTTTTGCTCCTCTGTCATTTCTTCTCTAAACATTTCCTTTTCCCGATTGGTGAAAAGTTTTAAATCAGGTGTTTTCGGGCTGGGCATTTCCTTTTTATTTGGAATGATCACCTTGAGGACACCATTTTCTTGACAAACTTTGACATTGGTTTTGTTTTTCCTTGTTTTTCGTATGTTAACTCTTATTCTCAGAGCTGTGGATGATTTCAGTGATGTATCTGAATTTTTATGAACAACAACTCGCTTACTTTTGTTATTGCCTTTAGTAAAGTGAGTTGAGATAGTCAAATTGTTCCTTGGGATGGACTGGTCGATTTTTTGGAGAGGCTGAGTATAACTTTTCATCAGGGATTCCATGGTTTCGTTGAGGGAAATTAGCTCATTCTTAGCCTTTTTAGGCGCTTAACAACGATTTTGAGTTTCAAAGTTTTTGAGCTCGACTCCTCTTCCTTTTTTGGGTCTTTCACCTTGACAGGAACTACTTTAGGGAGATCAAGCGCCTTCTCTTCTCTCTTTTATTGTGTATCTCATCTCCTCTCAGGTTGCATCGTCGCATTACCTGATGATTGATAATACTTGGCGTCAGAGTAATTCACCTCTTCCCCATAAAAAGGATCAGTGTCTGCAAAAACCTTCTTGGCCTTTCCGTTTGCGAAGTACTTGAAACACTGATGTAAGGTAGAGGGGACGACGCCATTACTGTGGAGCCATGGTCTTCCTAATAACACTTTGTAGGATGTATCCGCATCAATTACATTAAATAATCCCTTTGTGTAGAGTTCTCTTACCCTCAATGGTATGGTTATGGATCCTAAAACCTTCTGCCCTAATTGGTTGAACCCTTGAATAGTTAGCATTGATGGGGATAACTGATGTATATTCATCCCAATGGAGCGTAACGTCTTCAAAGGTATGAGTTTAACAGCACAACCACAATCAAGCAATATTCGGTTTATCATCATACCTTCGAGTTCACCAGTGACGTAGGTAGGTCGATTGTGTGTTTTACACCCCAACAAGAGATCGCTGTCATTGAATGTCACCGTGGCTAGACATTGTGCACACAATTTCACCAATATTTTTTGTTCTCCTGCCGGTTTAGGACATGACTTAGACTGCTTATGTGTAACAACCCGTACTTTCAAGAAGAGTAAAAATGTAATTTTATAAAGTTTTGTTTATAAAGGACGATTTTGCCCTTGTGAATAGTAGACAAAAAGTTGACTTTTTGAATTACCGATTGGATGTGTATTAACCCTTGACCGTGACGTAGTTTAGGACGTCACGAGTTCGTAGACAGGTGGCAGGTTCGATTTGGACAACCGGAGGAAAAGTTTTGACGTTCGGAAGATTGGGGGCGTTACCGTAATTTTGAGTTATTGAGGAAAATGTTGACTTTTTGGAGGACTTGTGCTTTTCACCTAGACCGAGGACCGTTGGATAGGTCTCGACGTCCTGAGTTCAACGACAGGCGGCACGCTGTCATCGAACGTCGGACGGAAAAGATACGGGTCTAGAACGTTCGAGGGCAAAACGGTAATTAATTGTACAAGGGGTATTTTGGTCAATTTCTTTCAGCCCAATCAGATAAGGGCAAGTGGCAGGGATATTTTGGGCTAACCTATGGCTGATGGACACGTGCAAGGGACTGGATGGTTCCAGGGGCTACTAACGTGTGCACGGCCACACTTTGTTCCATTTTGAACCGTGCTTGTTCGAAGAATACAGAGAAACAGAGGGGAGAAACGGGAGAGATTTGGATCGATTTTGTTACAAGGGTGAGTGAAGGGTGATTGGTGAGAGTGACAGAGAGACGAGGTTGAGGTGTTGATCGTGTTTTGGGACTGGAAGTGTGCACGGCGGCACGGTGGTGGTACGGCGAAGATTTGAGGAAACAGTGAGGCTGTGAGTTCGTGGTGGTGGCTACGCCGTGAGGTGGCTCAAACCAAGGCGGAGGGAGGTCCAGGTGGTTTCAAGGAACCCAACGAACACCGTGGCACGCGGCGGTGCACACGGCGGAGACTGAATCGAAAGGTATACCCAATTCCCCTGTTTTTCCCGTGTTTCTTATTTTGCAAAGTCGTGGACCTAGAGCTAGAGTCGAGGGGATTGGTGAGTGAAGTGAGGTTTAGGGAGGTCCTAGGAGTCGTTTAAGATAGTTGCCATGACGGGGGAGTACACGGCGGAGTTCAGTCGACGGTGAGTACTCTGGTGCTCTATTTTGGCCGTGGGTTCAAACTTCGAGTCGTGACGTTTGGGCACGAGTCGACGGTCAAGGTGAGTCGGGTTAGACGTAGAAGGGCCTTAGGAACCGTCTGGTGTTGCCACCGTGACGGGGGATGACCAGAGTGGCTGGATCGTGAAACAGGGGGAGTTTGGCCGTCTGGTTCGAGCTTTAGTCGACGGGATTGGGGCGGTGTCGAGGTCTGAGGAGCTGGGGAATGGATAGGTTGGAACTGGACGAAGCTTTAGGTGAAGAAAGGGAGAGGAATCGTGCAGGTACGGCGGAGAACCGCTGACACCGGTTCAGTTTGCAGACCACTGTGCTGAACCGGGTCTGCTCAAGGTTGAAGGGCACTGTAGCAGGCGCGTGAGGCCCACGCGCAGCCACGTTGGGCGGCGCGTGGAGGCGCGTGGAGAGGAATCCGGCCAAGCTTCCAACATGAGTTTGATTCTAATTGTTCTAAGGAGTTTATTGGGGTGATTTTCGGGTGAATCGGACGATGTGACGGAGTTGTACGGGAATCCAGACGGTTGAGGGTTTAGGATTAAAATATTATTTAATTCCCGAAAAAATTGGGGAAATTAGGATTAGGATCCTTGATGTAATTGTGACCCTATTTGGTGCATTTTGACAGGACGGGAGGTACCCGAGACAGTCGAGGAGCGCACGGAGCGCGAGTGACTCGTTCTGGATTTGTGAGTGGACTTTTCTTTCTTCCGAGCATGCCTAACTGTTTTTATGGATATTTTATGATATCAATGTGTTTTTTATGCTTCTTAATGAGGTTTATATATGGTTGATATGTTTGCACGACATTTTCGGAATTTGCACGTTTTTCGAGAAAAAGCTGGTTTTCGGAAGCTTTTTTTTAGGACTAGATGTTTGAGCTTTTATTTCCTCATCGACTTTATTAGGCTATTTATACCCAAAGCTCCGTTTGGATTTCTGAGTGGGTTGCCTGTCTGATAAGCTTACTTCATCTATCTCTGACTCACTCCCACGATCCTTTATGGAGACCTTGTGACAGAAGTGTGCATCCTTCTCGACTTCTGTGTTGAAGAATTTGGTAGGTAAGAACTCAGTGAGAGTAATCGATACCCTAGAAGGTTGTTCATACTTTTTTTTCATGTGGTACATGGGTCTTCTTTGATGACATTCTCCTTTTATTCTTATCTTTTCGAGTTGGTGCTCCTCGAGTTTTGATGATAGGGTGAGTCAAAGATTCATGCTTGGTAGAATGCATAGCTACAGTTTTACTACTCTTGCCAATGGTTTCCTAGTCTTCCGCAGATCCTTAAGATGATGAATCCTCCCAAAACGCAAATTTTGGAGTGATCATTAGCTCATAAAAAATATGGGATTTGACGATTTCTAGGTCGTGGCTTGTTTGGGGATACTTTGATAATTGTAACCTCATCATCTACTTGAAAAGCTACCGAGATTGCAGCCTTTGGTGATGACTCGGTGGATATAGCTTTTTCCCTTATCATGTTTGCTGATGCTACTCCTTGGGAGTATGAATCCAACTCCAACTCACCCTTGTTGATCATCTCTTGAATTTTATTCTTCACCACATAGCAATCCTTCAGTGTATGTCCGAGGATTTGATGACATTGAAAATATTTGGGATATCTTGTCTTATTAACCTCAGCCAGACGTTTGGGATCAGGAAGAGTGATGGCCTGGACATTGAGGAGCTCATCAAATATTACTTCGACGTCATCATCATCAAAATAATACTTGACTGCTTTCCGTTCCTGAAGAGTTGGCCGTTTGGATTGCTCTTTGTCATTGACCTTGTCATTTTTCTTTTCTGTTTTGACAAATGTTGCCAATGACTCTCTCTTCTTCTGTGTCACTTTCTGATTGTCATTTGACTTGTCTCCAACTTGGAATTTTTGTGTTGTCCTCCTTTTTCGAGCGATTTGTCTTTCGACGTTGCTTGCTTTAAACACCAACTCATTGAATGATTGAGGATCTGCAATGGCTACAAAGGTTGCAATGTCCGGTATGAGATTATTATAGCACACTTGTATTGCTGATTGCTCGATAATCTTTTCTAGACACTACAGGTTGAGACTCCTCCATCTCATAATGAAATCGTTTGCACTTTCACCTGCCCTTTGCATGGTTTGGGCGAGCTCACTTATCGAGACCTTCTTCTTTAAACTCACGAATTGTGCGAGGAATACTTTTTGCATATCATCCCTTGTTAAGATGGATTCAGCTGGTAGCTAGGTGTACCAGGTGAATGCAGCTCTCTTCAGCGATTGGACAAATTGTTGAATCAATAGAGCATATCTGATTGTGACGTCTCCCCACAAGCTGAATAAAAGTGTGCCAGATGTTCATGGGGAGATCCATGGATCCCATCATACTTGTCAAATGTTGGTCGTTGGTAACCTTTAGGAAAGGCCAAAGCATCATATCTGGGAGGATATGGCTTCCGATACCTAAGAACAGGAGTAGCCATGGACATTTGAAATTCTCGAATTCCTTCAGCGATGAGTGTTTTTATGTCCACTAGAGTCATCAACCTTGAGGATTCCCCAATTTCTTCTTTCCTCTCTTCAAAGTCGTGTACCTTTTCCTTCTTGCGCTCATTCAAATTTAATTGAATGTCTAGTTGAGCAGCTAGTGAGGCTATCTCAGCATCTTTCTCCGCTAGCTTCCTGTCATTCTCTGCTAACTTTCTGTCATTCTCTGCTAGTCTTTGCTCCATCTCTCTCCTCATTGATAGGAGCATTTTTTTGACATTTTTAGGGTGTTGGTCTTCTGGATTCTCCTCACCTTTTTCTTGTATTTTTTTTTGCTTCAACAGCTATGAGAGAGAAAAATGAAATTTTGAAGCGAATAATCGACTTACCTTGAGAGTGGAATGAACGTCTCTATTTATAGAGAAACCTTGGGAGCCACGGAGCATTCTGATTGGTCAATTGATTTTGTAATTAATAAATAGTATTTTTTTAATTTAAATATATTATAATAATTGATCATTATGATGATAATTATGATAATTTAATATTAACAATAATTGCCCATTATTATGAATGCGAGCGTCTAAAAGCCGTTAATGTTAGTACTAGGGGTAATTTGGAAATTTTAGGAATTATGGGTCACGTGGCAACTCCACAATATTTGGGCGATTTTGAGTTCCACAAATACCTCCACGTCGCATAAGAATGCAAGGTATCCTAAGGGATGTACATTTTTTGGAATCACCGTTATCCATATTTGTTGGTGTTTTTGTCTCCCTCTACCTCTATGGCGAGGGAAATTGTTGAGCTAAATCGACATATATTTGTCCATAAATATATTTATGAAATTGAAGTCAGCTATTCTTTTGAATTCCAAACTGTTTTAGGAATTGATAGGTTTTAATCATGACAATTAACTTCAAATAAATTGAAATTAATAATATTTAATTGGTGAATGCACGTATAGAGTTTTTTTTGTCTATTTAAGGATGGAATGGTTGTAGAGTGTAACCCTAGCTTTTGCTTTTGTTTGGGTGAAAAAAAAAGGTTTGGCTGCAATGAGAAAGGGAGAAAAGCTGTCGGTCCTTATTTTTCAAGGAAATTTATGGGTAAGACAATATATATTTGTGTTTATTTTTTGTTTGTGGTAAAAAGTGGGTTTGATCATTCTGTAAAATGAGTAAAATGACATCAAGGTGTGGTGCAGCTGAGGGTCTTGTCACCAAAAAATTGTCAACAGTTAACAAGTGTTGCGAGAAGATGGGTGGAAATGTGGGTGTGTGCCTGACGCGGCGACAACAACGCATAGAGGCAACGACTGCAGTTGTTGTCGACGATAAACAGGAGGCAACCACCCATTTTTTAACACTTGGCGATATCCTCAGGGAAAGAGCATCAAGGTAGCAGGCTGTCTGGCGCGTGATGGGCACGCACAAACAAAAGGCGAGGAGCGCATCAAATGGCAAGGGACACAAGGCCACATGCCTGGCGTTGATTGGAGGGTGAGCAAGTGGGCCTGTGCTGGTTGGCGGCTACAATATTGCAGAGGAAGGAGTGTGTCACGCATCCGCTCCTGGGTGGTGCGTTAGGCATGTGGGGCACACCGATATTGGTGGCTCTGTTACTGTCAACGAGGACGTGCCATGTGTTGGGCGTTGATTGGTTGTTAGGGCTGTTGAGGTTGGATTGTCCTCTGCTGCTGACTTTAGTTTTATATATATAACTTTAATTCTGTTATATATATTTATATAACCTTAATAATTAAAGTTTATATAAAATAAATATCTAATTAAAACATTATTTCTGTGCAATTGTATGCTTTGCGTTTGTGCATATTCCAGAAGTTCTGGACACCTATCGGCAAAGGTTCAAGTGGTGAACTCACTATTTTTCTAAGACGATTATTTTAAGATGCGAAAAGGCGCACTTCCAGAGCGGCCCGAAAGACTTACATTATGAGAGAAAGGAGGTTCACGCAGTCAAAGTCCATTCCGAGGGAAGGATATACAATTTGAGGGACACAAAGACTTGAAGGCATGGAAAGTTTGCAATTGGATTGCCTTTCCAACGGCGTCTTTGTGGAGCTTGGTGAAAGATACTCTTCCATGTGTTCTCTCAGATGTCGCAATGGCAAAAATCCAGCTAGTGGTCAATAGAAAAACTTCCTCCTTTTTTCATTAGTTGAGGCTGAATCCTTCATTCTCGAAAAGCTTGGATGGTGGAAGATCTTCCGAAAGTTTGGTCAAGGAGTGGTTATGCGCTCCACTGCATTTGAAAATTGCTGCTATCCTGAAGAAGAACAACAAACAGAGACTTGAAATGCCTCCTAAGAATAAGTCAAGTCCTGAACTGCCTTCCAAGTCTATACAAGGGCATCGTTCCTGGTTGCCCAAGCTCAACATGATCGTCTAGCAGGCGCATATTTTTCGTCAACCTTTCCGAGTTGGTCAAGTTCTTGGAGGTGGAAATTTAACAAGGGTGGAAATCCAGTAATTGAGACTTGAACGATTTTTGCTATCATATGTGCCCACAACTTTACTCAAAAAATAAAATAAGGACCTAAAGTTGGATATGATGAGTTTCAATGGAGTCCCCTAGAGTTGGAGCTGGAGCCAGAGGTTGTGGTCGAGAATGGTGGACAACTTTCCCCCTACTTTCAACTGAAAAATGGACCGAGTACCAAAAGATGGAAAGCATTGATGCATTGCCCCTAGAATTCCCATAAATTAGTTTCTCTTTGTCGACGATTGTATTTTCATTCTAGTATTGAATACTTAGTTTGAGCAATCGATATGTGTTTTGCCAACCTTTTTTTGAATAAAGAAATGAAAATTCTGTTAATGCAAAATTTTGAATTCATGTGCAAAGTTTCTTCTACAAACTTTTTATTTGTTTGAATTAACTTTCGAACTTGTAGGTTTGTCAAATGCCCCCATTTCAGCCATGAGCATCCACTAAGATCTTTTTTACTCCAATTGCCTTTAAGAGAAGGGCTTAAGGCAATTTCCAAATTTTATTGGATTGCTTCTAGGAGGAAGACTTGGATTGCTTCCAGGAGACAAACTTGAAGTGCTCCCGGGAGGAAGGATTTGCGTGCTTTCTAGAGAAAATCTTTAATTGCTTCTAAAAAAAAACTAGGTGTGCTCTATAGAAAAACTTGAGTACTTCCAAGAGGAAGACTTAAGATGCTTCCTGAAGGAAGACTTTCATGCTTCACATAGTAAAGGCTTAATGATTTGCATGGCGAAGGCTTTGTTGCTTTGCATGACGAAGGCTTGGATGCTTCGTGAGACGAAGGCTTGGATGCTTCACATGGTGAAGGTTTTGGTGCTTTGTATGGCAAAGGCTTGGTTTCTTCGCATGGCAAAGGCTTGGTTGCTTCGTATGGCGAATGCTTGGTTGCTTCCCATGGTGAAGGCTTAGCTGCTTTGCATGGTGAAGGCTTAGCTGCTTCGCATGGCGAAGGCTTAGCTGCTTCACATGGCGAAGTCTTGGTTTCTTCGCATGTCAAATGGTTGGATGCTTCACATAGCGAAGGCTTAGATTCTTCGCATGGCGAAGGCTTTGATGTTTTGTATAGCAAAAATTTTGATTCCAGAAGGAATGCTTTAGGTGCTTCTCAGAGAAAAACTTTAAGTACTTATCGGAAGAAGTCTTGAAAATTGTATATGATGTACAAATATGTTTGTATGAATTCAGAACAATTTGACAATCTTATTAATAATTCAAATGCATGGTACTTGAATTTAAAAGTCAACATTAAAAATAAAATTGAATCTTTCCTAGGCTTCTAGTTGATGCATATCACCTTTGATGCAGACTCCTTGGGTTCTTTGTTCTCCAGATGATCTACAACCTTCTTTTTTATGTAATCAGTATAGTGCCCTTTCCTTCAAGAGATTTTGGAGATATATTTCAAAAGATATGCATGTGCTGATATTGTGCCTGTATCATTCATGATAGGTACACCATTTGGTTTTATCAGCTTTCCCCTGATTGCCTTTGATAAGTCTTGGTTTTTTGAACCAAGCCATGTCTTTGATCTCATTATGAATCTGGTGGACTGGTATTGAGAATTGCATATTAAGCTTCCCGATGGCTGATGCATTTGAAGTTTAGCTCGCCTTACGTTTGTTGGACCCTCCATATGAAAATTTGTTGCTGACATCTTATTTGTATAATGATGACATCTTAAAGGCTTTCTCGCTCGTCCCAGCATGATCTGGCGCATGGGATGCATCATTTTCATCCTCCCAACATGCATGTCGCTATGATAAGGAGAGAATCTTGGTGAGGCTATGGCCATTAATGTTCATTACTATGTCTTTGTAAAGTTGGTTATCCCAGAAAACCCCTTGCTTGAATGCGATTACCGCGACTAGATCATTGCATCCGACTATCCAAGATTTTTCCTTGTAGTACCTCAGGATGTATTGTTGCAGGGTATCTTTTGATATATTTCTAATAGAAAAGAGATGATCTTCCTTCACTTCTACAGTGCGAAGTTGTGAGTATTCTTTTACAAATGCTAGAGCTAGCTTTTCAAAAGAAGAAATCGACCTCTGGGGCAGATGGTTGAACCGTGTCATTTCTTGGCCTTGCAAGGAAGCTTGAAACACTTTTCACATGAGCGCATCATTGTGTCTATGAGGAACTATGGCTCTTCGATAATAGTCAATATGCTTCATTGAGTCGAAAGTTCCTTTGAACTGATCAAAGCTCGAAGTTGCAAACCTTTGAGGGAATGATTCCTCCTTGATGTCTTTTAGAAAAAGGTGAGGATGATTGGATTTGGCGACGTAGATCATTTTACTGGTCGTCGTCATGTTGGATACGGAGGTGCCGATCCAATATTTTGTTGCCATCACCAGCTTACAGCACGCCTTGGTGAGGTTGTGAGCCATGACATGCCAAACGTCATTATCCACCTCGAATCTCAGTTTTTGATTTTTGGGAACGTGTGGGTGATTATGTCTCGTCCCATTCCTCGCTTTGATGGTCATCGCGTCGTATAGTGTTTTATGAAAGCTGTGTATTGCCTCCTACTCCCATGCGAATGTTCAATTCGTGAAGATGTCCCTACACGTCCTACAAGTCCCTCATGCACTGATTGCCTTGGACGTTGTTGGTTTTTTTGTTCTGCAGGTGTGATTTTCCTCTATGGAGTCACTTTGTGAAGTGTCATGATACATCGTTCGACATTGGACTGTTTCTTTTCCATGGCGTCATGGAACGTCATATTGCCTTCCACGTGATATGGAATGTCTCCCAAGCTCTTGAGTTGCTTGTTTAGTTAAAAGCCATTGAAAAGCACTTACTGTAACGACCCGTCCCGAATTCCAGGATTAGATTAGTGACTAACGAAGGATTAGTGAGTTTAATCGGTGATTAGTTGAGCGAAATCAGACTAACAACTCAAAATGACCGTTTTACCCTTAGTTTTGGGTAAAATGTTGACTTTTGACTCGAGGAGTCATATGTACGAGGATCGATGATCGCGACGTAGATCTGGACGTCACGAGTCCGTAGACAGGTGGCACGTAGAAATCGGACGTCGAACAGAGAAGTTATGGTCACGGGAGTGAAATCGGGAATTTACGTCTCGGGATCCGAATACAATATTAATTAAATCTAATTTGGTAGATATTTGTGTGGGACCCTTGGATGAGTGACAAGCCCATTGGTGGCTTCCCTAAAAAGTGGATCTTGCTATTAAAATATTATTATTTTAATTATTTTATAATTTCCCTCATCTCTCATCTCCACCCTTTATCTTCATCTCATCTAATTTTCACTCATCCTCACCGTTCATTATCATCATCATCATCAAACTCACATCTCTCATTCTCTCTCTTCTCCCCCGCGACTCATCCTTCATCTTCTTCATTTTCACTCTAAAACAAACACCAAAACCCCTTCAAACCTCACCTATGGCTTGTGATATGTGAATAGAAAGGGGAGAGTGGAAGACGAGAATGGTGATGGTGTGATCACGACGGAACGTCGTCGACGGTGGCACCATTTCGGTGGTAAGCGGCCGAAAGGTTGGTTTTCATTTTCAAAAAGGCGAAATCGATTTTGAGAGAGTATTGATCATTTTGGTTGGACCCAACAGGTTCTAGGGGCTGGGGCGAGTCTAGTGGTGGCCACAGCCGTGCACGCTGGCGATGGTAAGTGGTTTTCTCGAGAAATGTTTTGGTTTTGGTCCAAAAATGGCAGATCTTGATTTAAGGGTTGATGATTGTTTTGGTTCATTGGATGACGTTTCTGAGGTTGTAAGGGGTTGAACAAGATTGGAAGCAAGGCCTGGGGTTGCCTGTGGTGGCCGGAGACAGCGAAGGAGGTTGGCCGTCCATTTTTCTGATCAAAGAGGTATGTTTTTGGCTCGTTTTCATGAGTTTGAAATCATAGATTGTTAGGAAATGGTTAGAAGAATCTATATGGATTAGAATGGATGAGAAATGGATGAGAAATGAGTGAGAAATGGCGTTGAACCGTGAACGCCGGTTCGGTTGGACCGGGCCGATCTGAACTGATATGGACCTAGTTCAGCGAGAGGACATGGATGACACTGTGCACACGTGTGGCTTTCACGCGCAACCCCTTTGGGCGGTGCATGGGGGCGCTTGAAGGGTCTTTTGGGGATGACTTCAACATGTGAAATAATCTATTCGATGTAACGAACATTTTGGGACTGGTTTTGTGTCGATCAGACATCGTTTCGATATAGTTTGAGATGTCTGAAGGTTTAGGATCGAGTTTAAAAATAGTTAAAAATTTGGGAAAATTACGGGGCTTCAATGAGAGGTTAATAAGGTAGTTAGTAACCCTCTAGTGTGATTTGGATAGGTTTGGGAGTCCCGGTGACAGTGATTAGCCCGGAGAGGCTTACGACACGCATATCGAGGCGGCATCATAGAACGGTCTGTGAGTGGACCTTGATTTCTAAACTGTGATTCATACATAAATGTTTTATATATATAATTTCTATCATGATGATTATGGATTGGTGATTTACATGATTACACGTATTTTGAGGTGATTTATGTGTTTGCACGTATATCGAGGTTTATGGTTTTACACTTATTATACGTGCTTGTGGTTTCAGTGATGATTTGATGAAATGGTTTTGGATTTAAAAAGGTAAACTCGGACATAAGACCCATTTGTTTTGGAAACCCTCGGACTTGAAGTCCATTTAGTTACGTTATCGAGCTAAAGGCCCAATTGGTTTGTGAATTGATTTCGGATTTGGAAATATGGAATTGGGCATGAGACCCTTTTGATTTACGAACTCTCGGGTTTGGAGTCCATTTGATTTAAAAAAGGCATCGGGCCGGAGGCCCAGTTGCTTTACGAATTCGGGCTTGAGGACCAATTGGTTTACATAATCGGGCTTGAGGCCCAGTTGATTTACGAAATCAGGCACGAGGCCCAGTTGGTTTACGAATTCAAGCTTGGCGCCTAGTTATGATTTACATTTGTGATTTCTGGTCGGGGACGCATAAATGGATTTCTGGTTTCATGGCGGTTTATAGGGACCGGGCATGGATCCTTTGAAAGGTTGAAAGGTTTTGAGAATGATTTCGAAATGGTTTTTTCATATACCATCCTTTCTTTATGGATTGTCTCCTCCAGGTAGGGTCGTTGGCCTGGGTGGACCCCGGAGTAGTGACGGAGCACTAACTGAGTGGAGTCACCCATGTGGGGTACCTTACTCTCAGGAAGGCTTATATGGATTATAACCCTCAGGGAGGGTCATTGATCTACGGACATTGACCTGGGTGGACCCTAGGGAGACTTGGGATTTGAGACCCCGGGTAGCACGCACATAGCTTTGGAAACCGTGACAGGATTGGTTATATGATATTGGTAAACAAGATTTCTTGGATTTGTGAAATTGTGCTTTGTAAATAGTAAGTGGATTTGGGCAATGGCCCACATACTCGGATTTATGGTTTTGGGCTGAGTTCCCACATATGGTTGATATGTTATGGATTTGTGTAAATGGATTTGGGCAAGGGCTAGTATAACTTGGATTTACGGAATTTGGGGCTGAGACCCTAATAATGGTTATTTGAGTATGGTTTCATAAATGGTTTTCGAATGCATGCATGCATACTTTTTAGTGAAGGGTATAAAGGTCTTTTATGAAATGTGTTTTATTGAACTTATTGCTTTTCATCTAATCACAGTTTTCGTCGTTTTTAATGCCTTTCAGGTTGATCACGGATACAGACTGTAGTAGAGACCGAGACATCACACTTCTCTACCGGATCCTGGCGCGCTCTAGAAGCTGGTCGGGCTGAAGGTTTGAATTATCCCTTGCCTAACATTTCGTGTCAGACGGGATCATGACACATCCCATGTTAATCCCGGGGGGATTGGATGGGTCGTGACTAGTGGTATCAGAGCAAGTTTGTTCTCGTGGTATGCGCAGGTCGAGGATGTGATGTCTCTATGGGCTACAGTTTATTATCAACTAGATAGTTAGGATGCTGGTATGATAGTTAGTAGGATTGAATCGTGGACAGTTGGTTCGGCATTTGATGTCAGGACCCACCCCGAAAACTGAGGTAAATCCTGCTCCCGTCGACACCCCGACACAAAGACCGAAATACCCTTACGAAAACACCAAAGTACACAGTCAGACGTAGGAGAATTTAATACAACCCAGAGTCAAATGATACAGAGCATAGTACTAAACAAAGTAACATAAGTCTACACACAGAGTACACACACACGGAAAAATGTAAACCACTCCGGGGTCACTCTCGAATACTCTATGCCTCCGATGCTGCCTCGACGTCTAACCCCCGCGCTAACTACACGACCTGGAGGGAAATTTAAAACAGAAGGTGTGAGTGGACCATAAAGAATAAAAGTTTCGAAAACCGTTTTATAATCAAACTAGGGTTTTAGCCCTCCGTTTTGAAAACACACATGCATAACCCATTTACTGAAACCAGTTATAAATCACATAAAGATCGTCATAAAAACAGAATTGAAAAGCAGTTACAGAAATCACGTCATAAACATCATAAAACCATATTGTAAAACATAAGTCTTAAGCAATCATTACCCGATCAAACCTGTTGGACCTATCCGAGTCTTTAAACTCCCGAGTCTTTAAACTCAATCCAGGCCTCAATACTATCCGAGTCTTTAAACTCCCAAGTCTTTAAACTCAACAGGCCTACGGGGGAAATATCAATATAATCTGAGTCTTTAAACTCCCGAGTCTTTAAACTCAATCCGGGTCTTTAAACCCAATCTGGGCCCATCCCCCATCAATCACAATATCCAGGTCTTTAAACCCAATAACCAGATCTAGAAAATCCAATCCAAAACCATTTGAAAACCATTTCTGAATTCACATCCAAACCCGAATCCGAAATCACCGGTCCGAAGCCCTTCCGGCATCCAGAACCGTCATTCCGAACCCAAATCCAGAAATCCACTTTTCAATTTTAAAACCAAACTCCGCTTCCCGAAATCCGATTCTAAAACCGAAACCCTTGATCATCGAAATCATGTTCCAAAATCCCTTTATAATCATTGAAAACCATTTATCATTTGAAATCTTAAAACCATAGCATCAAAATCAGAATTCAAACCTTTACTTGTAAAACGTGCCAAATACGTACTTTCTCGAAAAACGTACAATTAAGTAAAACCAACATCGCATATTCAACAATCATGAAATCACATGTAAAACCATAAAACAATTATAGAAAAATAGTTATGCATGCTCAAGTTTAGAGAAGGGGTCCACTCACAGATACCGGGCACGTCACTTGCGTCCCGTACGTTCTTCAGCTTCCTCGGGAAGTCCCGATCCTGTCAACAGTCACCAAAGTACGTCACTAACACGTTAACGAAGGTTCTCCTAATTTTCCCCAAAAATCCCCGGGTCCTAAACGTAACAAACAGGAACCCTAAACCTTCAACCTCGCGGAACTAACCTCAAACGACGTCCGAATAACCCGAAACTTAGTTCACTAGAATCGTTACAACCTCTAGACCAAAAACTTAGTTGAAACTTTCCCTAGAAACCACCGCACGAGCCTCCACGCGCCGTCCAAAGTGGCTGCGCGTGGGCCTCACGCGCCTGCGCATAGTCACCTTTCATCGTCATCTTCAATGGTCGAACTGGTCTGAACCGGCGTACCCGGTTCTCTGCCAATCCTTCACCGTTTTCCTCCCTCTCTTCACCAATCTCTTCGTCCAGTCCTAAGAAACTTATTCCCCTCACTCTAACACGACGACTAAGCCTCTAACCCGTCGTCCCTAACTCGAAACCAAACCCGTTCGAACCCCTGTTTCACAATCCGGCCACCCAAGTCCTCCTCCGTCACGGCTTCGATACTAACAGGTTCCTAGGACCTCACTGAGTCTCACAAAACTCACCAAAAACCTCGACTCAGCCCCTACCTTCACGACTTTCCATTTGAAATTCACGGCATAACAGAGCAAACTAACGGGGGAAGAAATTACCTGCCTGTCGATCGCCGCTGTGCTCGCCACCGCACTCCCTGAAGTCCACAGAGTCGTCCCAGCTTCTGTTCGAGTCCAATTGGATCAACACACGGCAACACCACCTCCAACTCCCTCTCTGTTCTCTGGTTCTCCCATGAACTCACCCTCTTCTTACACCAGTTTCCCTCACACGAGCTGTCCTCACAACTCAATCCTCACACTCTCAGCCTCCCTTAATCACTCACACACCCAACAATTCACACAAACACACACGACCACCTCTCAATTTTCTCTCAATCTCACCCTCTGTTTTCTGTTTCCCCTCTTCGAACAAACACACACACACACACGGCTCACTTTAAAACACACACCGTGCAAGCTTGTAGAAGCCACTACACATTTGCCACATGTCACAATCCCCTCAGCCCTCTCACAAATATCCCAATCTCACCTGTACACTTGTCCCAATCCGATTGCACAATTCCCAATGTGCAAAAGACCAAAATGCCCCTCTTTTGAGTCAAAATTACAATTATGCCATCGAAGTTCTAGACCCGTATCTTACGCATCCTAGGTCCGATGAACACGTGCCACCTGTCGTTGAACTCAGGACGACGAGCTCTACTTAACGGTCCTAGGTCAACATGTCAAAACCCGATCGTACGAAAAGTCAACTCTTCCCCCTATTTTACCCAAATTACGGCAATGCCCTCAACCTTCCGAACATCATAACTTCCTCCTCGGATGTCAGAATCGGGCGTGCCACCTGTCTACGGACTCGTGGCGTCCCGAACTATGTCACGGTCATCGGTCAATACCCAATTAACCACCTGAACTAAAAGTCAACTATTTGCCCAACCTAGGGGCAAAATCGTCATTCTACGCTAACGGACCTATCGTAACCAACTAACCGCCGATTAAGCTCACTAATCTGTCACTAATCACCGTCTTAACCCTAATTTTCAGGACGGGTCCTTACATTTGATGCCTGAGTATGTCATAGTTCTTTCGTGGTTTGGCAGTATGGGACCCTATTGAGGGATGAGTAATAGTACTTTAGGATTTTGACCGTGGGACGGTTATGACGGGATCGTTTTTCACGATGTAGTAGGATCGGTTATGATGATATTATGGAGTTTTGACCATTAGATGGTGAGGTCATTTTGAGTTGTGAATTGCGTTGCGTGGAGCAGCTGGATTCGGGAAACCCTAGTTGAGTTGAGGGTAGGATTAGATTGACGTCCATGAGATGTTAGGACCGTTGGTCAGTCATGTCATGTCAGCTTTGGTGAAGGGACTGCACTCTGCAGTCGTAGTAGTGTTAATCGTTTGGACCTAGTTGGTTGTCGTACTACTCTAGTTGTGATGGATAGTTGGTGCAGCTAAGGTCATGGACGACCTGGTAGACGACGTTGGTTGAGTCGAGTTAAGACTAGTTGTAGATTGGTTGGTGTAACGACCCATCCCGAATTCCGGGATTAGATTAGTGACTAATCTCGATTAGTGAGGTTGAACGGTGCTTAGTAGGGCAGAATCGAACAAAATGTGCAAAATGACCGTTTTGCCCCTGGTCGTGGGAAAAATGTTGACTTTTTGATCGGGCGGCCAAACGGACTTTGACCGACGACCGTGACGTAGTTCAGGACGTCACGAGTTCATAGACAAGCGGCACGTTCGATTCCGACATCCGAGGAGAAAGTTATGATGTTCGGAAGTTGAGGGGCATTTTGGTAATTTTGGTCAATTGGGGTCAATTGTTGACTTTTTGACCGGGAGGTCCGATGGACGAGGGCCAAGGACTGTTACGTAGGTATTGTCGATACGAATCCAACGACAGGCGGCATGCCGAAATCGGAGATTCGACGACGAAGTTATGGTCAAGGAAATAAACTAACGAACCGAGGCTCCGATTAAAATAATAATATAATAATGAATAGTAACCGATGACTGTGCACATCCGGATGAGTGACAAGTGTCACCCATCCTTTGTTTCCAGCTCCATGTTTCCCTCCCAACACCATCATCACCCCTAATCATCATGTTCTCCATCATTCCCCTTCCTTTTCTTTGTTTTTTTCTTCAAACCGTGCACAAATTGGGGGAGGATTGAACTGGGAGAATTTGCTCCCTTCCTTAGCCGTTCCTGAGAGAAAATTGAATGTTGAGAGAGACTGAATTGGCTGGGAAACACGAGAGGCAGAGAGGATGCTGGGAAATCGAAAATTGATTTTAAGAAAATTGGGGGGAAAATTCGAATACTGAGTGTTAGGCCGTGAGGATCGAAATTGAGCTCACATTCAGCTTCCTGGGATCACAACGATCAGAATCGTCGAAAGAACGAAGGAAATTGGCAACGTTTTGGCTCTGAACACACTTGGTGACAGAGGAGGAAATTCGACCTTGAGTCGTGGAGTTTGAGGCTTCGAATGATTCAATTGAGGTGGGGAAACTACTTCTCATGATCCCACGATGCTTCTGGAAGGATCAATTGAAGGAAACCGGTTGAGATCGATGAAGCTCCATGGTTGCACAGTGTACGGCCATCGAGCTTGAGTCGTGGAGATTGAGCACTGGATTGATGCAATTGAGTTGGGGGGAAATGCTTAACGGAGTCCACTAATGCTTCTAGTTGAATCAATTTAAGGAAATCGATCGAAATTGAAGGAATTCCATGAACGAACAGTAACCTGGGTGTTCTTCGTGTTCATCGTGGAATCGATGGAATCTGGGTAAGTGATCGTGTAATTGAGTTTACAGATCTTAAATTAAACTTAAAACGAAACTAACTGAATGATTAATTGAAGGAATTAAAGCTGAATTGATGGACATTGAACCGGGTTGTATCGCGGGCAAATTGGACCCGTTTGCCAGAGATACGGGTTAGATGGTGACACTGTAGCAGGCGCGTGAGTTTCACGCGCAGCCACTCACGGCGGCGCGTGGACACGAATTTCGAGGTAAGGTCAACATGACTTCTATCCTATTTAATGTAACGAACATTTTGGGATTGGTTTCGTGTCGATCAGACACCGTCTCGATATTGTTCGGGATATTCGAAGGTTTTAAATCAAGTTTAAAAATAGTTAAAAATTCGGGAAAATTACGGGACTTTGATAGGATGTTAATGATGAGGTTAGTAACCCTCTAATGTAATTTGGACAGGATTGGGAGTCCCGGTGATAGTGGTGTGGCCCGGGAGAGCCGGTGGCACGCTTATCGAGGCATACCGTTAAAACGGTCTGTGAGTGGACTTTGGTTTTATAAATTCTATGCATGCTTAAATGTTTTATATGGATTATGGTTGTGATTGTATGATGTTGATTTGGTTGTTGGTAAATTGTACGGTTTCACGTATTTCGAGGCGATTTACGTGCTTGCACGTAAATCGAGGTTTCCGGTTTTACATGGATTTTCCATATTTATGACTTGGATATAATATGATGAAATGGTTTTGAAATTGGAAATATGAACTCGGGCTTGAGGCCCACTTGTTTTGGAAATTTCGGACTTGGAGTCCATTTGAGTACGTAATCGGGCCGGGAGCCCAGTTGGTTAATGAAATCGGGCCAGGGGCCCAGTTGATATGAAATCGGGCTGAGTCCCATTTGAGTTATGTTATCGGGCCAGGGACCCAGTTGATTTACGAATTCGGGCCGTGGGCCCAGTGGGTTTATAAGTCGGGCTGCGGGCCCAGTTGGTTTACAAATCGGGCCGTGAGCCCAGTGGTTCATAAAATCGGGCATGAGGCTCAGTTGGATTATAAATGTGATTTCAGGTCAGGGACCCTATGATTAATAGTTGTGATTTTGGGCCAGGGACCCTAAATAGAATTACATGGTTTTATGGAAATTTCGGGCAGGGCCCATTGTAACGATGTGATAAAAGGATTTAATAAAACTGTTTTCCATATACCATCTGGATACAAGGATATATGATGGTCTCCTCCAGATGTCTGGGACACTGGGGAAGTCACGGTGCATTGCTTGCAAGGGGTCATTATACGGAGCAGCCGGACCGTATGATGACTCTGGAGCAGGATTGCTATGATTGACGCCAGGGACGTCAGACATCAGGGATGTCAGATATATGGACCCGGAGAGACCCCGGGCAGCACGCGTAGCTTATGAAACCGTGAGATATGACTTCAGGGACGTCTAGCGTCTGGGACGCTAAGCATCTGGGATGCTGGTGATGGTAATGGTAAAATATGGATTAATGAATCTATGAAATGGCTTTTCGGTTGGATTGGTGTTATGTGGTAAAAATGGATTATTGGTTATGTTATGGTATTTCGGGTCGGGGACCCTAAATGGTTTTGGATTTATGGATTTATATTTATGGCTTTGGGCGGTGGCCCACATGGTTTTAATATGTCTGGTGGTGATATTCCACAGTTTGGGCTGAATTCCCACACTTGGTTTTTGGTTAACGGTTTTTGGGCTAAGGCCCTAATGGCTCGGTTGAGCAAACGTTTTGGTTACTGGTTTTCGTGGCATGCATACGTTTTTATTGGAGGGCATAAATGTCTTATAAATGTGTTAAATAAACTTATTGGTTTTTGTCCACTCACAGCTTTTGGTTTTAATGCCCTTCAGGTTGATTACGGATGCGATTGCAGCAGAGACTGGGACATTGCACACCTCCTCCATCGGTCCTTGCGCACTTTGGATGCCCCGTTTGGGCAGTGGCTCTTGGTTATCCCTAGTCTGACACCCTTGTTGGACGGGAGCAGGGCACATTCCACGGTAATCCCGGGGGGATTGGGATGGGTCCTGTCAGTTGGGCAGGTTACCAGGGTTGGTACGAGCGATTGATTTCGTTGGATGCGGAGTCTCAAAAACGATATCTGATGGTTGGGCCTACATCAGTTGTGGCAGGCACTACTATCGAGGAGGGATACAGTTATGGTTATTGAGAATCGGGGGACGTTCAGGGAACGTTTCCTTTTCTGAGCTGTCAGGGTGACTGTACCCAGAGTTGTTGGGTACAAGGGAGGCAGAATTTCTCCAATTTGAGCAAAGGTACCGGGTTGTTGCTCGGTATAAGCAAAGATCCAGGGTTGTCTGATTCGCACACTGTGTGCTGATACTGATGCGGATGCTAGTGTGCTAATGTTGGTGCTGTTATTGGTGCTGGTATCGATGATTGTGATGACGATGAGTCACGAGTCAGGATGTGACTCCGTCGAGATGGGTATGTGTTCGGTATCTGTGATCTGGCAGTGGATCTCGGATAGAGTTGGATTGGACGGGATCTAACAAGGATTGAGATGTGAGGATCGAGTAGTAATGGACCACATCCTTTTGGATGTACATAAATGGTATAAGCCGATAGGTGAACTTGGTAGTGAATTAAACTGGTTACGGACATGTGGTTGATGTCCGAGTGTGTTAGTTCCGACATGGTTAGAACTTCGGAATCGAGTGAGGTTGTGTTTGAGGCGACGGGGGGAGTGTTTGATTTCGTATCGGTAATGGGTATTTTTGAAGTCATTTAGGGTGACTTCTCATGTTCTGTCATGGCAGATGATGGTTATTGTCACTAGTACGATGACCGTGTATTGATGGGTGGACCCGCGATTATTTTGGGTCATCAGGAGGAGTTGGGTATTTCGGAGTTAGGTGAATGAGGTTTCTCATTTTCTACTTGGTGGCAAACGATGTTCGGTTACATGGTGTGGTGAGTGCAGCGAGTTTTTGTTGGCATTCATGTAGGATGAATTTTGATGACATCATCTTGGATCATCCTTGATTTTTCCTAGATGGAATGATAAGGATCGATATGGGGTAACCACAGTCTCGACGGGTCTCATCGTTGACTGATCTGTTTAGATGTGGGAAATGGTTGAGGAGTGATGTGACTGACGAAGGATTCAAGAGGGTGTAAGACCCTATGATCAGATTTCAGGTAGATTGTTAGCTGAGTGAGCATGTGCGGATCCTAGGTGGATTTGGATCGCGATGTGGATTAGGATCATGAGGTTGAGGATATAGGGTGTTGTGACGATCGAGGATCATGATGTTGTGTCGTACCGGCAGACTTCTCCTTGTAGGTTATGCTAGTTAGGAGTAGAGGAGAATCGTTTTGTGAGACAGTTGATAAACCTTTTGGAATTGTTAGTGTGATGACAAGACATGAGTTGAGATGAGGATGATGTGACTGAATTCTTTTCAAGGTTAATCCCATATGTTATATTAATCGAACGAGTAGGTGTCTGGCGGGGTCGGATTTGGTTAGCCTTAGATGTGTGAATGTTGAGATTGGCTTCCTTTCGAAGTCAATCGAATATTGTTTGGTAATCGAATGAGCAGGTAACCGATATGTTCGGAGTTGGTGCGTCTCGGTAGACGTGGGTGAGATTGGATGCCCAGTTGGCATGAGTGGGTACGCCTTGGTGGGCATGATTCGTATTGGTAAGTGTTGGAATTCGTGAATGGGAGTAGACGTATTGAGACTGGTCGGGTGACAAGGAGACTTGGAAAGGACATGGAAGTGGGAGTGTATGGTCTGTCTCATGTGAGATTGGACTGATGGACTCCAGAATTGAAGCGTGATTATCTACGAACTATGTAGTAGGTTGGTTGGTGGATGGACGTACGTACAGGGTACGTAGGCTTGAGGTGCATGGTGACGGTATATGGGATATACCAGGGGTACATTGGTGAGAGTGATGGTAATCGGCTTAGCTCCGATATCATTGGATTGGTTGAGGACGTGGACTAGACATTGGATAATATGCCCTGGTCATGGTGATTCTGATGGGTCCAATTACACATAGGTCGAGTAAGACGTCAGTATACGTATAGTCGGATGGAGTGAGTTGGTGGTTAGTGTAACCACAAGTGAGTATAATGTCAGTTTTGACTAGCGACTGTCAAGTGGTGATAGAGTGGGAAGTGTTGGCGTAATGGCAGTTTTGTCGGGTCGTATCAACTCGGAACGTGTGATCAATTTCACTCGATGTGATCGGGAGTAGTCAATGTAACGTGATCGGGTGTAGTCGATGTGACGTGAGTATTAATGGGATGTCTGCGTGCATACAAGTATTGTGCTGGTTAGTGTGTGTACAAGTGTACATTTGATGTGAGGTCGAATTTGCTTTTCACGAGGTGGATGTGGAATCAGATAGTTGAAATTTCGAGGACGAAATTATTTAAGGGGAAGGTTGTAACGACCCATCCCGAATTCCAGGATTAGATTAGTAACTAACAAATGATTAATGAGTTTAATCGGTGATTAGTTGAGCGAAATCGGATGAACGACGCAAAATGACCATTTTTCCCCTAGTATTGGGAAAAATGTTGACTTTTGACTCAGGGAGTCAAACGTACGAGGATCGATGACCGTGACGTAGATCGAGACGTCACGAGTCCGTAGACAGGCGACACGTCAAAATCGGACGTCGAACGGAGAAGTTATGGTCACGGGAGTGAAATTAGGGATTTACGTCTCGGGATCAGAATAAAATATTAATTAAATCTAATGGGCATATATTTGTGTGGGACCCCTCATCCCATTGATGGTTTCCCTAAAAAGTGGATCTAGGTATTAAAATATTATTATTGTAATTATTATATAATTTCCCTCATCTCTCATCTCCACCCTTCATCTTCACCCCATCTAATTTTCACTCATCCTCACCATTCATTATCATCATCATCATCAAACTCACATCCTTCATTCTCTTTCTTTTCCCTCACGACTCAGCCTTCATCTTCTTCATTTTCTCTCTAAAACAAACACCAAAACCCCTCCAAACCTCACCTATGGCTTGTGATCTGTGAATAGAAAGGGCAGAGTGGAAGACGAGGATCGTGGAGGTGTGATCACGACGGACCGTCGTCGACGGTGGCACCATTTCGGTGGTAAGCGACCGAAAGGCTGGTTTTCATTTTCAAAAAGGAGAAATCGAGTTTGGGAGGATGTTGATCCATTTGGTTGGACCCAATAGGTTGTAGGGACTGAGACGAGTCTAGTGGTGGCCACGGCCGTGCACGACGACGACGGTAAGTGGTTTTCTCGAAAATGTTTTGGTTTTAGTCCAAAAATGGCAGATCTTGATTTAAGGGTTGATGATTGTTTTGGTTCATTGGATGACGTTTCTGAGGTTGCAAGGGGTCGAACAAGATTAGAAGCAAGACCTAGGCTGGTCTGTGGTGGCTAGAGACAGCGGAGGAGGTTGGCCGTCCATTTTTCCGATCAAGGAGGTATGTTTTGGCTCGTTTTCGTGAGTTTGAAATCATAGATTGTTAGGAAATGGTTAGAAGAATCTATAGGGATTAGAATGGATGAAAATGGATGAGAAATGAGTGAGAAATGACGTTGAACCGTGAATGTCGGTTCGGTTGGACTGGGCTGGTCTGAACCGGTCTGGACCGGGTTCATCGAGAGGACATGGATGACACTGTGCAAGCGCGTGGCTTTCACGTGCAGCCCCTTTGGGCGGCACGTGGGGGTGCCTGAAGGGTCTTTTGAGGATGACTTCAACATGTGAAATAATCTATTCGATGTAACGAACATTTTGGGACTGGTTTTGTGTCGATCGGAGACCTTTTCAATATAGTTCGGGATGTCCGAATGTTTAGGATCGAGTTTAAAAATAGTTAAAAATTCGGGAAAATTACGGGGCTTCAATGTGAGGTTAATAAGGTAGTTAGTAACCCTTTAGTGTGATTTGGATAGGTTTGGGAGTCCCGGTGACAGTGATTAGCCCGGTTATGGTTTATGAATTCGCGCTTGGGGCCCAGTTATGGTTTACGTTTGTGATTTCGGGTGGATGACCCATAAATAGATTTCTGGTTTCATGACGGTTTATGGGGACCGGGCATGAATCCTTTGAAAGGTTGAAAGGTTTTGAGAATGATTTCGAAATGGTTTTTTCATATACCATCCTTTATTTATGGATTTTCTCCTTCGGGGAGGGTCGTTTTTCCACATATGGTTGATATGTTATGGATTTGTGTAAATGGTTTTGGGCAGGGGCCCGTATAACTTGGATTTACGGAATTTGGGGTTGAGACCCTAATAATGGTTATTTGAGTATGGTTTGATAAATGGTTTTTGAATGCATGCATTCTTTTTAGTGAAGGGAATAAAGATCTTTTATGAAATGTATTTTATTGAACTTATTGTTTTTCGCCCACTCACAGTTTTCGTTGTTTTTAATGCCTTTCAGGTTGATCACGGATGCATACTGTAGCAGGGACCGAGACATCATACTCCTCCACTGGATTCTGGCGCACTCTGGAAGCGGGTCTGGCTGAAGGTTTGAATTATCAAGACGGGATCATGACACATCCTATGGTAATCCCGGGGGGATTGGGATGGGTCGTGACACTTACTGAATTTGGACTTGATTGTTGAACCGTTCAACTTGCTGAGATAAGTTATCTTGAGGGGTTTTGGCTCCGAGGTGTTCACGTATTATGTTGAGACACCTTAAGAATTAGTGGTCTGCATCAAGTCCCTCATGTGATTGGCTTTGTCTTGACATATCATGGGGTCCATCCAGAAAATCCTGCAGATCCCTGTTTGCATAGGGCTGACTTTGCCTTGACGTTTCTCCCAACAACCACATATCGGTTTGTTGAAAAGTTGTTGCTCCTCCCTCTAATGTAGATGCGAGAGTTGTTGAGAAAATGAAGGTTCTGAATCCAAAAGCTGGAAATGGTCTCTGCATCTCCATGGGCGCCTCAATAATCGCACGTCGCGTATAACTTTGGTGTTCCTCCGGAGTCACAATGTATACTCCATTTCCAGTTTGAGCTGCAAAAGCTGAAACATCATCCTTAAATGATCGAACGAATCGACGACCCTAGCCATGTTGAATGCAAAGACTAGACGAAAAGTTGTTGGCGAACAATGAAGAAAGTTCAAGAACTTCGAACAGTGTCGATGAATGACGAACGAAGTATGATGAATGATGAACAAGGTTGATGAACGTTGAACAACGTTTGATGAACGATGAACGAACGCAAGAGCTCTTCCTGAGTATTTCTCAATCGACTCTCAATGAAAGCACCAGTTGTTAAAGCAGAAATAGTACTCGTCGCGTAACGTCTTCACAATCCCTATAATCAACAAACAAGAGGGCAAATGAGGTTAATGTTGAATCCCGGGAGGGTGATTCAACCAAGAACGCTCTTATGCTTAAGTTAGCTTTGAGAGAGGAAAAGTAAATATCTCGTCCTTAAACTTTATTATTAGTAGCAGATCTCCTTGAATAATGCCTTAACGCGTAAAGATAGTTCTTATGTCGAATTTCTCAATGATTTTTGTGAAAAAACACATGATAGGACAAATTTACTCTTATTCTTATAGTGCACGCATTATGAGAAAAATCAGATTGTTGTCTATTTGGTTGTGGGACCCAAAATATCTTGCCTTGGACCACAAGATGAGTGACAAGTGTCACTTATCTCATTAATTCCTTTCCTTAACACGTCTCTCATCTCTCCTTTCCTATTTCAAACCACCCGAAACCTTCACCCACCATATTCTTCATTGTTCCCTTCAGTTGGTGCTGGTTGAGGTCCACAGAGAGTGAGGGTAAGGTCGAGAGGCCAGATGGAGGTGGTGGATGGCGGAGCCATGAAGGCTACTCGAAAACCCAGGTAACCCGTGAGCCCGTGTGTGTGAGTTTTGAGTTTTGGGTTTTGGACCATTTGGATAGTAACTGAGGTCTTGGTTATGTTCTGGGAGTCCTTGCGAGTGTGTAGAGCCAAGAAACTGGAAGGTTGGGTGCTGGAATCGTCCTGGGGATGAGTTCTACAAGAACTGCGAAGGATCAAGATTGGTAGGTAAATTCCAGGTACTCTCTCTTTATTTTAAGCTATAGATCGATTATCGATTGGATTACGAGTCTGGTGGTGGAAAAATGGTGGAAACGGTGGAGAAACGAGGGAGAATGAGTCGGGTTTGGAACCAGGTCGAACACCCCGTTACAGTCATTTAGGTCAACCTGGCGGGAGGTAGGAGTCGATGATGTGGCAGTCCACATCATCGTTATCAGGACACATGGCAAATCAGGGGTGCCACGTGGAGGCCTGTCAGAGATTTTTAGAGCCTACATGACAGGTGATGTGGCAGGATGATGTCAGCAGTGACGTTAACATGTGACACGTGGCACGTGTCAGAGAATGACATGTGGCACCTGTTGGGTGGTGCCACATGGCAGATTGTCAGATATTGTCAGAAGCTGTTAGGTTGTCAGGCTGATGTCAACGGATGACTTCAACAAGTGACGTCAACAGATGACTTCAGCGTTGATCGACGTTGACCCAATTTTGATCGACGTGTATGGGCGCGTGGGCACGAATTTCGAGGTCAAACCGATTTTGTTCGAAAGGTTTCGACATTCTGAATCCAATGGTGATAGTTTCAGATCGATTTGAGATCGATTGGTTGGTGATTTGGAGGTTTTTCACCTCAGAAAGCATGTTTGGGACGTGTTTTCTATTCCAGGGGTTTTGGGGGTTTATTATATGAACTTGTATAGATTGTAAGTGACCCTCAGTTATGACTTTGACATGCCCGGACGTCCCAGAGACTTTGGATTAGCTTACCGCTCGTGTTTCGAGCAAGCAGCGGTATGTGTGAGTGGACTCTTGTTTTCTTAAACCCTATGCATGCATTTTTATATAGTTTTTATATCATTTTTTAAATTTTTTTAATTCAAGGTTATTTTATCAATTTTTTTTCGTCTTCTGAAAAGTAACACCAAATTCCATATGTTGACTTTATAATATTAAAAATAATAGAAATAAAGACTTTTCTAATTCAAAGTAATTTTCTTGTATATTTTTAAGCGGACAATAATTTTCCAATAAAAACAATAGGTTGGTAATTTTGTCGTTTCTTTTAACTTGTGTGACAGTAAATTCTATTTTATCAAAGATTTCAAAAGTTACCTTCAACTATTACATTCCTATTTTTATGAATAAAAAGTAAAATAGAGCTGATTTTTTTTCCTTTTTTTTTTTTTGGCTCTTTTTGGGTTCAAAAGGGAGTTAATTCTCATTCTCTATTTTTTACTTATTGCATTCCACTTTTAATTTTGTCTTTTATCTTTTATCCTTAGAAAAAAGTGAAATGGTACAAGTAAAAAATGAAATGCAGAAATAAGCTCTCATAATAAAACCAATTAATAATTTCAAGACTTTTTGCAATATTTGAAAAAAGAAATATGGGCTGATAAGCCGTGGAAGAATTAATGAAATATTATTTCATTATCCATTAGCTAACCATTCATTAGCATTAAAAAGCGTATATATGCAATAGGGCTGGCAATAGGTCGTTCCGTATCGAGTTCATGTTTGTGTGGATTGATCCAAATAAATTAAATTTCATGTAGATTTCAAGTGGTGTCAAAAATTATCATCCGTAATATGAATATATACATAAAACACGAAAACGTAACTCATGTGCCGTCAAAAGTGAAGGACATTCACGCATACCATAATTAGTGGCGACTGGCACTACTCTTATATAATTTAAGAGAAAACAATAAACTTAGTATTGAAAATATTCAGTATACGGCGTACAAAAATGACGTCTAAAATTCAAGAAATTTTTCTAGCATCAAGGGCAAAAAGTAATGACATAGTTAGGTGCCCCACTAGATGTAAAAGTGCAAGTTTTATCATCATAAGCATAGCTATAAGCTTGGGCGCACTGGGTCTTGAAGATCTTTGAATACTCAGTCGGAGGGCATGTGTCAGGGTTCCCAAATGCACCGGTGCAACAATACTCCGGCTGGTTGAAAGCCAAACATGCACTTTTGAACGCAATAACGCCGCCGTCTGACCCTTTCACCGCCATCTCCGCTGGACAAACAGTATTGATGTTACCGGGGCAGTCAGTGGCGCCGCATCCACCGGAACCGCCTTGTGGGGCCAGAGAGAGAGGCAAGTTGTAGCCGTCAACAAGGCTAACGTCGTAGAAATCTAGCCCTCCACCCGAGGCCAAAGTCAACTCTACCAAGGATGCTGGTGGGATTGCACCAGCACCGTTGCATGTGACTTAGCCAGAGGCACCGTCGGCAGTGCCGCAGACGAAATTTCCTGACGCGTCTGTGGAGCACTGGGTCCGACCCCAGAAGCGGCCAGACCATGGAGAAGGGACATCTAAAGAGGAGGAGGCACCGGATGACAACTCAAATCCGGTTGAAGATAATTGTGGGCCACTCCCGGTTAGGGTACCTGGCCAAACTGTGTAGGGGCAATTGTTTTGAATGTGAAGGTGGCCGAATTAGCACCTGCATGTAAACAAAACATGATAATTAGTTCAATGATTTTATAAATTTTGCACTGATTTTTGGGCGTAATTTTTATCAAAATTGTTTTCTTTCATGTCTAAATTTAATTTATTTTAACGCACTCTCACAAATAAAAAAACATTCATCGTATGATAATTTCCCCATATTATGCTAATATAAACACACACAAAATCCATATATAGTCAAAATACCATCATCTCTCTATCTTGTCTCGACGCTTAATTTGAAGATTGGTTTGTGATTTTGGGGGAATGGGGCTTGATTTCTGTCTAATTAATCACTCAATATAACCTCAACACTTCCATCGACAATTATGATTTTTTCTGTTATGTACGATATTCATTAGATATATCAACAAACCTTTGTCTGATAAAAAAAAAAAATCAACAAACCTTTAAAACTTAAGGTGCACGAAAGTTTATAGATAGATTCTTACCCGATAGGAAGGCAGACACCAAAAGAAGAGAGAAGAAAGCTTGAGAACTCATATTGTTGATCAATCCCTCTGAGATTGCTGCTTAATTTGGGTCTAATTTTCTGATGAACTATGGTTAAGAACCCAAGAGGCCGGTGTGAGATATATGCAAGGCTGAAAGCTTATGTGTATATATATATATATATATATATGGTAAATTTGGGTTTAATTTAATTAGCATGAGGGTAAAAGATAATGAGGTAATAAAAAAAAGAGAGAGAATTTTTTAAATGGAAATTATTGCAGGATCAGCAAGCCATATAAACTGATTCATAGAATGATGCTCGTTATTTATAATTCATGTGCAAATTAAGCATTGAATTTTTAGGTGGATTCGTGAACACACAAAGATTTACTGTTTTTATGTTATGAAAAAAACTAATTACTGCATATTCATATTACCAAATACGATGCTTGCTTGCTTGCCTGGAGTTCTAATTATATCTCTGAATTAGTGCTAATTATTGCTAAACCATCAATTCATTCGAAAATATTCTCATCCCGATTTTCTCTAAACCGAAAAGAAAAATATATGAAGGAAAAAAATGAACGATCAAAAGATTGTGAATTAAGCAACTATAATATAAAATATGGGAACGGATATGTGAAACCATGGTTTTGACACAATTTTGATATGATTTTAAGTTGTTAGGTTTAAAGTATTTTGAATTTTTTTTCAGTCAAGTATTAAGCAACTAATTCTTTAGAAAAATTCATTATGTTTTCCTTCGATATAGAGTTGTTTCAGCAGTAAATTATTAGATGATACTGGTCTACATGTTTTAATATGAATAGACGACATGATCTAAATTCCCCATTTTATGATATAACATTGATAAATAGTAGAAATTATACTTTATTACAATGTGTTTTACTCTCTATGTATCCATGACTGACTTTTCAAATATTATCTCCGTGAATTCTTCAAAACGTTACACTATGACCCCTCCATTAACTATTCTATTAAAATTTCTTTCAAATGGCTTAAGTAGGCAAAATGAGACCCACTCTTTAATTTAAACTATTGGCAATTAAGAGCCACTTGGAAAAAAAAAAATTAATTAATTAAAATAAAAATTAATAATAATTTCAACCCGGTCACCAGAGTTTTTTTTTTTTTTTTAAAGTAGAAAATTTTAAGCATGATATTCCCTTTCCACCCAACCCAACTCAGTTATTTCTTGTTTGATTTCAAATTTCTGATTTGTGAGATTTCAATTGGTTAAAATTTCGTCAACATTGTGTATTTCCTCGCTATAGTCTATGGGATTTTTTTTTTTTGGAAAGAGGTACGAGTTTCATTGAAATTTGAAAACGTAAAATGTATACAAATGTGCATAAAAAATAACCTTATTAAACTCTTGTCGGGCTTTCAATCAGACGAAGGAAAAAGAATGTCGCACACCAGAAAGTGAAAAACAACAAAACTAGGAAAAGATTACAAGGGAACATTATAGTGATACACTAGACTCTAAATCTGTAGAAAGTAGAGATTTAAGCCAAGTTGGTGAAATTTCAATCCAAATGGAGAGTCCAGAGATAAGAGGGCATGGTGTGCAATTGAGTGAGCGACTCAATTGCACCCCCTTGGGCGAAATTGACATGACACCGATGCGCTGGGAGACACAGCACTATCCACATTGATTTTGAAAACTTTTGGTGGAGGTTCCCAGAATGGCTATTGAGTAGCCGAAGTAGAGAAGTTTCTTACAGCAATATTAGCCGCTGCAAACTCATTTGCCAAGAAGAGCCATCGTTCCAAGCTATTAGGGGCAAGATTTTACAGATGGTTGAAAGTTTGGTCATTGCGAAAATTCTAGAGTCCTCAGTAGACATAGCGAAGTAGCAAAGTTCATTATCTGAATGGACAGCAGACATATAGCAGAATAATTCCTTAAAATCCCACATCTATTGGCGGTGGTAAAACCAACTAAAAGAAATTTTTTTCCACACATGTTTGGCAATTAGACAGAGCCATACCACATGAATAGATTTAACCCCCGTCTGGCAGTGGAAACACCACGGATGAGGGATATCTTCTTCTTATAAAGCAGGTCACGAAATGGGAGAAGTCCATTGCATACAATGCCGAAGGAACAATTTAAATTTCAAGGTGACTTTAAATTGCCATAACTTGAGCTATTGATTGAGACCAATAGAACCAAACGCACTTCCTTGGGTGTTGTCCCTGTGCCGAATAGTGCTTGTAACCCAATAACCACTTTTTACATTATAAAGTTAATTTCTTTCGTTGTGTGACATTAAACCATCACTGACCATCCACGAGGAGCTGATTGGGGGGAAGGGGGAGTACTAAGGATAACTGCTGGTTCGTGAGGCCAAAAAGCATCATATATCAAGTCTCAATTCCATTGCTTAGTTTTCAGTAAAGTGATAAAAAAAAAGTTATCTGACCTTAGGAGCCTCAAAATGAATCATGAAAGAGTAAGGGGTAGGTAGTCAGCAGGGCCGGCCCTGAGAGGGGGGCAACAAGAGCCCAAGCCATGGGCCCAAAATAAAATAGGGCCCAAATTGTCCAAATTTTTTCTATATTAAAAAAATGAGAGAAATTAGAAATCGTATCTGAAATTGGGATGAACGATGCAACAGACTGAAGGAGGTGGAAGGTCGTCTGTAGAAACCAAGAAGGCGGTCCTGATTTCTTCCATAATGATGACAAGGAGTCCAATGTTTCAATCGATTAGTCTTTTATTCGCACTTCCCAGGTTAGTATTAATAAACTCACCCTCCAATTCCCATATCTTCTCACTTCTCAACAATGAGTATCTGTCCAATTCTCATATCTTGCCTTGGTTATGATCTTCTAGCCTTCTTAGAGTTTGGATTGCAGAATCAGTTGCGACAACTCACAAATTTTAGTCTAAATTCTGAGCTTTTGTTTTTGGGGTAAAATTATGAGATTTCCTTTTTCTACAGTGGATTCGAAGCCCCAAATTTTGAATTTTTTTTTGCACAAATTGACTTAAATTCATAATTTTGTTTTGATTTGTACGATCATTTGGAGACGACCCTTTCACTATTCTTTCTCAACGTAAGCTCTCTTATTTTTTATTCCCTCTAGGTGCTTCTCTTCTTTATTTACACTTTATTGACTTTCAGTCGTTCTATCTCATTTTTGGGATAAAATGCTTTGATGGTATCTATTACTCTGCTTTGATGTAAATCTTTGAATTACTTGGTTGCTTTGAAATCATCATGTAGTAGTGTGGGATTGCGAATGTTAAAGTCTGGAGCTCATCACTTGAGATTGCAAATGGTATCTATCTCTCTACCATATCCTGGAAAATGTAAATTCATTATTTTGTTAGGTTGTTAGTTATGATAAGATGCTTTTGGCCTTTTGGCTTCTATTTTTTCTTAATTTCTTACTACGTTAATTTGCTAATTTTTTACTCATTTTTTTGTTAATATATTAATTAATTAGATAATGCTAATAATAAATCATTCTTCTGTGAATTATTTATTATTATTATTTATACATTTAATAATAGCGATTTCTCTCGGTAGAATCACATATATTGATAAATATATTAAATTAATACGGAGGTCGTATAATGCCGTCATTGTATTTACCAGGGGTAATATCAACATTATGAGAATTAGGAGCCACGCGTCAGCTGCACACTTTTTGGTGATTTATGGTTCCATAAATGCCCCACAACACTAAGGAATTTAGGAAATTCTAAGAGATGTAATTTTTATTGTGGTCCCAATAATTTTTTTTACGGGAGTAGGACTCTACTTTGCTTCGAGCGGTTGAAATTCTGATTGACCTCAATCTTGTCCCAATAAGAAGTTGTTGGGCTTGATGACACGACCCATTCCAATCTCCCGAGATTAACGCGGGATGTCTCATGCTTCCGTCTGACACCACGTGCCAGATAAGGGATAAACCAAACCTTAACCTACTCGGGGTCGTCCAGAGTAAGCCAGGATCTGTGGTGGCATGTGATGTCTCGGTCTCTGCTACAACCCGCATCCCTGATCAACCTGAAGGGTATTAAAAACCATTAAAAACTGTGAATGGATGAAAATAATTAGTTTATAAAATACATTTCAGGAAAAGAGATTTATACGCTTCACTAAAAAGCCTGCATGCATTCGAAAACCAATTAACTCAATCATTCCTCAAATCAAATCAAAGTTAATAAAATAGTTTACCAATGAAAGCCATTTCCTTCCTCAAATCATTAGGGCCTTAGCCCAAAACCATAAATCCATAATCCAAGTGGGAACTCAGCCCAAAGCAGTAAACATAAGGGTTTTCTGCCCCAAAACCAAAACACGTGGATCTCTGCCCAAATCCACAAAATACCGTATAACCAGTCCAATAAAACATATTTAATCCATCCTTGACATCTCAGATGCCTTACATCCCAGATGTCACTGTCATAAGGCTACGCGTGCCCCTCGGTCTCAAGCCGAGTCTCCCCAAGGTCCACCCAGGTCATAGACCCTCATTGGGGGCGGATGTTTTAACCTCTAGCAATCCTGATCCTGGACCTCTCTACGGTCTTTCACGTAGAACGACCCCTCTCAAGCAATGCTCTGTGACTACTCTAGTGTCCCTGACACCTGGAGAGTAATCCACACATAGGATAGTATATGGAAAAACATTTTTCAAATTATTTCAAAACCTCTCAAAGGGGCCCACGCCCAGAATATAGTTTCATCCGTTCTGTTTCCATAAAACCATCGTAAATACACAACTGGGTCTCCAGCCCGATATCATAAACCAAATGGGCCTTCAGCCCGATACCTCATTAAATCAAATGGACTTCAAATATGATAGTTCATACGTCAAATGGGTCTCAAGCCCGATTTCATATTTCCAAATCCGAAATCATTCCATTATAAAACATAAACCTCAAAATACGTGCAAATACGTAAATACTAAATACTACAGTCATATGCACTCAAGGAATTTCAAATCATAGATATAAAACATATAAAACAGTTATGCATGCATCATATTTAGTAATAAATGTCCACTCACAGACTGTCCTTACTATGCCTCGATACGCGTGTCATAAGCCTCTCCGGGCTAATCCAACCTCTCCGGGTCATCTGAACCTGTCCAAATCACACTCAAAGGTCACTAACTATCTATACAAGTCCTAATAAAGAACACTCACAACTCCTGGAAAAGTTAACGTGTTTCAGGCACTCATCCCTAGGATAAAAACCTCAATTTGACATATCAAACGATCTCCGATCGACCAAACCACTATCATTGGATATGGATCGTCAAAACTTTTAAAATGGCACTGGCCTCACCTCGAGATTCGTGCCCACGTGCCAGTCAATGTAAAAATCTCTGATGGTCAAAATTCAACTGCTGACGTCAGCAAAGTCAACGCTGACATCATCTGCCAACTATCAGGTCTGACACGTGTCAGACCTGACATGTGCCACGTGTCAACAGCCCGTTGGTCCACGTGTCTGACATGTTAGTGACATGTGGCACCACCTGATTGGTCCAGGTCACTAACATGACTAGACACTGACAACTGCCACGTGGTAGCTTCCTATTGGCCTACCTCTAACACCTGTTAGATATCGTCTTAAATGTCATGACCAAGCCCATCTAGCACAATATTATCCTCTTTGGGCCCAGCCCTCACGGTTTTATTTTCGGGAGCTTACGTGCAACTTCCCAGTAGGTCACCCATCTTGGGATTGCACCAGCCTCAACTTGCTTAACTTTGGAGTTTCTAAGGAATCCAAAGCCAATGAGGTCCCAAAAGGCCTTGTGTTAGATAGATATGTGCCCACACATATAAGACACTTCACCTTTCCCTCCCCGAGCGATGTGAGATTGTTCACCAATCTTGCCTTTCCAAGCTCACGGGTCTTGTTCACTGTTCTTGCTTCTCGAGCTCACGGGTCTTACTCACCGTTCTTGCTTCCAAGACCGGGTCTTACAATCCACCCCTCTTGGGGCCCGGTGTCCTTGCTGGCACACTTCCGGTCGGGGTCTGACTTTGATACCATTCTGCCATGACCTGGCTCATCTAGTACAATATTGTCCACTTTGGGCCCAGCCCTCACGATTTTGTTTCCGGGAGCTCACATGAAAATTCCCAGTAGGTCACCCATCCTGGGATTGCACCAACCTCAACTCGCTTAACTTTGGAGTTCCCAAGGAATCCAAAGCCAGTGAGCTCCCAAAGGCCTTGTGTTAGATAGATATGTGCCCACACATGTAAGGCACTTCACCTTTCCCTTCCCGAGCGATGTGGGATTGTTCACCGATCTTGCCTTTCCAAACTCACGGTTCTTGCATTTCGAGCCCACGGGTCTTACTCACCGTTATTGCTTACAAAAATGGGTCTTACATTCAACCTTCGTCCGGGGTCGACCTGGACCTATACAATCGGGTCAAGCGACCCGCAGACCCAACCCGACCTGTTTTTTGCTGTCCGACCACCAAAACACTCCATTTTTCTCTCATTCTCTTCGTCTCAATCCTAGAAAATGACCCAAGACCTCAAAACTACGAAAAACCAACTAGAACTCACAATGGATCGATGAACAGTGAAGCTTAATCTCCAAGCTTGGATTCCGGGTAACTCCAGTCACTTCAATCTTCGAAAAGGACTCCCCTATGTTCGTATTAAACCTAGGGAGAAGGTTTGAACCTCAGAAACGCCCAACAAACACCCTAACTAAAAATCCATTTTCAAACCCGAATAAGCTTACCGTTGAAACTCACCGTGTGCGGTTATCTAAGGCGTTAGCATCGTTATGCTCGTCTCACTTTCCTCTCTCACTCTTCCGTTCACATAATCAGCAGAAGATGAAGGTTTGTGAAATTTGAGATGGGTTATACGTTTAGGGGTTTCAGGTTAATGGAATGAAACAAAGAAGGGGGTGGGTGCATGTATGAAATGGGTTGGGCAATGGATGAGTGACACTTGTCACCAATCCATTGGGCCTAAACAAATATCTAGGTCCCACTCAAGACAAAAGTCCAGCTGTCTTGTAATTCGTGCAATAGTACCCTGAACCTTCCGTGACCCGTAATTTTCCCGTACGATGTCCGATTTCAACGTGCCGTCTATCTACGGACTCGTATCGACTCGATCTACGTAACAGTCCTCGTTTCTCGTGCATTTTCCTCGTTCCTCAACTAATCCCCGATTAGTCCCGATAGTCCTCAATTAGTCCTTAATTAATCCTGTAAACTCGAGACGGGTAGTTAAAGTCTTGTTTTGAGTTGATCCTTAGAGTCCAATTAGCAATTAGGGGTTGTTTAATTTTTCTTTATTTAAATGAAGGCATGTGACTTTTATTTTTAATAAAGAAAATTAAACCGTAGCCATGGTTTACTGTTGAAGAAGACAGACTAACGTCATGTCGCACTGAAGGAACTTGTGCCGCCGTTTGAGGAGGTAGATGTCTTCCGTGTAATTACTTTTCCTTCTTTTCGTTAATACTTGCAGATTGTAGGGATTGATGATACTATGGTCTGCATTGTGGAAGTGGTGAGGCGATGTTAATCAAGTGGAGGAAATAAGAAAGGTGAGAAGTAGTAGGGCTGATGCCGAGTTGATGTCGAACGAACCCTGTCGGATGTGTGGTCGCAAGGCTACCCTGGTAGGCCTTAAACGTGGGAGCAGCAAGCGGTAGAGCTCACGTCAGTGCAAAAATCTGATTGGAGGACTGCTAGCGCGTGCATGGATTCAACATTAGGCATCTTCTCTTTTTTCGCACCTTGTGGCATGGTTGGAGCAGCATACCTTTTGAATTATGTTTTTTCTACTGTCAATTGGCAGTTTTTATTTTATAACTTTTTTTCTTGTAGCTTGACGACTTGAAAAAGTGTGTGAGTAGCAATTTTATAGTACATGAACTACCTTTGATCTTCTGTAGCTTAACGACTTGCTCTTGTGCAAGCAAAGTACTTGTTGTTAAAGCAGAAATCGTCCAGACTTGTAGAATTCATTCTCGATCCCTACACATAAAAATCAGAAATAAATGGGGTTAAGGTTGAAGCTTTTTTTGTTTGGGGGGAATGGATAGAATAAACCAGCAGAGTATCATTATGAGTTTTGAATTACCTTTAGAGGGGATTGAGACCCTGTATTTATAATGAAGTCTTGAGAGTCATCAGAGTGTCTGATTGGTTGAATGAGATAGTGTTCAATAAGTGATTCTACTTACAGAAATCTCTATCATTAACCGTATAAATAATAATAAATAACTTGCGGAAAATTATTTATTATTGACATTTATCTGATTAATTAATATATTCAATTGATAAATAAATTAAATTAATGCGAAGATTGTGTGATGTCATTGTTGTATTTATCAGGGGTAATATCGACATTATGAGAGTGAGGACCCATGTGCCAGTTGCACAATTTTTGGTGATTTATGGTTCCACAGCTGGTTTTTCAGCAACCAGCATGTTTTTTTTGTTCTTTGCTATTGTGCTTTTGGTAATTTGGGCTTGTTTTCTTGTTGTTTATTAATCTGTTAATTTGTAATTTGTTAGTCATTATTTTGTTAATTTGTTGCTGCCTTGTTGCGTTTGTGCTGGGTTTTCCAACAGCCATCATGTTTTTTTTATTATTTCATGCTGTGTTTTTGGCAGTTTGGGCTGTTTTCTTGCTTTTTTTTTGTTCTATCTGTTTCAAAAGATTGTGTATTGATTCTTATTTTTCTTCACTTTTAGCTTCAAAAGACAAAACATAATTCAGGAGGCAGGAGCATAGCCCAGATTTCAGGCTTTTTTGTTCTTATCTTGATTACATCTTGTTACTTTGATGGTTATCTTGACAATTTTGTTAAGAAAACAAATTATATATTCTCCTGAAAAATTTAGTTGAATCTGAAGTTTTGTCAACTGAACTAGGTATTAATTTGAATAATTTACACCCTAAATCTGATATTAATTTGGAAGATTTATAAGTTGAACCCGATATTAATTTGGGAGATTTAGAAAAAGATAATGATGTGAATGAAAGTGCTGAAAATTTGAATGAAAATGAAGTTGTTGATTTAACTGAACAAATAATTAGTGAAATTGAATGCCAACGGTAAGATTTGATTTGAATACTTTTAGTCCAAAGGTTTGGAATAGTGTTGATGCAAAAATGAGGGATTTACTTGTTGAAAAATGGTCTATACGAGAAGATAATATTAAATTTCTTCATGATTAAAAATATAGACATTTTTCCTTAAATTATTATGCTAAAATACTATTAAATCGGGAATCTGTTGATTGAAAATGGCTAGTGTACTCAAAGGAGTTAGATAAAGTTTTTTGTTTTTGCTGTAAGTTGCTTAAGACAATGCAATCTACAAGTTAGTTAGCAAGTGAAGGAATTAGAGATTGGAAACATCTAGGTGAGACGCTTAAACATAATGAATACAGTATTAAACATTACACTAACTTGAAAACATGGATTGAGTTACAATACAGATTAGGAAAAAATTTAACTATTGATAAAGATTTACAAAAGCTGATCAAGAAGGGTACACATCATTGTAAAGAATTTATGTTTAGAATAATTGTTGCTGTGAAGTGTTAGGCTACATATAATTTGGCGTTTCGTGGAACAAATGAAAAACTTTATGAAGATGCTAATGGAAACTTTCTAGGTCTGCTTGAAATGTTAGCAAAAGTTGATCCTGATAGGACCCATCCCAATCCCCCTAGATTATTGTGGGATATGTCTTGCTCTCGTCTAACACCACGTGCCAGATCAGGGAGAAAACTGTAACCAGCTCGGGGTTACCAGAGTGCGCAGTGATTTCCAGAGTACGCAACGGTATGTGATGTTTCGGTCTCTGCTACAGCCCGCATCCGCGATCAACTGGAAGGGTATCATAAACATAAAAGCTGTGAGTGGAAAAAAATAATCAGTTACAAAACCATTTAATCGACAAGACATTTATACCCTTCACGTAAAAAGCATGCACACATTAGAAAATAGTATTTTAAATATTTTCTTAAAAGCAAATGATGTTGCTTTTTAAATCAATACATGGTAAAAACATGGCTCAATCAAAGCCATTTCCTAGATAGGGTCTCAGCCCAAAACCACATCATATAGGGTCTCAGCCCAACTCAATCTCATATCATCATCATCGTTATCATCATCAGTCACGATATCCAGGAAATGCGTGTACATAAGCTCTAAAACTGCTCACGTTTGAGCACGTCGTCGTGAGCACATCATCGGCCGACGTTCCACATATCGTCGTGAACATATCAATGATAGGTCCTCAAATAAGCATTATTTTATATTATTTTATACCCTTTATACTTGACTTTTAATATTAAAATAATAAATAATTAGATAAAATAATTTATTTTGTGATATTTTTGTTTAAATAAATAAAGTTTGTAAATTGGAGCATTTTGGCGAAAGAATTGTCCCGATCGGAAATATAACGAAGAAATTACGGATGAAATTCGGTTGAATTATATAAATTAATTGTATTTATTTTGCAGCCCAATTTAATCCAAGCCCAAATTAATAAATGGATCCAGCCACAAATGCAGCAGCCCTGACCCGCCTGCTTTTCCAACCCGCGCGACACAACCCACATTCCTTCTACCAAATTCAACGTCCACAGTTCCGCGCGCGTGCGCCGAATCCTTCTTTTTCCTGTCAGCCGCTACCTACCGAATTATGAGTATGATTTTCAGCTGCTCTCTGCTGATTCCTAGCCCAGCTGCAACCCACTCTTTTGTAAAGCAACCTGCCCCAAATTATGCAACTTTTCAGCCACTTTACAGCTAAAACCATCCCTAAAATCATCATTATTCATCATTCCACTTTTCTTAATTTTTTTTATTGTAATCTTTATTTATTTTTGGTAGTTTTTTCTCCCTATAAATAGGGGTTCAATTCTTGTAACAAGGGTCCCCATTAGTCCCTATTTTTTCCCATTTTGTTTCTCCTTTTAGTTTAGGTTCTTATAATTTCTCTCTAGTTCTACTCTTCTTTTAGTTCTTGTTCTACATTTTTGGGGATCATTTTAACTTCTTGTAGATTTTCTTATTAATTAGCTTTCTTTTAATTCTTGTTCTTAATTTATGTTACTTTTATTTTTCTTAATTTCATTTCTTCTTTACTTTGTTCTTGTGATATTTCTTTGAGATCTCTTAAACACATTTTTATGCTTTCCTTAAGGAATACCTAGACCAAGTAATTCTAAGGCAATTCAAGAGTTTTAAGACCGAATTCCTCCTATTTCTTCTTCCATCTTCACAAGTTTCCTGCCGCTGTTCGGTGATTCTTGTTAAAATTCATATTTTTCTACTTAAATTCTTGTTATTGTTACTGGTTTTACTTATAATTCAATATATGTGTTGATATTTTCTTTCTAACATTTGTAAGTAAGAATGCAATCTCCATGTGTTTACTTTTTGAATTTCTTTTACTTCATATGTTTTAGTGCTTAAACTTCAATTCGAAGCTAAATGTTGATCCGCTGTTCGGGGCATTTAGAATAGAGTTGAAGAGATTTAATGTTTGATCGCTGTTCGGCGCATTAAATTATTAACTTAAGGTGAATCATATTGTAAGTAATAATCCGCTGTTCGGTGCATTTATAATATGAAAAATGTATGCATGTATTTGTGATGATTAAGGTAGGATTTCGTGATTGGTTAAATATGAGCATGATGTTAGAGTGTTGGTAAAAATATGTGTTTAAAGAAAGTTCACTAGTACAAAGGTTAAAGTAGAAGTAGAATTAAGTATTTAATTATTTTTATTTGTTTTCTTTATTTTATATTTACAACCCTTTTCAAACCCCCCTTTTTAATTCTTTATTCTTTTATTCTTTTATTTTATTTTTTATTCTTGATTCTTGATTCTTTATTCTTTTATCACTTTATTATTTAATTAATTAATTCTTTGATCATTTAATTCTTTTATTATTTAATTATTTAATTCATTAATTTATTCATTATTTCTTCCCACTAACATGTTATTAATGTTCCCTAATTTCCCCGGTTAAGAACGATCCCTATTTACCAATACTACATCTATACAAAAAGGGTTTAAATTGCATAACACTCAAATTACGTGTTTAATTTGATGCGTAGTTTGGGCGTTGTCAATCAACAATCGATCCCATATAACATCAGCACCTTTGACTCGAGCCTCCCTCGGCTGCACGACAACAGGTATCCTCTCTAGGATCACACATCACACAAGATGGTCGACGTCCGGAGGCTATCATCATATCCTCTCTAGGATCACACATCACACAGGATGGTCAACGTCCAGAGCCTATCATCACATCCTCTTCAGGATCACACATCACACAGGATGGTCGACGTTCGTAGTATAGTTTCATCAAATCAGAACTGGGTCACAAGCTCGATATACATGAAATCATTCAAAATCGGTAATCAAATCCTCGGTTTCATGCCTTTCCGTGAAACCATCAAAATCACATAAATTACATGCACGTAGGATACTCGGCCTAAACCCAAGTATCATATAAAATCAGAAATCTCGAAATACGTACAATATCACATTTTCTACGAAAATGCCAAATCATCCACACAAATCATATTTAAATCATATGCATCTCAAATCATGTTCAGAAACATATAAAACAGTTATGCATGCATCATTTAGAAATCAAAGTCCACTCAAAGACCGTCCAAGCCGCGCGCTCGAAATCAGCACCGTAAGCTAGTCTAAAGCCTATCCATAATCTTCGGGACGTTCGGGCCTGTCCAAATCATACCCAAAAGTCACTATCTATAACGACCTATCCCAAATTTTTGAGATTAGTTTAGTAATTAATTGAGGATTAGAGCGACTAATCGGGGATTAGTCAAGAGATTTCGGAAGGACGACGTTAAATGACCGTTTTACCCCTGTGAATGGGTAAAAAGTTAACTTTTTACCCGGGTGGTCCAATGGACTTGGACCGATGACCGTTACGTAGATCAAGTCGATACGAGTTCGTAGACAGGCGGCACGTTGAAATCGGATGTTCGACAGGGAAGTTATCGGTCACAGACGATTTTAGGTACTATTTACATTGGCACATTTTCCGAGGTACGTTGGCATTTGTCTTTTTAGTGTGGGACCAGATATTTTGTGTAGGCCCAACGGATGAGTGACAAGTGTCACTCATCCATTGCTCCCTAAACATACATACATGCATCTATCCCATTCCCATTTCATTCGAACAAACCCGAGACCCAAACCACCCAATCATCCTCTCCTTTGCTGGATCGATTGAGGACCCTTGAGAGTGACTGGGGATGAGTGAGGGACTGAGGGACGTCGTGAAAAGCAGTAGGATCGCCGTGGACGGCGGAGGAGGTCATGGGAACAGGTAAACACCCCTTTTGTAGTTCAAAATTGGAATTCTAGATTTAGATGTTTATTGATCTATCTAATGGGCCCTAATACGTTCTAGGGTTCACGACGAGTTCATTAGGCTAGTTTTCGAGGTAGCAGGTGGCTGTAATCGAAAGTTATCGACGGAGGAAAAACAGGGCCACTTTTCACCGATTCGAACAGGTATTTCAAATTCAATTTTCTCAAGTTTGATTGGGGAGGGGGATCTATTCCTGGGGATGGGACGATCGTATAGGAATCAACGGTTTCAAAAACAAACCAGAAATAAGGGAGAAAAATTCGGGTTAGGGTCGTGGGTCTGCTCGACCCGGTTGCAGAAATTCGAGTTGACCTAGTTCATTGAGGACGATGATGACGTGGTAGGGTGACGTCAGCATCTATCAGATGTCAGGCCACGTGGCTAATGGGAGGATGCCATGTGGTAGTTGTCAGTGCCCAGTTAGCCTAACATGTTAGTGACGTGGACTAATCACATGGTGCCACGTGTCATTGACATGCCATACACGTGGACCCGTGAGCTGTTGATACATGGCACTGTCAGCTGACACTTGTCAGATGGTAGAGTGTCAGAGATGACGTCATGCTGTCTTCAACAATGACATTAGAGTTAACTTTGACTGCTAACGTCAGTGTTGACTTTTGCTTTGACCCGCACGTGGGCACGTATTTTGAGGTAGGACCAGAACTATTTTAAAGGTTTTGATGATTCGGATCCAATGGTGGTAGTTTTGGGTCGATTGGAGATCGTTAGGTTGGTCAAATCGAGGTTTTTCACCTTGGGAAACGTGTCTGGGACACGTTGACTTTTTTGGGAGTTTTGGGGTTTTGTCCTATGGACTTATATAGATAGTTAGTGACCTTTGGGTGTGCATTGGACAGATCTGGAAGTCCTGAAGATGGTGGATTAACCTCGGGGAGGCTTATGGCACGCGTATCGGGCGGTAGCTAGGACGATCTGTAAGTGGAATTTTGTTTTCTAAATATGATCCATGCATAACTGTTTTATATATTTTATATTTATTTTTTAAATGCCTTGAGTACGCATGTTTGTAGTATTTGGTATTTATGTATTTGCACGTATTTCAAGGCGTATGTTTTAAGTTGGATTTATATGTGCTTGTGTTTTCAATAATGGTTTGATAGATAGGTTTTAGATTTGGAAATATGGAAACTATCGGACTTGGAGTCCATTTGATTTAATAAGAAATCGGGCTGGAGGCCCATTTAGTTTACATGATCGGGCTAGAGGCCCAGTTGATTATGATATCGGGCATGAGTCCCATTTATGGTTTATAAAATGTGGTTTCGGGTTCAGAGACCCTAAATTGGATTTGGATGTGAGAAATTGGATTTATGGATTTACGGTGGTTTTATGGAAATTCCGGGTGTGGCCCCTTTGAGATGTTTTGAAAAGATTTTATAAAGTTGTTTTTCCATGTACCATTCTTATATGAGGATATGTGGATGGTCTCCTCCAGATATCTGGGACACTAGGGAAGTCACGGCGCATTGCCTGCGAGGGGTCATTGCACGGAACGACCGAACTGTATAGTGACTCAAGAGTAGGATTGCTATGAGTAGATGTTTGGGACGACAGACATCTAGGATGTCATAGATAGAATCAGAGAGACCCAGGCCGGCACGCGTAGCCTTAGATCGTGATATGAAGTCTGGGACGTCAAGCGTTTGAGATGCTATTTATCTGGGATGCCAAGGATCGTTATTTGGATTACAGATTTATTAGATTGATGAAATGGTATTTCTGTGTTTATGAATTTGGGCAGTGGCCCACATGATTGGGATTTATGATTTGGGCTGAGTTCCCAGACTTGATTGGTTTTACAGTTTTGGGCTAAGGCCCCAAAGTTTTTGAAGGAAATGATTTTAGTTTTATAAACGTTTTTATTATATTGAAAATTGACTGGTTTTTGTATGAATGCATGAGTTTTAAGTGAAGGGCATAAATGTCTTTTTAGTGAAATAATTTTTTAGTAAATTATTTATTTTTGTCCACTCACATGCTTTATGGGTTTTAATGCCCTTCAGGTTGATCACAGTGCGAGCTGTAGCGGTGACCGAGACATCACACTCTGCCACTGATCCTAGCGCACTCTGGAAGCCCCAGTAGGCTAAAGTGTGAGTTATCCCTTGTCTGGCATTCACGTTACACGGGGGGTTAGACGGGTGTCTAGCCCTTCGTGTCACACGTGGATTAGACGGGAGCATGGCACATCCCACGTTAATCTCGGGAGGATTGGGATGGGTCGTGTCAGGGTGGTATCAGAGGGAGATTTTTGGTTTGGAACTAGAGCATTGAAGCGCAGGTGCTATGGATGTGATGTCTCTACGAGGATCAAGCAGTTATCAACTTGAACGTTAAGGTAATAGTACGAGAGTTAGTGGAAATGAATAGTGAATGGGCTGCAATTAGCCCGATACGCCGTGAATCGGTGAGAGGGACCCGAGAAGGGTCTTATTTGAAAAAATTGCAGTGGGGGACCATTGGACGGTCATCTCAGCCTGGTGATGCTGCTCCCAGCTGCCGAAGTCGAGATTATCGGTTGTGTCATGCTAGGATAGTAGTACTACGGGTCGTAGACGGGTGCGTGATAACCCTAGTTGAGTCGTTGAGACTGTTGGGAATTGGATGGGACGTCTGGATAATGACCTCAGAAACCTAGTGGTGGTCTACCTTAGAGAAATCAGGATGGAACGTCATCTCCTAGTGTGGTGTTGTCAGAGTAACGAAATCTAGTCAGAGTTGTGTTGTGATGAGCTACTGAGTAGGGGTGCTTTGAATCCCAGCTGGATGTCGATTGGCATGGGATGCCACGGTATAGATGTTGTGTGGCATGGTAGGCCGTGATTGTGACACGTAGTGGTTGTGCAGTATTAGGCACTGTGTGGAGCCAAGTCCTTGTGGACCAATGGTTGGAGGTCGTAGAGTGCGAGAGGACGGGATCCTCAGATCGTGGTTACTGGTTGGTTGAGTACCAATTACCCCCATATGACGAATTTTTGGAGTCGAGAGCGATGGATCAGTCAGGGTGGTCATGCTGCAGTGAGCAGCTGGGTTCGCGATAACCCTAGTTTGAGATCGATTGGACATGTTACCAGGATAGTGGTACTTGTGGACCTATCGGGGATATTACACGTTGAGCGGTTGGTCCATACGGTGAGTTAACTGCATGGGTATGGAGTCTTGATAGCTAAGCGTTTATGGGATTGGTTTACACGCGGTTATGGCAGACGCTGCTATCGATAGGCGTGGATGAGCCTTATTGAGTTGGATAGGCTCATGTTACAGTGACGATTGAGACGCTGAAGATTCGCCAGTTGTGACGATGATACGGAGGTGTGTGAGTGCCGCTCAGTACGAGCAGAGATTTCTGGATTCGACTCGGTTACCACTGAGCGCGATCACAGAAGGAAATGTTGAGCTTTGGGTGTTGACGAGTATGCCGCACTACCTCAGTGAAGGTGACTAAGATGAGTGAGAGATGCCAAAGATGAGTTGAATGGAATCCAATAGTGATCAGATGGTTCCGAAAGACACGGAGTGTGTCTAAGTGAAGTAGTGCCAATAAGGGCTTGGATTATGACTATTATGGTGGACATGGCCAAGATCGATCCTCACAAGTCTACATTCGAACCTCCGCTAGAGCTTATCTAGTGGTCTATTTTGTCCTTCTTTCGTCCCTAGTCGATCGTACAAACTCAAAGAACACGTTTATGGTTTTAGTTTTTATCCCAAAATTTCCAAAACTTAAAACTCAATTTTCAAACTTACGGGTTTCTGGTTTACCTGGGTTTCTGGGTTCTCACGCCACCTCCGTGGCTCCACCATGTCCCTCGCCATCTTCGAATTTCTCAGCCACTCAATCTATGAGGACCCGTGCCCTAGAGGCATGGTTACCAATCCCACAACGCCTGGGGTGATTTGGGGGATGCAACTTATATGTGTGGGCGTGCATCTATCCAACAGAAGGCCTTTTAGAAGCTCAATGGCTTTGAATTCTTGGGGAACTCCAAAGTTAAGGAAGTAGGGGCTGGTGCAATCCCAAGATGGGTGACCCACTAGAAAGTTGCACATGAGCTCCCGAAAAAAACTGTGACGGCTGGGCCCAAAGCGGATAATATCCCGTTGAGGAAGGTCGGGTCACGACAATTTGGTATTAGAGCCGAACCCCGGCCAGAATTGAGTGTGCTAGCGAGGACGTTGGGCCCTAAGGGGGTGGATTGTGAGGACCCGTGCCCTAGATGCATGGTTAGCAATCCCACATCGCCTAGGGAGATCTAGGGGATGCGCCTTATATGTGTGGGCACACATCTATACAACATGAGGCCTTTTAGGAGCTCATTGGCTTTGGATTCCTTGGGAATTCCAAAGTTAAGCGAGTTTGGGCAGGTGAAATCTCAGGATGGCTGACCTACTGGGAAGCTACACGTGAGTTCCTAGAAAAAAAACCGTGAGGATTGGGCTCAAAGCGGACAATATCGTGCTAGATGGGCCGGGTCGTGACACAATCTCTATCTCACTCAAGCAGAAGGGGAAAGGGGAGATGATTCAATGAAAGAGGTGTTGGGTTTTTGAATGAAAGGGGAAAGAGATGCAAGTATAAAGATGAGGAGCAATGGATGAGTGACAACATTGGGCCTGAACACAAATGTCTAGGCCCGTAAGAAACAAATGTCAACTCGTCTCGTAAATCGTGTAATCATACAACAATCCATTTTAGACCAGTAACTTTCCCGTACAATGTCCAATTTTGACATGCCGCCTATCTACAAACTCGTATGTCTCGATCTACGTAATGGACCTCAATCTAATTTCATTTGACTTACCGAGTCAAAAGTCAACATTTTCACCCGTCTAGAGGTAAAATTGTAATTTATCTCGATCGTCCGATAATCCTCTATAATCCGCAATTAATCCTTAATTAATCTCGTAGATTCAGGACGGGTCGTTACAATCCTTGCTCCTTAAAGAAATTTTTTCGTAGACATTCATATTACTCCAAATCCGCTGCGAAAGTCCTATCCTGCCTCCAACCTGGGGTACACGTCATTTGACAACATCAACGTATGCACCAACATCAACCTGGGGTACACCAACATTTGACAACATTAATTAAGGATTAATTGCGGATTAATCCTTAATTAATCCCGTAGATTCAGGACGGGTCGTTACAATCCATGCTCCTTAAAGAAATTTTTTGACAACATCAACGTATGCACCAACATCAACATATGCACCATACGAGTTTGACAACATCAACGTATGCACCAACATCAACCTGGGGTACACCAACATTTGACAACATTAATTAAGGATTAATCCTTAATTAATCCTTAATTAATCCCATAGATTTAGGACGGGTCGTTACAATCCATGCTCCTTAAATAAACTTTTTCCTCGACATTCATATTACTCCAAATCCGTTGCGAAAGTCCTATCCTGCCTCCAACCTGGGGTACACATCATTTGACAACATCAATGTATGCACCAACATCAACGTCACTCGCTACGAAAATTTATCCTCTATCCATCGTATGCACCAACATCAATGCCACTCAACGTTAACTACAATCTGACGGTCAATGTTGAACTCAGCTCAATCCTGTGTGACCGCATCCCTAAACCGCGTGACCAACTGTCACCGAAAATCCCAACACTCAATCTCAAGTCTCAATCGAGACATCAACACTTGTCGATCTCACCCGTCACTCACGCAGGTGTACTCAGAGTCCAATCTGACAATCCTGCTCTGCCAAGCTGACATCCTATTCAGCATTCAGTCTGATGACCCTACTCAACTAACAATCCAAGCTGACATTCTGCTCAAAATTCTGTTGTTATTCCTATACAGCCAAGTTGTCATCCTACTCAGTGTCTAATCTATCAATCATGCTCCTACTGAGCATTAGAAGTCTTTTGTCTCACTCGATGGTCTCCAACCGTACTCCACAACCACGATGCATCGTCGTGACTCGCCGGTAACTCACGGCTCCACTGTCACCACTCGACAGTGACTCGAAAACTTGACTCGCTATAGAGTCCCATCAGGGTATCTCATACAATACCTCGTATCACTCAGCGACCAACTCTATGCTCCTGACTCCTTTCGAGTCTCCCAGTGTCATCTCACTCATCCTCTCAATACATAAATGACATCTCACTTATCCTATCAATACACTCAGGATGTATCTGGACCCCATCGAATACTTGCTCTAGCCGAGAAAATCAAAAACATAATCTACAGGGTTCCTCTGGCTCATCATGGCCCTGAGCTCCATGCTCCCACAATCACTGAACCTTCTAAAACCACTCTGCACTAGCACACAGTATTCAATGTATGGTCCTCGTTCTCAATGCACATTCTACATCGGACCCTGTCCGATTACCATACCAGGTCCATCTTGGACTCAATCTGATGATCGTACCACAACAATCAGATGATCAATACTTAGCAATATCATTGTCCAACATGCACTAATCAACGATGCAACCACAACACATCAATCGCCAAGGCACTACTCAGGCTTTCTCAAGGATTGCACTTACGCAATGTTCGAGCACGTACCAATATCCACACCTCAAACATAGCTTGGGTCTAGTCCCTCTATCGGATCATGTCAATCGTGAATTCAATCCAATCATCATCTAACTCATCTATCGAATTAGCATGGCACCCCCAACACTAGATCACGTCTGTCCGATCATAGGCTTGGACAAATCACTTACTAACTCTACTCTTCGTGGGGTTCTCCTGGTCACTTGTCCAACACTAGAGATGTATCCAACACCTACTCATCAATAACTCCAAAGACTAACCGACTCTTCTCTACCAAGACGTACCAATCCAAACCACGACCCCCATCCTGACAATGCAAAGATTCGAATCCTACAGTCGTGCTGTAATCCTCTAATCCAGCAATCCCCTCAAATCAAAATCAATTTGACTCCTTCTCGAGTCAATCATGTCAATGGCTATAATCACGGGGATAACCTCCACCCGAAAATCAATGACACTCCTCCAGTCTGAGTGTATCCAATCCCAACTGTAATGGTTGGCCGACGCGAATCCAACACTATCTCTATCCTCTCGATCCATAACCAAATCGATCCTCAACTTCTGATCCTCGACCATCTCAATTTACACTCATCTCGATCCATAATCCAAAGCGGTCCTCATTGTCACGATGCATAAGCATCTCGATCCTCAACCACAAAGATCGATAACCGCTTCAATCCACATCTATCTCGATTCCTTCAATCTATCGAGGATCCATACTGACTTTCTCAGTCAAATGTAACAAGACCCATAACACCATCACAAGTCCACCCAAATTTGATGCTCACTCATCATGTCAGGTGACACCAAGCACCTTCCGCTCCTCAACCCAGCTTAACTTTTAAAAGCTTATTCATCCATGAGTGATGAAAAGTTCACTAAGAACTTCCAGGAGAAGGAATGCTAGTTCTGTACGATTTCTTCGTTCTGCTGTCCCGTGGTATCTAACTCTCAAAGTTCCATCGAACTTCAACAAAGAACACTGGGGTTCCCATCAGTGACATTCCAAGTCAAATCAACCGCAATTCCACTAAGTCCACTATGTCCAGTTACAGGACTCCCAATGCTCTCAACTCTGTCGGTACCTTCCTATTGCACATAAGACTCATGCAATCTGTCCAAAGATAACTAGGGCACCTGTCACCACTCCAGACATACCCCGTTCCTCCAATAAACCAACCAACTGGGAGGATCTGAGACCTCACTAGGCCACTCAGAATCCTCTTTGTCCCACTCATCGGTCACTGTAACTCACACGTCTACCACTCAAGGGCTCGAAGCTAGAGGCAACCCTCGTCTAAGCTTATTGAAAAAACATTCTCTAGACGTACTTGGCGTCATCTGGAGTAATCTGATCACTGCTGGATTCCATCCAACTCATCTCCACTAAGATGGTGTGGCACACAATCACCACCGACGAAGCCTCACTACCTCAATCGTCATCGCACACAGTGCAAGCTGAACAAAAACCCCAAATCTCTGCTCATATCGAGGAACAATCACATACCTCTGCACCAAATGCAGAAACCTCATCTCTCGGAAACTCGACACGACTGATGAATCCTCATCGTCTAAGTTGTCATTGGAGCATGAACATACCAATACAAGGTAACAACCTCCGCTCGTACTGAGCTATCATCAAATCTTCTGCTCATGTCAGAGGAACTCCGCCTCCCGAGAAACACTCCACCTCCCGAGATGAGAGGGATAGCCATAGAAACGTTCCTTAAACGTCGCCCAACTTTCGAGAGTCTCATCCACGTTTTTCGATAGCAATGTTAGCCATGAACCTCATGCTTTCCAATCCAAGAAGCTCATTACTATCGGTACCAAACACTCAGGACTAACAAAACCATGTCCTCAAACGTGAAACTCAACGTCTGTACAATCTGCTCAACGCCTATAATCCACTGATTGGACCACCCCGGGGTCTGATCCACACGTACCACTCTCCTGGTAACTTATCCAACCAATCTCAATTAAGGATCATCAACATACTCGGCTACTAGCCCCGGCTACTAGTCCTGGTTACTAGTAAGAGCTCATCCAAATTGACTAATCATCGGTCACACCTCTTGCTCCTGGAAGTCACCATACCCTCGTACTCTACGGCTTCTAGCTGTTGGGCACATAAAAAACTCAGCTCTCTTCGGGTCTAACACCACTAACCACGACATACTATGCCTAACAAAATCTATCCAATGTTCATTCCCACGTAACTTTCCTATTCTTACCCTCACTATCAGATTGATGACGAGCTATTTTCATCATAAAGACATCACATCTGGCACATGCGCAACACCACAAGAGCAACCTAGCGCTCTGATACCAAACTGACAAGACCCATCCCAATCCCCCTAAATTTTTTGGGATATGCCTTGCTCCCATCTAACACCACGTGCTTGACTTGGGATAAAACCGTAACCCACTGAGGGTTACTAGAGTGCGCAGTGATTTCTAGAGTTCGCAGCGGCATGTGATATCTCGGGCTCTGCTACAGCTCGCATCCGCGATCAACCTGAAGGGTATAAAAAATATAAAAGCTATGAGTGGACAAAAATAATCAGTTACAAAACCATATAATCGACAAGATATTTATACCATTCACGTAAAAAGTATGCACGCATCAGAAAACAGTATTTTAAATATTTTTGCAAAAGAAACTCATGTTGCTTTTCAAATCAATACACAATAAAAACATGGCTCAATCAAAGCCATTTCCTCGATAGGGTCTTTGCCCAAAACCACACCATATAGGGTCTCAGCCCAACTCAATCTCATATCATCATCATCATCGTCATCATCATCAGTCACGATATCCATGCAACGAGTGTACATAAGCTCTAGGACTACTCACGTCCGAGCACGTCGTCGTGAGCACATCACCAGCTGACGTTCCACATATCGTCATGAACATATCAACTATCGATCTCATATTAGATCAAAACCTCTGAGTCGAGCCTCACTCGGCTACACGACAACAGGTAGTGCATCATGACCTCTCCAAGATCACACATCACACAAGATGGTCAACGTCCGGAGGCTATCATCACATCCTCTCCAAGATCACACATCACACAAGATGGTTGACGTTTGGAGGCTATCATCATATCCTCTCCAGGATCACACATTACACATAATAGTTGACATCTGGAGGCTATGATCATATCCTCTACAAGATCACACATCACACAAGATGATCGACGTCCAGAGGCTATCATCACATCCTCTCTAGGATCACACATCACACAAGATGGTCAACGTCCAAAGTATAGTTTCATCAAATTAGAACTGGGTCACAAGCCTGACATACATTTCCAAAATTGAAAACCATTTCACTATTCAAATCTTTATTCAAAATCATCTTTGAGTATAATCCAAGTCAGAGTCCATATCCAATTAGGACTCAAGCTTGAAATATTGATTTCAAGCATCTCCGTGAAATCGTTCAAAACTAATAATCAAATTCTCAGTTTCACTCCTCTCCGTGAAACCATCAAAATCACATAAATTACAAACACATAGGATACTCGGCCTAAGCCCAAGTATCATATAAAAACAGAAATCTCGAAATACGTACAATATCACATTTTCCACGAAAATGCCAAATCATCCACACAATTCATATTTAAATCATATGAATCTCAAATCATGTTCAGAAACATATAAAGCAGTTATGCAAGCATCATTTAGAAATCAAAGTCCACTCACAGACCGTCCAAGATGCACGCTCGCAATCAGCATCGTAAGTTAGTCTGAAGCCTATCCATAGTCTCCAGGACGTCCATGCTTATTCAAATCATACCCAAAGGTCACTATCAACCTATACAAGTCCAAACCATAAACCCTCAAAACTCCCAGAACACGTTTCCCGAGGCTAAAAACCTCCAAATGACCAATCAAACGATCTTCAATCGACCTAAAACCACCATCATTAGATTCAGAACATCGAAATCTTTTGAACAAGATCGGGTTGACCTCGAAATTCATTCCCACATGCCCTCACGTGCTGGTCAAAGTTCGGTCCACGGCAATCAACGCTGGTCAACGTTGATGTCACCTACTGCCGCCAACCTGACAACTCTTACATCTGATAGTCTAACAACATGACACATGGTAATCCCTGATTAGTGCCACGTGTCACCCTCTAACACTGCCATATCACGTGATGACGTCGCCTACTAACGTCATCACTACCACATGTCACTGACCCGTCAACTCTAACAACTTGACACCCTACCACGTGGCACCACCTCGTTGGTCCACGTGATTTGACAATGCTGACATGGACTGTCCACATCACTGCTAACTCACCTGACACTACGCCACGTGGCTCCAACCAAACCTTGCCGTGGGCTGACAAGATGACGTGGCTTGCCACGTCATCGTCGTCTACCTCTGGCGGGTTGACACATTTTCTTGCAATGGGTCGTTAGACCCAGTTTCCAAACCTGACTCGTTCTCAACCGTTTCTCAACGAAAATCCCTCGTTCTTTCAGCAATCTCATCGTCTCTCACCCAGAAACCCATCTACAAACTCAAAAACACGAAAACTTACTTGGAAGCACTTGGCCAAGATCGATCCTCACGAGTCTACCTTCGAACCTCCACAGAGCTTATCCAATGGTCCATTTTGTCCTTCTTTCGTCCCTAGTCGATCATACAAACTCAAAGAACACGTTTATGGCTTTAGTTTCTATCATAAAACGTCTAAAACTGAAAAATCAATTTTAAAACTTTCTGGTTTTGGGTTTACCTGAGTCTCTGGGTTCTCAGGCCACTGCTGTGACTTCGCTGCGTCCCTCGCCATCTCCCAGTCTCTTAGCCACTCAATCTTTATCTCACTCAAGCAGAAGAGGAATGGGGAGATGATTCAATGAAAGTGGTGTGGGTTTTCGAACGAAAGGGGAAATAGATGCATGTATGAAGATGAGGAGCAATGGATGAGTGACACTTGTCACTCATCCATTGGGTCTGAACACAAATATCTAGGCCCACAAGAAACAAATGACAATCCATCTCGTAAATCGTGTAATCATACAACAATCCCTTCTTGACCCTTAACTTTCCTATACGATGTTCGATTTCGACGTGTCATTTGTCTACGAATTCGTATCGTCTCGCTCTATGTAATAGACATCGGTCCACGTGCATTTAACTTTCCGGGTCAAAAGTTAACATTTTTACCTGTCTATGGGCAAAATTGTAATTTTAGCCCGATCGTCTGATAATCATCGATAATCCGCAATTAATCCTTAATTAATCTCGTAGATTCGGGACAGGTCATTACAGATCCGGTAATGCAAACACACTTTCTACTCATTGAAGATAGAAAGATTCATAATCATTATCTTAGCCATAAAATTCAAAATGAGTTAATTTCTACTAGCATTAAAAGTTAAACAAGCAAGTAGTAAAAAAATCAAAGAGGCAAAATACTTTTTCAGTGATCCTTGATTGTACTCAGGATGCAAGTCACAAAGAACAAATGACTTTGATAATAAGATGTGTAGATATCTTAAGTTCTCCAATAAGTATAGATGAGTATTTTTTAGAGTATTCATATGTGAAAGATACATCTGGAGTAGGAATTTTTAATGAATTGCAAGCTGTATTAAAATCCCTTTATCTTATTATTTATGATGTGAAGGGGCAAGGGTGTGATAATTGATCTAACATGAAAGAGAAGAATATGGGTGTTCAAAAAAGATTACTTGACATAAATCCTAGAGCAACTTACATGACATGTGGTTCTCATTCTCTTAATTTAATACTTTGTGATATGACAAAATCTTGTGTTAAAGCTAAATCTTTTTTTGGAGCATGTCAATGCATATATACAGTGTTCTCTAATTCAACAAAGCAGTGAGATGTTTTGCTTGATTATGTTGATGATTTAACTCTGAAATCATTGTCGACTACACTTTGGGAAAGTCACATTCGAAGTGTGAAAGCAATGAAATCACAAGCTTCAAATTAGGGAAGCTTTATTTAAACTAGTAGAAATTAGTGATGATACAAAATTGAAAAGAGATGCTCGAATTTTAGCAGAAGGAGAGCTTTCAAGTTTTGAATTTATATTAAGTTTGGTTATTTGGCATGATATATTGAACAAGATTAACATAATTAGTAAAACTTTACAAAAGGATCCAATATGGATTTTTTTCACAATTCCCACATACAACGTCAAACTGTTGATGCCAGAAATAACACCAATGAGACCGAGAAGACCTCACATAAATATTAAGATACAAGCACGTACGTGGTTCACCCGAATCGTACTACGTCCATGAGACAAACTTTTCGAGAGATTATTATTGATAATATTTGTCTTTACATATTTGTGGCCTTAAGTTATTGAGAGAGTTGTGAAGAGGATGTCTTCACATGTTTGAGAGGTGGATGAGATTTCCTCTCAAATGAAAGGGATGCCTACCTTAAATACACAAAGGTTAAAGTTCCCTTTATACTGTGAGCTTCATATTAGATTTAAGCCCGACCCAAATGAGTACAGCGTGAAATCCCCGCACTAACAATCTGAAAGGCTAAAATAAGCTTACTTGCTTTGTGAAGAATGTATCTATCATCTGCGCAAGCCACATGTCGCGAGAATAAGTCATGTCGCTAAAACCTACATTCTGCAAGATGCAGAATGTTATTTCTCGGGGGAGCCATCTTATCGTGGGAGCCTTCTTCTGGCTAGAAAATGGGCTTATATGGAGGAAATTTAAAAAGCGCCTACAGTTAATAGGAACTAGAGGGACAATTTTTTCTTTTTCTTTAATACCACAAATACGTTTTTATCGTCCATTCATTGTCAAATAACACTAGAGAAGTGAGAACCATCAACTATAAGGAAATGCACCAAGTCTTTTTTTATCAAGGGTACAAAGTTTACAACACAACTGCCTCAGAAGGAGGCTGTACATTCTCTTCCTTGCAGCCTTGAAACAATGCATTCCTACCTACCAATAACACCGGACAAAGAAAACTAACAACGATAGGGAAAGACAGATAAAGAGGACATTAAATCAACACACTGCTTCAGCAATAGCATGACCTTCCTTGCAGCCTTAAAGCCGTACGATCTGACTTTCTACTACTTGAGATTTTGTTGAACAAATCTAGCCAGCAGTCGGCACTAACAACTTTAGAGCTATACAAGGAGTTTATTCATAAAGGATGCTTAGTTTACAGCACCTGCCTGAGGCATGAGGCATATTATTTTTCCTGCGGCCTTGAAGCCACCTGCTCCGACTTCTGTCCATATAAAGTAAAGGTTTTCAGGTAATTAAAGCAAAGTATTATAAACAATGTCAACTGAATAAGATTTTGTTAAAAGAGCTAGCAGCACAATGGAAATGCAAGGAAGTTACAGATAAAGGGAACGTAAAGTATAAAGCATTGTGCCGTACATTATGAGTCCAAATGCAGCCATGAAACCATGTTATCTGCCTTCTGTCAATGTACATTGTAAGCATAATTAAAGCAAAAGATAGTAAAGGATGTAAACTAAATAAAACCCTGGGTTGCTCAGACTATTTGACATAAACTACAGAGTATTTCTAGGGCAAGGAGATTCATATTTTCAAGGCCCTCTTCAAGTTTTCTTATTATCTATTGTTATTAGCAAGAAACACACTTTGTGAAGTTGGCAATAATCTCTGCAACTGAGTCAATATGTTGGTGCACTATAATTATGCCCTCCATACATTTTGTAAGCCAAAAAGGTAATGATCAATTCAAACCAGGAACAGACTTGTTAACAGGTCTTTGAATTCCCAAATGGAACAAATGAGGTCAATAGTCCCTGCTCTTGGAGCCTGTTTCTTTACCATTTCCGACTTCTAGGTCATCAAATGGAAAAAAGAAAAAGAAAACAAACGTGCATGCTATGGTTTAATATGTCAAACTTGCACACATGAGGGATATGTCAAACTTGACGTACCAGTTGATATCTCAAACTTGCACGCATTAGTTTCATATGCACAACTTGTGCGCATTGGCCTGATAATGCTTTTTGTTATGTCTCAAGGTCAATTTTGAGCATTTTCAATCACAAAAACACTGACGAAGTTTAAATTCAAATGCTTCTGCCGCAATAGATTACCAATTCACTACATATTTTTAGCGTAACTTTCTTAAGTTTTCAATTGCTGTATCAGAAAGAGGCAGCAATAGCAACCGAGTTACTGACCTGCTCAGAATGAGGCAAATACTTCCCATCAAATGTCAGGAGTACCCGCTCCTTTCCATCTAGAGCTCTAACTTTGTCGACTGAGCAGTAGAAGTCTATAGCTGACATACTATACATAAAACAAGCGAGTATAAATTAAAGAAAAAAAAAAGTAAAACAAGATTTTCTATCTAGGTATATTGGTTAACACGTGCCATAGACAAATTTCACAATAGTTTTTTCAACAACTAGTTATGTAGCTGTAACATAACAATCTCAGCAAAGTTCATCAAGAAACATTCGGTCAAAACCATTTGTTGAACATCAAGACACAAAATCAAAAATTGAAACTTACATGCCATCCCCAAAGTCCTCATTGATAATCTCCTTGATACTTTCACCAAAATGCATAACTGCTTCATTCAATCTACAGAATCCAAAATCGGTAAATCAAAGGCATACGAGCTAGAAGGATGTTTCATAATTTTGAGGAAACATTCAGAGTAAGGTCCCCAATGACCCATTATTAACATCAAGAACATTGTAAAATATAAACGTAATGGATGCGACTATCACAGCAGATGTTGGTTATTTAACCATCCAAGGAATTACATGAATTTAGCACTTTCTTTGTTTTCATCATTATTTCATTTATTTTATCAATGTTTTCATCATTACGCTACAAACTGAAAAGATAAACCAAATATAGGAGTAGATTTTTGAAGTTTAATCAAAGTCTCACTCTGGAGTAGATTTTTGAAGTTTAATCAAAGTCTCACTCTTTCCCCATGACATTGGACCCAGGACTCTGTGGGACTCAACCCATGCGACAGAGTTGGGAACAAATGCTGGAAATAAAGAAGTTGGGTTTCATTGTTTCTTCCTTTAGCCTAAATCACATCCAATTTAGCACAAGACGAGTAGACAACAATGTCCAGTTCACCATCTTAAGTGCTGGGAAAAAACGGATCCCATTTATACCTTAATGAGTCTTCAATCAATGCTTACGTATTATATATATAGGCCATTCAAACTGCTAATCAGTAATCATAAAGGAAACCCATTTGATTATCAGAAGAACCTAAATTAATGAAGAAAACACAAAAACAGACGTAACCCACCTGTAAATAGTGGGATCTTGGATCAAATTGGGGTCATAGGACCTCAAGGGTGGGATCATCATCTCCCTAATGAGGTCTTGAGTGAGGTCGGGCAGGGCAGCCTGCAACTTAGGGGCAGTTTCAGGCTTGAGCTGAGCTTGGCGCCTCAGAAGCTGGGCAACATACACGTTGGTGAGGCCCGTCTCCTTCGCCAGCTGACTGTACGACTTGCCGGACTTGCGCTTCGCAGCCTGAAGCTGATGGGTTAAGCTTGCCTTGTTCTCTGCCATTTGAGTTTTCTCTCTGTCAGTCTTTCAGTGTCGGTATCATTTTATAAACACTCGGGAACCAGTGGCCTTGGGTTCAATCAACAGAAAAAGAAAAAAATTTGGATATTATTTTCTAATTGAATGTTGCTTAGCCGCCACTTATTATCAATTTTTTCTCAACTTTTATTTCACTCAATTTGCCTCACGCTCTTAATAGACCATATATTTCTTCTAATTTTTCACTAAATTTTTTCACATTTAAATGAATTAACATAGCAATGACATCCATAGAAGAAGAAAAAATTCATAATAAGAATCAATTATCACATATAATTTCGAACAAAATTTAAACAAAATGTGAGTAATACGATGATATAGGCAAATTGGTTCCTAATCTTGGGTGGTAAATAATAAATAAATAAAAAGATAGAAAAACGGTGTCAGTGTTGGAGCTTTGCAGAGTAAAAGCCCAATGAATGTTGGGTTTTCTTGGATAATTTTTGCTTCATGCGATTTTCTTGGATAAGCCAAGGCGGCTAAGCTTTGCTTTAATAATTCATAGGTGGAATTAGATTCATTTCAATTGAATTCCATCCAATTTCACACCCAGTTTGGAACAATGATTGATTCATCAAGTTGATGCATAAGATTATCTTATCTTCTTCCAAATAAGCTTCAATTTTTTTTTGCGGGTGAATGATTGATCAATAATGATGCAGAACATTAGGTGATATATTGATGAAGTTGCCCAAGGCAAGAAGTTTGGGTCGATGGAGTTTTAAAGTTAAATATATATATATATATATATATATTATATATATATATATAACTTAGCCCACTTCTAAGGCCTGGGTTAAGGTCCCTTCCATGGCCCATACTATATAAGTTTTCATTTATTTGTCAACTGTTTCCAATTAATTATCAACATTATAACTTGAACAGTATTTTTATTCACTTTATAAATAATTGAGCACACATAAATTCATTTCAAGTTTATTGGAGGAAAATGACTGAAAATCTCCCACTCAGTTGAAAAGAGAAAACCCGCCCAGTTTTTCCACTTGTATCTTCTTCTCATCAATTGGATTCAACGCAGCCCTCCTTGATCTGGTGTTGCATAGTGGAATTGAGTTTGGAATGTTGGGATTCTTGTTCTCACTTTCTTCATGGATATTGCGAAAAGAATTTGAATTTTTGTCATATTTGGTAATTTTGCACGTGAAGGCCCTTTGATTTCTGTATCCTTCACTTTCATATCTATGTAAAATAGATCATTTATGTATTTATTCACAACAATTTGAAACTTTCTTGGAAACCAAACAAATGTATGACTTTGTATTACACCTTCGATTATTTTCTTTAAAGGGAGATATATCAGAAATTCTTTATATGGAAGAACAAAATTTGGACCACTTAAACAAAAATGCAAATATTTTAATCACTACCTTTAGATTACGTGCGGATTTGAGAAAATGGGTCTCACCAATACGGCCGAACCAAATTTCATCATCAATATTGAGCTCTGGTGAGGAAGATATGTCGACCCATTTAGGCGCTTTGAAGTTCTCATAAGTTTTAATTTCATTGAATATCGGATGGATGGCTCCTCAATTGAGTTTTATGGGCAAGAATGAAAATATTGATATCGACGGATATATCGCTAGTTAAATTTACGGATATCTCGTCCCAAATATCGATATCATTTACGGTCAACAAAAATGACGGAAATTCGATCTAAATGTTGGAAATTTGAAATGAAACTTTGGAAAAAACTTAAGTACTCATTAATGGTTATATAAGACTAATACAAACTATAAAATGAACTTGATATAATAACTATATGATGAATAATATGATACAATAGAGTTCTGTCGATTACTAGTAATATAAAAATTTAAATATAAATATAAATTGAAGTGAATTATTATAATTGAATGTTAATATAATTAAAAACATAACAATATGCATAAAAAAATTGAATGGAAGAAAAATTATAAAATGAGTAAATATATTTAAAATTGAAAAAAAAAATAGAGTCAATCTTTATTCAAAAATTGGAAAGTATTGATGTATTTAAAATTGGAAAGGATTGATATATTTAAAATTGGAAAAAATGATAAATATAGTTCAAAATAAGGAATAAATTAAAAATATAGTTCAAAATAAGGAATAAATTAAAAATATATTTCAAAAGAAAAGAAAGGGAATAAATGAAAAAAAAAGGGAATAAACTGAAGGAAAAAAAAAGGAAATAAACTGAAAAAAAAGAAGAAGAAGGGGAATACACTGAAAAAACGGAAAAAAAAAATAAAGGAAGGAAACTGCGCGCATTTGGGGTGTCGAACCCAAGTGCAAGGAACACTGAACACAAGCCAAACCAACTCCACTACCCAGCCCAATTGAAAAATTATCCAACTAAATAATATATAAAGTAAACTTACTGAGTTAAAAACAGTCATCCCTTCCCTTAGGCGGGTCTGCTATTCGGGTTTTTTTTACCCGGCGGCATGACCCGGTTGTAACTCACTGGTTTTACGTCCGATTTTCATGAAATTTATTCCTATCTCGATCATTTTAATGAAATAAGGAGATCGATGAGCTTAAAATAACGAAAACAGACGATATTTCGCTCAATTTCTTTCCCCCCTCTCTTACGTGTCACCGACCGAATTCACCGATATATCGAGCGATATATCGGCGAAATCGACGATATTTTCATCAGTGTTTATGGGTCCATTCTTCCTTGGGGAACCTATAAAAATTATCTGATTGTCTAATTTTCCCTCCAATAAAACCTGAAATGGATTTAAGGTGGCCCAAAAAAATGTCACATCACTGTTGAAGCTGAATTCGTCCTTTAAACTCAAAAAACCTAAGGATCCCTGTAAACAAGCAAACAGTAAGCTATCATTCGTTCAATGATCGAGACCCGAAGGGTGTTCGACCAAGAACGCTCCAATGCTTAAGTTAGTTTCGAAACAGAAATCTCAAGAGCTTAAGTAGCGTTGAACAGAATTACCTGTAAAGTGAGATGAGCTCCGCTATTTTGTAGGAAATCCTTGGGAGGCTCGGAGCGTTCTGATTGGTCGGTTGAATTTGTAATTAATAAATAATATATTTATAATTTATTATTTAATAATTATAATAATGGTTCATTATGATAATAATGATAATTATTGTGATTTAATATCAATATTTAATTGTCCGTTATTAAGAATAATAACAATTAACTCATATGAAGAATATTAATATGTCGGAGACTTTTAACCCGATTAAATAACGTATTTAGCTGGTAAATAGATTATTTAATGTGTGGATGTCTATAAGTCATTAGTACTATTACTAGGGGCAATTTGATCATTTCAGGAATTATGGGCCATGTGATAGCTCCACAATTTTCGGGTGATTTTGGGTTCCACAAATACCACCACATCGCTTAGGAATTCGGGGAATTCTGAGGGATGTACGAGGCTTGGAATTTTTTCGAGAAATTCTGTTGGGCTAGGTGTTGTGGGTCGAGTGAGAATTAATTTCGAATTGCAAAGCTCAAACTAGCAAAATTTGGGCTTCCAACATGAAAAAAACGAGCCTTATAGCTTGAAGAAATTTGGTGGAATTGATGTGGGTAAAAGAAAAAAAGGAAACATTTTTTTTTTCAACCCCCAAGAAATTTAAACCTCATAAGTGGTAATTAATCTCATTAAGAAAGAAATTAAATTTATTCCTCCGTTTTGAGTTTCTTTCCCTTATTTAAATGACTTATGTCAGCTGAGTAGGGAAATTAAAGGAAAAATTGACCCCAAGTCTTCTATCTGTTTGAGTGAAAGGAGGAAGAATCGGCTGGTGAAGCAAGAGTGGTTACAGGGTCTTCTGACGGTAAGATTTTCCTACCTACGCCCATTTATTCATTATTTTTGTCTGTTTGTCTTTTTCTGTTCTAATGCCGCACAAAAGAATTGAGGTTATGCTCAAAAAGCGTGAGCAGTGGAAATGACAGAGAAAGAAAATGAATTGAGGCATCTGATGGACGATTTGGTGGGATTTTTCTGGTTGGCTAGAGAATTGTGGGGCTCTGGTGGGATTGCAAAAAGGGAGACATGTGTCTTCTAGCCATTGACGGATGGCCTGACGCGAACAGTGAGATCAGACAGGCGGGCCTCGCGCGACTGTGGCTTGTCTGGGTTGTGCGTTTGAAGCGGCCACGCGGCGCGAGCTGGTTGGCTCTCAGGCTGGCAGCGCAACTTTTGCCTGACGCATCAGGTGGCTGGCGGTTGGGCAGTCACTTCTCTTGAGCGATTGACAGGTGAGGTTAGAGATTGTCTGTGGAAGGCCATGGACAAATGGCGCGTATTTGCTGGGCCGTCACCTTGCTTGATTGACTGGCAGGTGACGATAAGCTTCTCTTGCAACAATTGTTTGCACTCAACGTATATTTATATAATAAATATGTTATTACTACTTTGCTTTTTCGTTTTACAGGAGTATTTGTATACATATTTAATATAAATAAATTTATATATTAAAAGGTGTATTTAATATATAAATAATTGCTATTTTTAATATATAAATAATTGCTGTTTATATAACTCAGACATATACTTTTTTTTTTGCAAGTATATTTATGCATATATTTAATATAAACATATTAATATATTAAAAGTATGTTTAGTATATTTACATTATTAATGTATTTAATAATAACACACGCATTTTGAATATACGTATATTTAATTTATATAAATATATAAATATATTAAAATGTGTATTTGATATATTAATATTATTAATGTGCTTGATAATTGCTTTCATATTTCGAATAATTATTTGTGTATATATTCTAGTACGTATATATTTGGTATATACTTATTGTCAGGAACTAATAAATTCGTTGCGTCAAGGTGCACTTCTGGAGAGACCTAGCAGGCTCGCATTGTGGGAGCAGGGTGGCTTGCGTAGTCAGATTCTGTTCCGAGGTAAGGACAAGGACTTTGAAGGACTCGAAGATTTCCAGGCATGGAAGATCCGCTACAAACATGCGTTTCCAGAAGGGGTACTTGCAGAGCTTTGCGACAGATGTTCCTCCCAGAAAGCTCCCAAGAATAGCAGAGGAAGAAATCTGAAGTCCAATAGATGGACCAAATTCCACCCTTTGATCTTCAAATGGGGATTCAAATTCCCGTTTTCGAAGTTTTTCTCCGGGATTCTTAGTCAGATGGGTTGCTCGCCTGCTCAGCTGGACGTTGACTCTTACAAACACGTCATGTGTTTTGAGAAGCTGGACGAATTTTTCAAACTGGAGCTTACTGGCGAGGAATTTTAGCACTGCTACACTATAGCGCACAATGGGCTCTCTGGTGGAAGTCTCACGCAGGTCATCCCCAAAGTTGAGTTGTTTATGAACACTATATTCACCGACGAGGCGTACATGCAGAGTTGCTGTGAGGTGGGTGGCACATGGGATCGCAACTGCAGTGGAAATGTGAGGATTGCATCTTGCCTCCGTACTCGCGATGAAATGTACTCAGATTTCGAGAGCCATCCTGATCTAACGAAGATTGACAGAGCCCTGAAGAGTCCTCTTGAGTTTCGTGAGACGAGCTAGCTGCTTTGCCCATCCAGAGATGCTGATGACGGAAGACCTCCTGTTAGCATAGTCATGGAGTGGTTAAGTTCTCCGCTACGTCTGAAGAGAGCTGTCATCCAGAAGAAGAACCATAGAGAAGGACCTGATGCACCCCCAAAAAGGAAATCAGGTCTTGAAATGCATTCACAAGATGCCCTGGACTCCACACCCTGTCAAGCTAGTCCAGCAGAATCATCCAGCAAACGTAGAGCCTCAAGTGGTCCTTTAGAGCAAGCGGCGGATCCTTCCAAGAAGCTGAAGGTTGTCTCTACTTCCCCTGAAATGATTGAAGCTCTTCGGGATGATGGTTCAGAACGTCTAGTTGAAAAAGTACAACCAACTTCTAGGGCTGTGAATACAGAGGCTGCCCTTGAGATTACGGAAATGGAGAAGGTAGTGCCAGAGGCTGCGTATGATAAAGTTGCTAGAGACCTCAGGATCACAAAAGCGGGGCCCACAAGCTGGTTGACATACTTCGTGGACAAGCGGGGCTGGAAGAGGAGAATAAGCCAATGAAATCAGAGTGCATCCGCCTTCAAGAGGGTCGCGACCATTCTAGATGAAACAACAATGCCTTGGTGGGGAAAATTCGTTCATTAGAGAACAAAATGCTCTAGCTGGAGACAAGTCACGTAGAAAAGTTACTGGTAGAGAGTGAACGCGACACTGCCCTTAACGAATCTGTTTTGCTGTGTGGACGTTTGCATGAGTCGGAAGAAAAAGTCAAACTTCTAGAAGCTGAAATAGAAAATCTGAATGCTGATTGTTCGCTACCACCACATGCCCCCACAATTTTGTACGTCAAGGAAATTGAAGTGCAAAAGTTAGGTACGGAGAGCCGGAGCGGGACCACAACCAAAGAGCAGGAGTTGGAACTAGAGATGAAGCTTAAGGCTGAACCTGAGCTTGAGGACGAGGCCAAGAAAGTAGATGTTTCTGAAACCGACGAGTCACCTTTTGACAACATTTCCCTACTTTTAGCAGAAGAGTGGGCAGAGTTTCAAAGAACCATGGGTTGTGAAGAGTTGTATCCATAGTTACTTTATCTTTGTATGTTGATTATCGCATTTGCATTTTTGTATTGAATAACTGGTTTGAGGAATCGAGATGTGATTAGCCAACCACCCTTCAAATAAATGAAAACGATATTTATGAGGAATGTTGAGCTCTTGTGTTTTTGTCAAATTCTATGAACTATCTTTATGTATCCAAACTTGTTCGCTCATCAAATGCCCCCGTTGAAGCCATGGGCGTCCAACTTTGGGGTTTCAGCTAACTTGGTTAGCGTTCGTTTCTGTGTTGCCTTCAAGGAATGGCTTTTGCTTCTGAAAAGAAGGCTTGAAGTGCTTCCATGTGGAAGACTTGGAGTGCTTCCAAGAGGAAGACTTGGGGTGCTTCCTAATGGAAGGCTTGGAGTGCTTCCTATTGGAAGGCTTTGAGTGCTTCCTAGTGGAAGGCTTTGGGTGCTTCCTGATGGAAGGCTTTGGGTGCTTTCTCGTGGAAGTCTTTAGGTGCTTCCTGGTGGAAGGCTATGGGTGCTTCTTGATGGAAGGTTTTGGGTGCTTCTTGATGGAAGGCTTTGGGTGCTTCCTGGTGGAAGGCTTTGCAAACAACATGATTAACTTGAGAATGGCTTGGTATCTTTATTGATAAGTTGAATAAAACATTCTCAAAAGAAAAAGTCTACATTTAATACACAACTAAAGCTGGTCTAGTTTCAGGTTTGTAGTAAACATAGTATTTCCTAAGATGATGAGCGTTCATGGAACCACTCACCAACTTTCTGTTCATGGTTTCCAAAGTGTAACTCCCATTTCCTCCTACTTGGTAGATACGGTAAGGCTCTTCCCATGGGGACTTGAGTTTTTGAGAGCCAGGACGGTTCGGTGTTGCGAACTTCTTCTTGAGAACAAGGTCACCAGGGAGGAAGTGCCGGATCCTTTCCTTTTTGTTGTAAGAACTTCAAACCTGTTGTTGGTAGCTGGAGATGCGCTTTACCACTTGCTCCCTTAATTCCTCACTGAGGTCAACAGAAGTCCTTAAAGCTATGGAGTTGACCACTGGATCATCAAGCTCGGTAAAGAGCGTTGGAACAACAAAATTTGGTGGTATGACAGCGTTGGTGCCATATGCAAGAGTGAATGGAGATTCGCTAGTTGCACGACGCGAAGTTGTACGATACGCCCATAGCGTTCCATCCACCTTTTCTTCCTGCAAGCCTTTTTTATCATCAAGTCTTTTCTTGATACAATCGAGGATTGTCTTGTTTGATGCCTCAGCTTGGCCATTACCCTGGGGGTAGTAAGTAATTGAAGTTAAATGTTTTATCTTCCAAGACTCGAAGAATTCGTTGATTATGGCGCCAGTGAACTGAGTTCCATTGTCCGTTAGGATGACCTTGGGAAGTCCTAATCGGCAGATGATCTGGCTCCAAATGAATTTTTGAACATCAACCTGAGTTATGGTGGCCAAGGCCTTTGCTTCCACCCATTTGGTAAAGTAATCAGTGGCGACGATCAGATACTTTTTGCTTGGGACCAGTGTGCATAGAAGCGGTCCTACGATATCAATTCCTCATTGCATCAACGACCAAGGGCTCGTCTGTGCATGCAGCTCTTCCAGTGGGACCAATTGGTTAGGTTTGAACCTTTGGAATTTGTCGCATTTCTGGGCATATTGCAAGGCTTCCTGGCGCAGAGTTGGCTAGTAAAATACTACACTAAGCATCTTTTGAGCAAGCGACCTTCCACCAGAATGATTCCCACAATGTCCTTCATGAATTTCAGCTAAGACTTTCAACGTTTCCGGATACCTTAAACATAGCAAGTTCGGCCCTATGAAGCTTTTTCGAAAAATTCGGCCCATGTCAACATAGTATTGTGCAGCCTTCATCTGGATTTTGCGTGCTTCTAATCGTTCATCAGGCAATATGCCATGCTCTAGGTAGTTAATAAAAGGATCCAACCAATTTGGAGATGAATCAAGTTGTCTTACTTCAATCTCCTTAACATTAATACTTCGCTGCTCAAGATTCTCAATCGGGATTGAGCGCTTGAATCGGTAGTCAAGTGATGACGCTAGATTTTCCAACGCATCTGCTTGTGCATTTTCTGCTCATGGAAGTTGATGAAAAGTGAAAACCGAGAAAAAAGAAAGCATTTCCTGGACCTTGTTATTATATCTGAGCATCCTTGCATCATGCACAGCATATTCACCGATCGATTGGTTAGTGATCAATTGTGAATCCGAATGAATAGCGAGTTTTTTGACGCCCAACTCCTTGGCAAGTGCGAGCCCACAAATCAAAGCTTCATACTCCACTTCATTATTTGAGGCTTTGAATCCAAACTGTACTGTTTACTCCTTTATTGAGCCATCAGGAGTGATAAGGACAATCCCTTCTCTTACCCCATTCTAGTTCGAGGAACCGTCAACAAAGAGCTTCCATAGAAGATTGGAAGTTAAGGGTTGCAGAGAAGAGGAACTGTCGCCATGATCTTGTGACAAGGAAGTGTCAGAGGCCATGGGGACTTTGCCAAGCTTATTGCCATTGCTTCCTTCCAGTGATGCTGGTGTGAACTCCACAATAAAATCCGCTAAGGCTTGGCCTTTGACAGCTGTACTTGGACGATATAGCAAATCATGCTGACTCAAATCTATGGTCCATTTCATTACTCGTGTCGATGCATCGGGTGCATGAAGTAACGAACGGAGTGGATATTCTATCATGACGATTACCCGATGAGATTGAAAGTAAGGCCTCAACTTCTTTGTGGTAACCAGTAACGCCAGAATCAGGTTTATGAGCTTCGGATATCGTGTCTAAGCATCAAGAAGGGCTTTGGATGTGTAGAATACAGGCTGTTGAATCTCATTCTCTTTCAGGATAAGTGCAGAGCTTACAGGAACATCTGAGACCCCCAAATATAGGAACAAATCCTCGTTATCTTTGGGTTTTGATAGTAGCGGTGGAGACATCAAGTAGGCCTTGAGATCTTGAAACGCTTTCTCGCAAACTTCATCCCACTTATCTCTGGATGCCTTCTTTACCGCTTGGAAGAAAGGTCGGCACCAGTCAGCTGACTTGGACATGAATCTGTTCAATGCTGCAGCTCGTCCAATGAGACGTTGAATCTCTTTCTGACTTGATAGGGACTTCATCTCGAGAATTTTCTTGATTTGCTTTGGATTTGCTTCGATCCCACGCTGAGTCACAAGGTAACCCAAGAAATTCCCTGCTGATACCCGGAAAGTACACTTCAGAGGGTTGAGCTTCATTTTGTACTTCTTCAGTAAATTGAAGGTCTCTCGCAGGTTGGTGATATGATCCCCTCGTTTTTCTCCTTTGACCATGATGTCTTCCACATAGACCTCCATGGTTTTGCCGATGAGATCTTTGAATATCCGATTAACAAGTCTCTGGTATGTTGCACGCGCATTCTTGAGGCTAAACGGTATGACCTTGTAGAAGTACACACCTCGATCGAAAACGAAGGCAGTTTTGTCCTTGTCTTTTTCATGCATGAAAATCTGATTATAGCATGAGTATGTGTCTAGGAAGCTTAGGAGCTCATTTCTTGCAGTAGAGTCCACTAAGAGATCGATTCTGGGCTGGGAATAGTTATCCTTTGGGAACGCAAGATTGAGATCGGTGTAATCAACACATCGTCCTGCTTTTTTTTTCTTGACAAGTACGACGTTTGCTAGCCATTCAGAGTGCGGAAATTCTTCGATGGACCCAGCAATGAGTAACTTGTCAAACTCCTCTTGGATGATAGCAATTTTCTCGGGGGAAAAATTGTGCCTTTTCTGCTTGACCACCTTGTGGTTGGGATTAACGTGCAGCTTGTGGCAAGCGATGGCAGGATCAATCCCCTGCATGTCAGATGGACACCAAGCAAAAACTTTTTTCTCCTCACGAGGGAAAGCTATGAGTTTTTTTTTTGTGTCACTCAATCGAGCACCAATGCGGGCATGTCGCTCGGGATATTGAGGGTCAAGTTGAATGAGGGTGACGTCATCCTTCGGTTGCCATTCTTCTAGATTTGGTGGTTCCTCATGAATGTCAGGATCTTGACCCGTGATTAGTTGCAATTTGGGAGACGAAGAAGAAAACTTGCCCCCAGTAGATGACCCTACCTGGGGAATAAACTCAGCCTCCTTGACCTCCTTTAGCTCTTTTGTAAGGCACTGCCGAGCCATCGCCTGATTGCCTTTGATCTCCCCGATTCCACTTCCGGGGATAGGGAATCAAATCTTCTGGTAAAGGCTTGACGTGTTTGCGAGGATTTTATGAAGCCATGGTCTTCCCAAAATTCCATTGTATAGAGAGTATTCGTCCATGATGTAGAAAGTCTAGGACGTGACAACGGGATCATAATGTACATCCAACTGGAGAGTGCCTACGGTCATGCTCGTTGACCCATTGAAACCTCGGAGCGGGACATCCTTTTTTGTTTTGAGGCTTTCTAACCCCATCTTGCGCACTGCATTCATGCAGAGGATATTTGACGCGCTTCCTTCATCAACGTGAATCCGATCAACTTGAGCATGAGCGATCTAGATTGACACGACTAAGGCATCATCATGCGGCCAATAAAGTCCTACCTTGTCCTTCAAAGAGAAACCAACGAAAAGGTCGTTGGCCACCCCAGGGGTGGTAATATGGGAGACTTGAGAGACGACTAGTGCATCTTGTATCTTTCTTTTCTTCTTCTTGGAGGTGGTTCCTACAACTCTGATTCTGATATGATGGTGTTGATGCGAATTATCTTTGTTGCAGGTTCCTTCGGTCCTTTATTAGTGGGTCGATCAACAGCCTTCCCTTTGACATACTCAGTGCAATGTCCCTCTTTAATGAGATTTCGGAGATATCACTCGAAAGATATGCATTTTCTGATGCTATGCCCATAGCACTCTTGATAGGCACACCACTTCGTTTTATCAGCCTTCTCTTTGTCACCTTTAACTGGCTCCGGCTTCTTGAACCATGGTTTGTCCTTAATTTCATTGTGGATCTGATGGACTGGAAAAGATAGCTGCAAGTTAGGCTTCCCCATAGTTGGTGTTTGGGAGGGTTGTCCCGCGTTGCACTTGTTGGACTTTCCAGTCGCAAACTTTCCATGATACTCATCTTTATTGGAGGCCTTTTCACTAGCCCCAGCATGGTCCTGAGTATGGGTGGCGCTCTTCTCGTCCTCCCAGCTTTTATGTCGCTCTGCTAGCAAGAGCATCTTGGTGAAACTTCACCCATTGCTCATGACGATGTCTCTGTAAAGCTAGCTGTCCCGAGGGAGCCCTTGTTTAAATTCCATTGCCGCAATAAGGTCACTACAGCCGAAAATTCGAGACTTCTCCTTGCAAAATCTCCATATGTATTGTCGCAGAGTCTCTTTTGCACTCTTTCGGACAGAAAAAAGATGGCCATCCTTCACCTCGATTGTCCGAAGTTGTGGGTACTCCTTCACAAAGGCCAGAGCCAACTCTTCAAAAGACGCAATCGACCTCCGAGGGAGATGATTGAACCAAGTCATGGCTTGGCCTTGAAGAGAAGCTTGAAAAACTTTGCACATGAGCGCATCGTTATGTCCGTGGGGGACCATGACGCCCCGGTAGTAATCTATGTGTTTTACCGGGTAGGAAGCTCCTTTGAATGGAGTGAAGTTTGGCATTGCAAACCTTTGAGGGAATGGTTCTTCCTCAATATCTCTTACAAAAGACGTGGATAGCTGTATCTGGTGACGTAGATCGTCCTCTAGAGTGCCATCTCGTTGAATAAGAAGGTGCATGTCCAACATCCTTTGTACATCATTAGCCCGCAGCGCACCTTGCTGAGGCGATGAGTCATTTCGTGCTAATCGTCGTGAACCTCCTTGAGCCTCTCCCCTTGATCTCTGGGGTCGCGCAGGGGAGTAAGCTTCATCCTCCCCCTCACTACAATGGGCATATTGTCTTGGAGTTTTATGCGGAGTCTGGTGCTGCCCCCTGCTCCCATGTGAGCGCTCCACCCGTGAAGTTGCTTCGATCCTACTTCCGAGCCGCTCATGTACCAATGGCTTTGGGCGTTGTAGGCTCTTTGCTCGGCGAGTGTGACTTTTTTCACAAGAATCTCTTAGTGAAGTGTCCCGTGACATTGTTTGGCATCAGACCTTTTCCTTCCCCAAACGTCTTGGAACACTCTTTTGCCCTCGACGTGAAGTGGGATGCCTCTCTGGTTCTTGGGCTGGTCTTTCTGCCAGGAGTCGCTACAAGAGCTCTGACTGAAGTTAAACTTGGCTGCTCAACCTTTCAACTTGCTGTGCCAAGTTGTCCTGGGGAGGTTGGTGGTGACTCCTTCCTGAGACGTCGTGGCGCCCATCCAAGAAGTCTCGCAAATCCATGCTTGTTGTGGGCTGACCTTGCCTTGATGTTCCTCCCATCAACCGCCCGCTTGCTTGCTGCAAGGTTGAAGTTCCTTCCCCTAGAGCGGGCACTTGGGTTGTTGGAGAAGGAAACGCTCCGAAGCTGAAGGTCGGCATCCTTCCTTGCGTCTACATGGGCGCTTCTATGGATACTCGACGGGGTCGAGTTGGGCGTTCCTCTGGAGTCTCAATGCGTGCTTTATTCCTCGTCTGGGCAGTTGAGGCAGAAACACCTTCTCCAGCTGAACGAACGGATCGTCGAACTCTGGCCATGCTTTGATCAGCGAATCTTGAATGGAAATTTGTCGAACGATGAACATGTTCAAGATCTTCGAATCAATGTTAAGAACGATGAACGAAATAGGATGAACGATGAACAATCGTGTGAGCTTCTTCTTGAATATCTTCAAGCTCTCAATGAAAGCATCAATTGCTGAAGCTGAATTCGTTATTTAAACTCAAAAGACTCAAGGATCCCTATAAACAAGCAAACAGTAAGCTATAGTTCGTTCAATGATCGAGACCCGGGGGGCGTTCGACCAAGAACGCTCTAATGCTTAAGTCAGTTTTGAAAGAGAAATCTCAAGAGCTTAAGTAGCGTTGAACAGAATTACCTGGAAAGTGAAATGAGCACCACTATTTATAGGAAATCTTTGGGAGGCTCAGAGCGTTCTAATTGGTTGGTTCAATTTGTAATTAATAAATAATATATTTATAATTTATTATTTAATAATTATAATAATGGTTCATTATGATAATAATGATAATTATTGTGATTTAATATCAATATTTAATTGTCCGTTATTAAGAATAAGGACAATTAACTCACAGGGAGAATATTAATATTTCAGAGACTTTTAACCCGATTAAATAATGTATTTAGTTGGTAAATAGATTATTTAATGTGTGGATGTCTATAAGTCATTAGTATTATTGACAGGGGCAATTTGGTCATTTCAGGAATTATGGGCCACGTGGCAGCTCCACAATTTTCGGGCGATTTTGGGTTCCACAATCACCACTTAACATGAGATTCGATGGAAAAATCAACGGAGAGACTGAACTGTACTGTTTTAAATAGTTTAGAATGGTAAATGAAATATTTGAAACGTCAACAGTCTAATTCTGTAATTTGATTTGAATAATAGGGTAGTAAAATGTAAATTGCTCTTTAAAATTTCACAATTATATGTAATGAGTATGGATGAGCTATACCAAATTACCCTCCTATTTTCATTATATCAAAACAAACAAAAGAATTTAGAGAACAATTTAGAATTGTAACTTGCATTAAGTATATTAGTATTACTCATCTTTAAGACCGTTTCAAGTGTAATTATGAAAAATAAACATATATATTACTGTATATCGAACTAAACATAATTATCAATTGTTTCTTTAATTATATGGGTCGAATATGAATTTTTTAGCTTACATGTGAACAGGGCCGACCTTTAAGGGGGGTAATAGGGGCTTAAGCCCCGGGCTCAAAATTAAAAAGGGCCCAAAATTTCCAAAATTTTCTTATATTAAAAAACAAAAAAGAAAATAAATTGTGTAAGGATTTGAGATGAGCGATGCGGAAGTCGGAAGGTCGACCGTGAAACCAAGAAGGCACTCGCTCACACTTCGTTCTTCCATAATGATGGCATAGAGTCCAAGGTTTCAATCAATTAGTATTCCCACTTTTCAAGTTTGTATTAAAACTTATAAACTTGTATTATTTGAACTAAAAATCTCTCTGAACTGAAGCACTTCTACTGTTCTACATGGAGAACAATCCCATCCCAGTTTTTATATCTCCACACTCGGCACTCCACAAGACAAAAGAAATTACAAATCAATTACTAAAGAAACGAAAGTCCTCTGATTGTTTGTTTTGAGCTCATATACAAGAACTTGCATACCTGAGACCTGGGATGGGATTGTTTTGAAATCTGAACTCAGATACAAAAACTTGCAGCCTTCATGGTAAGTGTCATTTTTCCTTTTCCTCCTGGACTTCTAGTCCTCCGATTTCGTTTTATCTATCATTGTTTGCTGGGAAAAACTTGGGGGGAAAAGATGAAGAAACTGAACCAAGTTGTCCACTTTCTCCTCTGTGAGAAGATGAAGACACCGAAATTTCAAAATTGGGATTTATTGGTTTGCTCAAAATTAATTGCATTTTTTTGATGGGTTTGTTTTGTAAAGTAATTTTAATGAGTTTTAATTGTATGTGTATGGGTTTTAACTTTCAAGTAATTTTGGAGCAAAAAAACCATGTGTATGGCCGGCCATATGGGATTTATTGTTTTGTTCAAAATTAATTAGAAGGAAGTTGATGAGCCAGAGAAGAAAGTGTATGTGTAATTGTGTATGGGTTCTCACATACACCTTCTAAAGCTTTGTTGACTCTTCAGGGAAGTAAAAACAAAAATAAGCAAACAAAAAAACAGTATCGTTTTTTACTTTTTTTTTTTTTGAGATCAAGCAAATAAGCATTTCATTAATAAGTAAACATTACAAAGAAATGAAAACTCACCAATAGAAAACCTTAAAGGGAAAAATATGCACACAAATAACACTAGATTCACGTGCATATAGATCCAATAACATAAAATTAAACCAGCCCAAAAGTAACCCTAGATCAAAACTATGGAAAGCCGCCATAATCCGAACCACCGTCATCATCCGCTGCCCAAGTTGCCAAGGACCAACAAACACGATACCACCAAAAGCAAGGAAGGTGAAGGTGAAACCAAAGTAGTCAGCGGAAAATGGGGGTGAAAAGGTCACCCGCGCACAGAGCGCTCCCATAGTCCATTCGACGAGTGCATATAGCACTTTAAACGCAAACCAGTGCCAAGTCGGCCACTGAGTTGAAGGATGGACTTTGGTGGCTGCGTATTTAAGGTTCATCGCCTCCAAAGGCATTGGATAGGGGAAGAGGAAGGGAAAGAGACTTGATGGAAGTAAGCTAATGTGGGAGTTGGAAAAAGGATCTAGGAGTATTGCAGAACTCTCCAAATGAGGAGGGGGAAAACTTCCATAGTGGAAAGGGCTGAATAACCACCACAAAGGGCGGAGAACAGGCAGATTTGAAGGAAACCAACAAACACAGCCAAAAAAACAAACCGATAAAGAAAGGAAAATAAAGGAACCAAAGGCCTACAAACTAATAAAGAAAACCAAAACGAAGAGGAGCCACAAGACGCGAGCAGCAACGGTCACCAGCAAGACGGTGAGCAGCACCCCAGCGAGCCGACGAGCACCACAGTGAGACGCGCGACCAGCGAGCAGTAGAACCACCGAACACCACCACCGCGAGACGACGAGCTCCACCACAGTCGCAAAGCAACGAGCACCACCGCAGTTACACAGCGACACGTTCCGTCTGGTTCAGGACCGAAGCAAAGCCCACCACACCGATGGCCAACGAAGGGAGAAAGAGCTGGAGAAAGAAACTGGAAAAAATAGAGAAAAGAGAAACAGGGGAGGCAGGGGAAGGACAGGAGAAACAGGGGAGGCAGGTGAAGGAGGGGAGAAGAAAAGGAAAGAAAAAGCAATGGAGGATGGGGTGCTGCCACCAGCCCCAGAAGGGGGCGGCGGCAGCTAGGGTTTGCAAACTCGCTGCTGCTGGCTTTAACAGACAAATGAGTTAGTGTTGTGAAAAATTGATTTCCAGTATCGTTTTTTACTAGGCGTCACAAATCAAATGGTTTTTGCAGATTTTTGCAATTAAGAAAAAAAAAACAGTACCGTTTTTTAAATCCTTTTATGTTTCAACTTTCATTTAATCAATTAATTGTGTAGATTTTTATAGATTTTTCTATTAGAGCTTATTTTTGTAGAGTCCAGATTCCGGGTTTTATTGTTCTTATCTTGACAATTATATATTGTTACTTTGTTGGCTGTTAGATAGTTATATATAATATACTAGTGATTGATTTTCTGATTTTGTTGGAAAAAAAGATTGAATATGTTTCCTAAAAAAACATCTCTCTGGACATGACTCAAGATAGGCTAAATGGTTTAGCATTATTATGTATTGAAAATGATATGCTGAAAAATATTGACTATAAAAACATAATTGATGGGCTAAAAAACATCTCTATGGACATGACTCAAGATAGGCTAAATGTTATAGTATTATTATGTATTGAAAATGATATGCTGAAAAATATTGAATATAAAAGTATAATTGATGATTTTGTTTCTAAAAGTGCAAGAACAAGACATTTGAAGTGGTAAATTATGTATTTGTGATTTCATTATAATTTTATTTTTGGTAGGAGCATGATGCTGGTTAAATGACGAAGCTCTTAATTAAAGATTATTCTTATATTGAATATGCAAACTTGTATAGAATGACTGAAGTTTGCTGGTTTCAGCAGCTTATTGCTACTGTGTGACAACTATTTAGAAATGATAGTTTTAGCTGTCTCAGGGAAGTTTTGTAAAGTATAGGAGTTGTTACTTTTTTTTTAAACAATGTATTGTTTTAAACATGAGGTACACTTTTCCTTTGTCCGGAGTTTTTTCCTAATGGGTTTTTTTCTCTGATAAAGGTTTTAACGAAGCCTCATAATATATATAAAAAATATAATCAATTTATACAAATTTATATTTTAAATAATTAAGTATATAAATTAAGGGCACATTTTTTATTCTTGCCCTAAGCCTCTATTTGTTTATACCGGCACTGCATGTGAACATAAATATTATTATACCGTTGTGCTTGTGGTAGGATGTTATTATTGAAAGCTAGATTTGACATGAAGTTGAGCATTGTCTTTAATATATTTTTGTACTTCCTATAGTACTCTAATTAACAAATTTCCAAATATCATCGTGTATGCTTTCATTGTGTTTCTGATGACACATGCTTTCCCTTAGTTGAGCAAACATCCACTTCCAACTCATGCCAACTCTATTACCACCGCTGCCATCACTAGCAGCTCCTCCTCCACTCAAAGACCACCATCACCTCATCCCCCTCATCCACACCTACATCCATCCCTGCACCACCGCCACTACCTCTAATACTTTCAACATCATGCCCCTTTTAGTTATCTTCCACCACTACAACTCTTTCACATCAGAATTTACTCAATATTTTGACACTATTTTTTTATATAAATTAATCCGCTTTTCAGGCATAAGTACATAACATGTAAATTAGTTTATTTACTGATTTACCATATTCTTTTTAAGTATTTCGTCTTTTTAAAATTTTTTTTTTGTTTCCTAATTCCCACTATACCCTTTTAATCGACTATTTACATATTACATCCATATTTTGGGAGTTTTTTTTTTTATTAGATGTGATTTTAAAATTTAAATATTTTAGATTTTATTTTAAATTTTAATATTTATTTTGGTAAAGATAATGATTCCAAATAAATTTCCTACGAATTTCTTTATAAGTCATTTTAATCGTCTGAATTTTTTAGGTACTATGTGATATTTTTCCAAGATTACAGTCGTATATGTATTTTATTATCTTTAAAATTTTTGTTTTATACCTTATGATCAAAGGTATAGTAGGAAAATTAATGGTTTTTTCCTAAAGGTAAATTAATAATTCTACCTATTACTTATATGTCCATTCTATTTTAACCCATAATTATATTTCAAGAATTCACTTTTAAATTGATTTGATATACCAAAAATAAAAATAATTACAAATGTTCATACCTTATCGGCCCAGACCGAGCATGAAGCCCATACTAACTACAGGCCCAGCCCATTACCAATCCGGACCAATCTTGGAGGCCCAACCCTCTACCTGGCTCTACATGTCGGCCCAGCCCTTTTCTGACACCATGCCACTGGCCGACTCTGGAGGCTTAGCCCCTATCGGTCGGTGAGTTGGCCTAGACCGACCGATCGGCCCAATACTGCCGCCCAGCACAAGTCCAAGGGTTCCAGGCCCACTCATGCGAACAAACCCTAGTCGGGTCTGGATGGCACCTCCACGTGTTAGTCTCACAGCAACTGACATTTGTCCCACATCGGGAAAATACAAATATTATATTCACCACACCCGTACAAAGGGGTCCATTTGTCGTACAAAGGTAACTAAACAATTACTGTTCACTACTACTTTTACAGTATACTTTCCATCACCCACTCTACACCTTATACCGACCACTGACTTGGGCGTCGGAGTACCTTTGGGCTGGTACCACACCGGTGCCTATACTCTGACCGACCGACCAGTTTCCTTTCTTTTCAGGTCTACACAGGGCACGTGGCAGAGCAACATTCGCTCCCTAAGTTGGCACATTTTGAACATCAACAACAAACAATCAAATTTTAAAAGGTAGATTACATATACAATTATATCTAAGAAAGAAAGGTACATTGGGTTTGGGTATAATATACCTATGCCCACATCTAGACAAAAACAAACAATATATTAACTTCAAAATTGCTACTCTTGTCATGAGATATTATGTGAATTTTTCTAAAAAAAATTATACATAACTTAAATGACATGCTTGTAATTTTTTTTTTAAATAACGGACTAAAACAAATTATTCGGATTGCACATCAATTCAAGAATTTTGTGATTCTATATTTACTGTTCTTATTTACTGTAGTGGACTAATTTATAACTTAGACTCTTATAAATAGACCTATTTATAATTATCCCTTTTTTTATACTCATCGTATTTTAAAAATAAATTTTAATAAGTGTTGAACTACTTTTAATTTACAAATGATTATTTTAAAGGTACAACATACACAACTTAAAAAACAAAACACAAAAATACAAACTAATCCTAAGTTAAAATGAGTCGAGGTATATTTGGGTTAGGCTCGAAGTACTGTGGTGCTCACCCAAAAGAATCTTAATGTTAGGATCCGATCCTTCTCGGTCAGGACACGACTCTAGCACGATATTGTCCGCTTTAGACCTCCTCGCCCTCACGATTTTGTTTTCGGGAGCTCACGGTGCAACTTCTCAGGGGGTCACCTATCATGGAATTGCACCAAGCTCAACTCGCTTAACTTTGGAGTTCCAACTGAACCTAAAGCCACTGAGCTCCCAAAAGGCCTCGTACTAGATAGGTGTATGCCTACACATTTAAGGCACACCACCATTCTCCTCTCAGACCATTCCCCTCACAGGAATGTGGGATCGTTCACCGTTCCCTCCAGGACACGAGTCTTGTAATCCACCCCCCTTAGGGCCCAGCGTCCTCGCTGGCACACTTCCCGGTCGGGGTTTGGCTCTGATACCATTCTGTCAAGACCCGACCCTCCTCGGTCAGGACCTGACTCTAGTACGATATTGTCCGTTTTGGGCCTCCTAGCTTTCACGGTATTTTTTTTCGAGAGCTCACGGTGCAACATTCCAGGAGGTCACCCATCATGGAATTGCACCAACCTCAACTTGCTTAACTTTGGAGTTCCAACTGAACCCAAAGCCACTGTGCTCCCAAAAGGCCTCGTACTAGATAGGTGTGTACCTACACATTTAAGGCACACCACCATTCCCCTCGCAGGAATGTGAGATCGTTCACCGTTCCTTCCAAGATACGGGTCTTACACTTAAATCGTTAGAATAAGTCATTAAGACTTCATTTGGTATGTCGTACTGTACTGAATATTTTAGTCAGATAGACTAATCTGTCCACCGGATAGACAGACTATTTAGTCGGGTGTTTGGTATCTTACCCGATTAGAAGACCGACTATCTTATACTGGTCGAATTATATTAAATTAGTTAATACAAAATAATTATATCTTAAATATTAATTATGTAAATTATTATTATTATGATTTATTTTAATAATAATAATAATTATTATTATTATTACTATTTATTACATTTTTATTAATTATTAATTATTTTTTTATCATTATCATTATCAGTATTTATTAAATTATCATTAAGTATTATTTTATTTTTATTATATTACTATTTATTATTATTATTATTATTATTATTATTATTATTATTATTATTATTATTATTACACTTTTCAAGATTACTAGACATCCGACTATTTAATATGGATAATTTTGAGGGTATTATTTTAGCGTGTCTGGATCGTATAAAGATATTCAACCGTATTAATTTATACAGTGACTAATTGATACGACTGGTACCAAACACTGATTTCGTACTATATTATCCTATCTTATATGGTGTACCATACGTAGCTTAACATTACTATCAAATGATATTTCTCATTATTATCAAGTGAATTTTCATTTTCGATTTCTGTAAATTGCGGGAATAAATATATATAATGATTGTTTTATGTAGAGTTCGCTACTTAATGGCAGTTTTATGATACGACTTGATACAAATTTCCCTTTTCAATATTGTTGAGTTAAAAAAAAGGACCTACAATACTAAGATAAGTATATGCAGTAATGAAAATATCGGACATATCGCTAATATATCGGTCGATATGTCGCTATTTTCGATTGGCGGCACGTAAGAAGGGGGTGAAGGAAAATTTTCCCGCAAAATCGGCGATTTCGGCCAATATCTGAGATTATCGCCGATATTCTTCGATATTCGCTTAAACCGACGATTTTGCACCGATATCAAACAAAAATGAAACAAATGAACAGAAAACCGTGAACAAAAATTGAGAATCACGTTGTAGGATTGAAAATGAAACAAATGTACAAAAATCAAACAAAAAACCGTGAATAGAAATTGAGAATCATGGATGAACAGAAAATGCCCAATTATTCAATCCTACACAAACATTCAAACATACAATTATTCAATCCTTCACGGATGAACAACAATTGGAAAGAAAACAAATTTGGACATCAATCACTCAATCAATCCAATTTGGAGTATTAGGCTACAATTTTTGGAAAATATAAAAAAACACACAAACACTCACTCATTGTGGTCTACAAATTGCATATACAAATTCGAAATTCCTTGGAAGCAAGCAAGATACCTTCGACTTCGAGAGAGAAGAAATTGGGGGCAAACCTGGAGCTACCTCTCTGTTTCTCCGCTTCTCTCAGCCTCCTCCTCGACCATCGACGATGGCTCCACCTCTCGCCATATCTGCTTTCCCAGTCTCGCCCTCACGACGGCCGCCTCACCAGGGAGAATTTTCTAGACTTATCTCTCAGTCTCCAGACTCTCTACAAAGATCGTATCATCGACCGGCCTCTATTAGTGTTAAATAGATGCAAGTGAAAAGCTGCGTTTTTATTTTTTCTTTAACGTTTTTTTTTGTCAAATAACGTTTTTTTTTCTTAATCTTTTTTTTCTCTTAACCTTCTTTTTTTCAAAATTCAAAATTTATTATTTGGTAAAATATGTTATAGTAATATATGCTTTAATATAAAATATGGATTAACTCACATATTTGGTAATATATGTTTTAATTTAGAATATATGTATTAATGTAAAATATGGCTTAACTCACATATTTGGTAATATATGTTTTAATTTAGAATATATGTTCTAATTGAAAGAATTTAAATAACGTGATTAGAATTTAGAATTATTATTATTATTATTATTATTATTATTATTATTATTATTATCATTATTATTATTATTCGTCATTATCAAAGTCTAATAATTTTTATGTATATTAGATTTCGTAATATGGCGAGTGGAAGTGCGAGTGAAAGTCGCCAAAGACCTAAAAGAATTGACCCAGTATGGAAATATGTCATTGCAATTCCTGGAAACAAAAACGGTGCCATATGTTCTTTTTGTCAAATCAGGTTCTAGAGCAGAGGCATCACGCGGTTAAAGTTTCATATAGTTGGTGTTGATCCGGAAAAAATGTTCAAAAATGCAAAGATGTACCTAAAGCTATTAGGGATGAAGTCAGAGCATGGATCAAAAGTAAAGATACTGCTAAACAGAATAAGAATATGATTGGTGAGAACATACGAGCTGGCTTGAGAGGAGATCCAGTTGGCTCTAAATGAGCATTCAGATTGATGATAGCGATGATGAAGAAGAAGAAGATGATGATGGATTCGCTTATCTTACAGATTTGCACAGATCTGAGAGAGCAGCATATCGCTCTGCTGTAAATGCATCGAGGGATGAGTCACGTCGAAGTGTTGACACTTATGGAGTTGGTACCATGTGTGATGCTCCAGGAGTAAGTAGCAGTCATTACCAACCTCAACAGTTTTGTCGGTCACAAAGTTTGCGTGATCCATTTCCGATTCCTCCAGAACCAAAGCTCTACAAAACCGCAAGAAGTCAATAGAAGACTGTAAAATCTATGTGGAAAGGGACGAAAGAAAAGTTGGGTCGATACATAAGCAAATTTTTTATATATGAAGGCGTGGCTCCAAATAAAGCCAACTCTCATCATTAAGAATATGATTATTGAAGCCCAACGACCAGGTATTATAATAAAGTTATTTATGATATATTTTTATTTAAATTATGAAATATCATTAAATGCTAACTTATGTTTTGGTTTACAGGTGAAGGCGTGCCCACTCCTTCTCCATATGAAGTGAAAAATAAATATCTTTCTATGGAGTATGACAATATGATGGCATATGTGGAGCAACAAAAGAGACAATGGGAATCTTATGGATGTACCATAATGTGTGATGGTTGGACCAGTCCAACGAAGTTATCCATAATCAACTTCATGGTATATAGTAAGAATTCAATTGTATTCCTCAGGTTAGTTGATTCTTCCAAAAGCCATAAAGACTGACAGGACCATCCCAATCCCCTCGGGATTAACGCGGGATGACCCTGCTCTCGTCTGACACGAAGTGTCAGACAAGGGATATTTCCGACCTTTGCTCTCCCGGGCTATCAGAGTACGCCAGGATCTGGAGGAAGTATGTGATATCTCGGTCTCTGCTACAGTCCACATCCGATGTCAACCTGAAGGGCAGTCAAAACATTAAAAGCTATGAGTGGACAAAACAAAAGTTTGTAAAAAACATTTCATAAGAAGACATTTGTACCCTTCACTAAAAAGCATGCATGCATTCGAAAACCGTTTAACCAAAGAAACTATATGTGGGAACTAAGCCCAAAACCATAATCGAAAGAATCATAAAGATTCAACCATACGGGCCACTGCCCAAAACCATACGGGACTTATCCCAAAACCATAATGAAACCAAGTACACGGGCCACCGCCCAAATCCTGTGCACATCACATATCACATCTCATAACCATATATCGTATATACATATAATTCACACAACCAATCCTGTCACGGTTTCCAAAGCTACGCGCGTGCTACCCGGGTCTCAATCCGAGTCTTCTCAAAGTCAAGGTCAATGTCCGCAGACCACTGACCCTACCCGAGGTTATAGTAACCATAGCCTTCCTGAGAGTAAGGAACCCAACTGGGGGTGACTCCACTCAGTCGGTGCTCCGTGACTACTCCGGGGTCCACCCAGACCAACGACCCTCCCCGGAGGAGATAATAGAAGTAAAGGAAGGTATATGAACATATATATACATAACACAAATATCCATGCCCGGTTCCCCTGAACCGTCATGATCCATAATATCCATTCCATTCATATATATATATATATATTTATATATATATAGAAAACATCCTCCATGCCCGGTTCCCATAAACCGCCATGTACCACAATAACCTTTCCAGGGTTCATGCCGGTTCCCATAAACCGCCATAAACTTGGAAATCCATCTAGGGTCCCTGACCCGAAATCATAACCAGATAAAGCAACTGGGTCTCGTGCCCGAACATATGACATCAGCTGGGCATCCTGCCTGATATCTCAAGGTCAGCCACGACTCCGATCGTAGTGATGTTTGCAACCATCCATCCAGGACCGCCCTCAATCCTGGTATGTCGTCGTGAACGAATCAACCGACGCGACCACCACAAGATCATGGTGCACTCATCACTGATCGCTATCCTGAATCGTCAGCACTCCGAAGTCGAGTCTCCCCAGGCTGCCCGACCACAAATCGTGCATCGTGACCTCTCCGGAAGGAACACATCCCAATCCAGAGGCGAGCGTCGTATCATCCGTTGTCGTGCACCTAGCACTCGCCGCGACCACGATTTAGACCTGTAGGTCATCAATAGCGTCATATGCCCGAGACCAAACCAAATGGGTCTCATACCCGAGTTTATCCTTTTAGAAATCCAAAACTAAATCATTTAGACCATTAAAGAAATAGACCCGTATAAGCACAGTATAAAGCCGAACCCTCGAAATACGTGCTTATACGTAACCACATACAAATGCACCCATGGAATTACCAAACATGTATTAAAAAATATAATAAACATTTATGCATGCACCAATTTAGAAAACCAAGCTCCACTCACAGACCGTCCGAGCTGTCACCTCTATTTGCGTGTCATACGGCTCTCCCGAGCCAATCACCATCATCGGGACTCCCGAACCTGTCCAAATCGTAATAGAAGGTTAATAACTACTTAATTAACCTCCCACTAAAGGCCCATAATTTTTCGGTATTTTTAACTATTTTTAAACTCGATCTGAAACCTTCTGATGCCCCGAACATTATCGAAACGGTGTCCGATCGACACGAAACCAGTCCTAAAATGTTCATTACATCGAATAGAAGATTTCGTATGTTGAAGACACCCCCAGATTCCCCACCACGCGCTGCCACGTGCCGCCCAAAGGGCCCTGCGCGTGGGCTCACGCGCCGGTGCACTGTTCATCTTCCCCAGCGAGTGAACCGATCCAGACCGGTCAGTTCGGTCTTTTCCTGCAACTGGATCAGCGTGACCAGTCCAGGCCCATACAATCCCCATTTTGGTCTGATTTCAACCCTAATCAATCCTATCCTTCCTTATTTAGTCCTAGGAACCTAAACCAATTGATGAAAACCCCAAAACCCATGAAACTCGACCGGTCCAATAAACCCCTCACGGTTCAAATATCCAACCTCCTCCCCAGGGCTTCCCCGACGTCCAAACCTTCTCCAAACCTTCCTAAAAACTTCCTAGCAACCTAATTAGTTCAACCCAAATGCCTAAAACGACCCATAATACACGAAATCGAAAATAAAATAAAATGGGTAAACCCGATTACCTCGTGCGGGTTTCCTCCTCCGCCGCCCACGGAGGTGCGGCCTGGGCCAGCCACCACGTCCAGCCGGTCCTCCTCATCTCAAGCCTCTCCTAAATGTTCAAGGGTCAAGGGTTTGGGTTTTGGGTTCAAACTGAGATCGGGAAATGTTTTGGGAATGAAGGAAAATGGATCGATGATGGTGATATGCATGAAGGCATAAGGATAGCCTGTGGATGGGTGACACTTGTCACTCATCCATTGGGCAGATGCTAAATATCTGGGCCCACTAGAATCCAAAAGTGATCCGTCTCGTAAAACATGCAATAGTGCACTTGAACTTCCGTGAACCGCAACTTCGCCGTCGAACATCCGAATTCGACGTGCCACCTGTCTACTGATTTGTATCGTCCTGATCTACGTAACGGTCCTTGGCCCTCGGCCATCGGACATCCCGGTCAAAAAGTCAACTATTTGCCCCTTTTAACCAAAATTACCAAAATGCCCCTAAACTTCCAAACGTCATAACTTCTTCCTCGAATGTCGGAATTGAACGTGCCACCAGTCTATGAACTCGTGACGTCCTAAACTACTTCACCGTCATCGGTCAAAGTCCATTTGACTGCCCGAATGAAAAGTCAATGTTTTACCCATGACTAGGGGCAAAATGGTCATTTTGCATCGTTCGTCCGATTTCCCCTAATTAATCACCGATTAACCTCATGAATCGTGATTAGTCACTAATCTAATCTAGGAATTCGGGACGAGTCGTTACAAAGACTATTTGTACATAGGAATTTTTTTTAAGGGAGGTGTTTAGGAGGTTGGAGTACAAATTGTTGTACAGATCGTTACTGATAATGGCTCAAACTTTAAGAAGGTTGGAAAAGAGATGATGAAGACGTATCCTATCTATTGGACTCCTTGTGCAGCCTATTGTATAGATCTAATATTTGAGGATATTGGGAAGAATGAGATAATGACGATCATCATAAAAAATGCTAGGCAGGTAACTAACTACATCTATAATCATTTATGGTTACCAACTCAAATGCATGATTTTTGTCAAGAAGACTTGGTTCGTCCTGATGCAACAAGGTTTTCAACCAACTATATTTGCATAAATAGTATATTAAAGTATAAAGTTGGACTTAGGAGATTGTTTACAAGTGATCAATGGCATGGTAGCCCACTAAGTAGGAAAGTGGAAGGTAAAGGGGTTGAGGCTAATATCCTTGACCAAAGATTCCGGGAGTCCTTCGAAATGATGTAGTCCATATATGAACCTCTATACAGAATCCTTCGAATTGTTGATATAGAGGTAGTCCCAACCATGCCAATCCTGTATGATATGTTCAATCGGATGAAAGAATAGATAACCCGTCTTAAAGGAAAGAAATGGGTCCTCAAAATCATACAGGGGCGATGGGAAAAAACATTAGTACATTCATTACATGCCGCTGGTATATTTCTATCTTATTGAACTAGTTAATATTTTTTTTTTACTAAGAAAATTTGACAAGATCCGTCCCAACTGGACTTTGATAACCGTGTCTGGTCCTGCTCTCGCCTGACAAGTCAACTGAAGTTCCAAAAACACCCTCAACACCTGTCAGACAAGGGATGACTGTACTGATTTCCGTTCATGCTTCCGTCTCTCGATCAGCCCCGAACTTCGTGCCACGACCTGAAGGGTCATAAAAAATATAAAAGGTGTGAGTGGACAAAAATAATATCGTTTGAAAATACATTTCGAAATGAATCACTTTACCCTTCAGTTATAAAACATGCATGCATAGAGTAAAACACACGAACAACTGGCTCTCAAGCCAAATCATATGAAAATCATCAAACCAGTCACAAGGACCATCAACAACAGTACCCGTCACCATTACTCAAATATCAAGCACAATAATCAAACAGCACTACTCACAAGTGCACAGTCAATCACACAATCACATCAGCACTACCCATAGGCAACCAATAATAAGTCAATAACCCTGAGCATCAGCCGTCTTGGAACACCCCTAGCTTTAGTTGCTTGGGAACACAGATATACCCCGAGCATCAGCTGTCTAGGAAACACCTCGAGTTTCGGCTGCTTAGGAAACAATCACAATCACCCCAAGCTTCGGTCGTCTAAAAAATATCCCTAGCTTTGACCGTCTGGGAAATCATCACAACCACAATGAAAACTATCCAGGGATTACATCCCAAAACCTTTCAAAACCATCATTGACTCACAACCCAAGTTAAATATCATCATCAAACCGGGCATATGACACGACCCATCCCAATCCCCTTGGTACTAACGCGGGATGTGTCATGCTCCTTTCTGACACAAAGTGTCAGACAAGGGATAACTCAACCCTCGGCCCGAACAGGGCTTCCAGATCGCGCCAGGATCGGTGGAGTAATGTGATGTCTTGGTCTCTGCTACAACCTACATCCACAATCAACCTGAAGGGCATTAAAAACAACAAAAGATATGAGTGGACGAAAATCAATGAGTTCATAAAACACATTTCATAAAAAGACAATTATGCCCTTCACTAAAAAGCATGCATGCATTCAAACACCAGTAATCAAACCATTTACATAAATAAACCATTAGGGCCTTAGCCCAAAAATCGTAAATCCAAACATATGTGAGAACTCAGCCCAAAACCATAGAATACCAAAATCCGTATATCCAGAACCAAGTGGGCCAATGCCCAAATCCATAAATACAAATCCGTAAACACATAAATACCATTTCATAAATCCAATAAATCATGTTCACCAGATACCATATAACCAATCCTATCACAGTTTCCAAAGCTACGCGTGCTACTTAGGATCTCAAATCCCAAGTCTCCCCAGGGTCCACCCAGGTCAATGACTCGCAGATCAATGACCCTCCCTAGGGGTTATAATCCATAATGCCTTCATGAGAGTGAGGTACCTCACGGGGGGGACTCATTTCAATTAGTGCTACGTGACTACTCTAGGGCCCACCTAGGCCCACCTAGGCCAACGACCCTCCCTAGAGGAGGCAATCCATACATAAAATGATGGTATATGAAAAACCATTTCACGATCATTATCAAAACCTTTCAAACCTTTCAAAGGGTCCATGCCTGGTCTCCCATAAAACCTTCATAAATCCAGAAATCCACTTTTTCCAAATCCAAATCCATTTATCTATGTCCATTTATCCAGTCCATTTATGGGTCCCCGACCTGAAATCACATTCATAAAACAAAATTGGGCCTCAAGCACGATCATGTAAACCAACTGGGCCCCCAACCCGATGCCTTACGAAATCAGATAGACTCGAAGTCCAATAGTTCGTAAATAAAATGGGTCTCAAGCCCGATTCCATATTTCCAAATCCGAAATCAGTTCTTTATTCCATTATTGACATACAAGCACGTATAAACACAATATAAAACCATAAACGGCGAGATACGTGCAAATATGTAAATCACCAATACCACAATCATATTCATAGAAATCATATATATAAAACATATAAAACATTTATGCATGCATCATGATATAGAAATCAATGTCCACTCACAGACCGTCCTACGTTGCCATCTCGATACTCATGCCATATGCATTCCCGGCCTAATCACTGTCAGCGGGACTCCCATACCTGTTCAAATCATACTAGAGGGTTACTAACTTCCTCATTAACCTCTCATTGAAGGCCCGAATTTTTTCCGAATTTTTAAACTCGATCTTAAACCTTCGGACGTCCCAAACTATATTGAAGCGATGTCTGATTGACACGAAACTAGTCCCAAAATGTTCGTTACATTGAAAGGATGAAATTATATGTTGACCATGCCTCGAAAAGAGGGCCCACGCATCGTCCAAAGGCACTGCGCATGGGAGCCACGCACCTGCTACAGTGTCATCCTTAACCTCTAGTCGAACCCAGTCCAGTTTGGTCCTGCAAATCCGGTCCAACTAGACCGGCGTGGTCGGTTCGACACCCGTTTCGACTCCATTTTCAACCCTTCCAAGTTCTACAGTTTCGTCCTAACCTTTATGATTGATCTACGATGTCAAAATTAGAATTTTAAGTTAGTATCTTACCTCCCCGATCGATGAACATACGACCAACCTGCCACCATCCCGGCCACCTCCAACTGTGCTTTATATTCAATTAGTTCCCTTTTGCCCTCCAGAACTTCATCCTAGAATCTAAATCGATCAACAATACATAAATCAAAATCTGCCATTTTTGAATCCAAATAGAGGCCTCACGCGTTCTTACCTCTCTCGTTGTCGTGGGCACCACAGTGGCCACAGTCACCGTCGTCTTGACTTCAAGAGTAACCTCTAAAACATAGAAACGATCGACAACCCTTACTTCACGCCTCTCCATTTTTGAATTCCAAAAATAGGGCATTTGGTGCCTTGCCTCCGAACCAGGCCCGCCGTCCACGCCAGCAGCATCGTCGTGCTCGCCCTAGTCTCTCTCTTCATTTTCGTGTTTGTACCAATGAAAATGAGTGAGGTTTGGTGGGTTGAACGTGTGGGTTTAGGGTGTTTATTCTCACAGTTAACAGAAATGGTGAGGGTGTTGGAGGATGAAGAAGATGATGATCAGCTGCGAGAAATGAATGGTGAGGATGAGTGGCTGAGAGAGAGATGGACGGTTGGATGTGATATATGAGAGATGAGTGAAATATAATATAACTAAAAATAATGCTATTTTAATCCTAGCCATCCAATCACATTTATATCCACAATCTAAGGGCAATGATCAATGGGATGAGTGACAAGTGTCACTTATCCAAGGGTCCCACATTAAAATATCAGCCAATCAGGTATAATCAATATTTAATTCGAATTCTGAGACGTAAGTTCTCGATTCCGAACCCGTGACCATAACTTCTCTTTCGACGTTCAATTTCGAGGTGCCACCTGTCTACGGACTCGTGACATCCCGAACTACGTCTCGGTCATTGATTCTCGTATGTTCGACTCCCCGAGTCAAAAGTCAACATTTTGCCCAAGACCAGGGGTAAAACGGTCATTTTACACTGTCCATCCGATTTCACTTAACTAATCCCCAATTAGTCCTTCTAAATCAATAATTAATTAATATTTAATCTCAAAATTCGAGATGGATCGTTACAGCCTACGCTCAAATCACTAGTTTCATCCAAACTTTGACTTAAGATCAAGTCAAACCCATTTCGAAATCCCGGGCTTATGCCCAAAACATCATTTTCACCATTTATCGTAAATCGTTCCCAAAATCAATTAAATAATCCATAAAATCAACACGTAATCACATGGAATCATTATGAAATCCACTACAACTCAAATCATGATATCAATCAAGTAAAATATTTCACTATGCATGCATAACAGTTTATAAAACAAACGTCCACTCACACACCATTTAAGCTACTCGATTCCGAGCTGCACGTTTTTCCATAAATTCTAGGAATTACGAATCCTGTCAAAAACCACTACTAAGAGTCACTAACACCTCAAGTAATGTCATATTAAAATCCCATAATTTTATGGGATTTAAATACGTATTAAAAACGTAATATAACACTTCGGACCCTCGAAATTATATCGAAACGATGTCCGATATACTCGAAACCTATGCCAAAATGTTCGTTACATCGAAAGCATCAAATCATATGTTGACCGTACCTCAAATATAGTGAGTACTCACCCTCACACGCCTCCGCAAGCGGCTACGCGCGAAACCCACGCCCCTGTTACAGTTCCCCATGTTACTATTTATCTTCTCGACCTGTTTCTCTGCAAAATGGGTATTCGACCCGCGGCTTGACCCGGATCAATTGTAACGACCCGTCTAGAATTTCAGGGTTAGATTAGTGATTAATTGTGGATTAGAGGGACTAATCGGACATTAGTCGGAGAATTATGGATGGATGGTGTGAAATGACGATTTTGCCCCTAGGAATGGGTGAAAAGTTGACGTTTGAATCGAGCGGTCGAATGGACTTTGACCAATGACCGTGACATAGATCAGGACATTACGAGTCCGTAGATAAGCGACAAGTAGAAATTGGACATTCGACGGGAATGATACAGGTCTAGGAAGCTCTACGACACTATTCACGCAAACCGAGACATCGTGACACGTGGTAGGTTTGGATTGGGGGAAACTTCTAGAAGGACCCACCAGATGACTAACAAGTGTCACCCATCTGATAGGCCCAGACCTCAATATTTTGGGTCGTTATCCTCTTCCTCATCAGTGATCATCTTCACCTCATCTCCCTAACCCCGTAAACCTCTAGAACCCGTGAAACCCATTTCCACACAAACACCCCAAATCATCGTCCTTTGCTATTAGGCCGTGAAAAAAAAACGAAAGAGGGGACTAAAGCGATCCTAACGGTGGCCACGGCGGTGATCGCGACGGCGAGGTAAGAGACTTTCCGAAAGCTTGTTTTTGGTTAGAAAATGGCAAACCCCGTTTTATTGGTTGTTGATTGTTTTGGTGGGTTGCATGGTGTTCTTGAGGTCGAGACGAGCTATAGGAACTTCGAATCGAGGACTGAGGTGATCTGTGGCTGCCGAAATCGAAGTAGGAAAAACAGGTTACTGTTCAACATACGAACATGTATGATCTAGGCCTAATTTCATGCTTTTTGAGGACATAGATAGATAAGGTAGAACTGGACGAAGCGGTGGGGATGAACGGTTTTAAAAATGGTGGTCGAAGGAAGGTTTCCTGGTCGGGTCGGGTCGCTGGTACTGTGCGACCTAGTTGTAGACCCAAACTGAGGAAGACGATGACATGACGTCATCAGTGATGTCATTAGGGTGACGTCATCAGTGACGTCAGCCGTCTGGTCTAACATGTCAAGTTTGACACCTATCAAAGGTGACGTCAACAGTGATGTCAGCGTTGATCGTTGACTGCTGACGTCATCGTTGGCTTTGTTGACGTTAGCCATTGACTTTGACCCAAGGTTGACCAAGCGTTGACCACGCACGTGGGCTTAAATTTTGAGGTGGGCCCAATGTCATTTTAAGGGTTTCGATGATCTGGATCCAATGGTGTTGGTTTCGGGTCGATTAGAGATCATTAAGTTGGTCAAATATAGGTTTTCACCTCAGGAATCGTGTTCGGGACACGTTGACTTTTCTGGGAGTTTTAGGGTTTTATTCTATAGACTTGTATGGATGATTAGTGACCTTTGGGTATGATTTGGACAGGATCGGAAGTTCCGAAGTTGGCGGTTTAGCCTCGGGAAGGCTTATGGCGCGAGTATCGAGGCGGCAGCTAGGATAGTATGTGAATAGACTTTGTTTTCTAAATTATGATGCATCCATAACTGTTTTTATGCTTCCATATGTGATTTCTATACTTATGATTTTGATGTTTATGATATACATATTTACACGTATTTTGAGATTTACGATTTTATACTGTATAGACGTGTGCTAGTATTTCCAAGATGGTTTGATAAAATGGTTTGGATTTAAGAAAAGGAACTCGGGCATGAAACTCATTTGATTTGGAAACTATCGGACTTGGAGTCCATTTGATTTAATGAAGAATCAGGCTGAGACCCATTTGAGCTATACGATCGAGCTAGGGGCCCAGTTGGTTTACAAATCGGGCATAAGGCTCAATTGTGTTTTATAAATGGATTTGGCAAATGGGTTTGGATTCGAGTACTTGGATTTGTGGATTTATGATGATTTAATGGAAATTTCGGGCATGGCCCCTTTGAATGACTTTTGAGATGTTTTGTAACGGTTTTAAAAAGATGTTTCCCATTTAGCATCCTGAGATGAGGATATGTGGATAGGTTTCACTCCATGTTTGGGACATTGGGGTAGACATGGTGCATTTCCTGCGAGGGGTCATTGCACGGAGCGACCAGACCGTATAGTGACTCAGGTGTAGGATTTCTATGATTAGACGTCTGAGACGTCAGACATCTGGGATGTTAAAGATATGGACCCGGAGAGATCTCGGGCAGCACGTGTTGCTTAGCCGTGACATATATAACGTCTGGGACGTCGAGCGTCTGGGACGTTAGGCACCTGTGATGCCTAGGATGGGTATTTGGTAAACATGAGTTATTGGATTTATGAAATAATAATTCTGTGTTTGTGGATTTGTGCAGTGGCCCACATGATTTTGATTTACGGCTTTGGGCTAAGGCCCTAATTATTTGAGAAAAAGAAATGGCTTCAATTTTCTAAACTGTTTTATTATGTTTAACTTAACTGGTTTCTGAATGCATACATGGTTTTAAGTGAAGGGCATAAATGTCTTTTTCTATAAAATGTTTTATGAAATTATTTATTTTCGTCTACTCACAGCTTTTTAATGGTTTTTAATGCCTTTCAAGTTGTTGATAGCGGATGCGGGCTGTAGTAGAGGTAAAAACCTCATATTCCTCGGTTGATCCTAGCGTACTCTAGAGGCCCATTGGGCCAAGGATTTCAGATTATCCCTTGTCTGGCCTTCATGTTGCCCCGTGTGGCACGTGGGTTAGACGAGAGCATGGCACATCCCGTCTGAATCCCGAGGGGATTGGGATGGGTCGTGTCATCAATCCTGCCTAATTTTTCACCAGTTTCCATAATTCATTCATCTAATAGCATCATTAGATTCCTAATTAAGGCTCCATAAGCTCAATTTCACTAGTTCATACCTTCAACTCGACAACCCAAGCTCGGATTTCGGCCAAGGTTTCTGGTGTTTAATCGAAGCCTTCTAGTACCCAATTCTCTACGTTGAAACCTCAGTCTGACTCGTCAAGGACCAAAGAACACAATTCTCAACTCAATTTCAACAATCGAAGTCCAGAATTCAATATTCGATTTCCCAATTTTCCAAGTTCTATTTTTGAGTTTTCTGGGTTTCGGGCTCAGTTCTATCTAGTTTCCTCTTCCTTTTTCTCTCTGGGTTTTACTTTCTATTTCTCCATCTCTCTGTTTTCGGGGTTTCTTGAAGTACCTCATATGGTGATCAACTAATGTGATTTTCTATTTTGTTCAAGTAGTCTATTTATCCATTCCTTCAACCCCATAATTTCAAATGACACTTAAATTGGACACATAACAGATCCATAATCCCCCCCACGTTGTGCCAATAACTAAACTCTCATGGTGACAGGTGTCACCAATCTGCAAAACTGAGCTGAGTCATTAAAATCAGCAAAAAGACCATTTTTCCCTTGCTTGCACAAATTACCAAAATGCCCCTAGCTTTCTCAGATCCGTAACTCTCACATTCGAACTCCGATTTCGACTTGTCACATGTCTACGGACTCAGTGTCTCGAGACATATGCAACGGTCCTCGAAAAATATGCAAAGATCATTTCAAACAAAAAGTCAACTTTGACCACCACATTTACAAGGGTAAAATCGTTCTTTCCCTCTAAAATTTCCAAATTTCCCTTTTTCGAATTTCCGGGTCGTCATAAAATTTCATTCATGATTTATAGCTTATTACTTGAATCCAAGATATCAATATTAAGCAGGTGTTGTGTAACGACCCGTCCCGAATTCTGGGATTAGTTTAGTGACTAATCTCGATTAGTGAGGTTGAACGGTGCTTAGTAGGGCGGAATCAGACAAAATGTGCAAAATGACCGTTTTGCCCCTAGTCGTGGGCAAAATGTTGACTTTTTGATCGGGCGGTCAAATGGACTTTGACCGATGACCGTGACGTAGTTCGGGATGTCACGAGTTCATAGACAGGTGGCACGTTCGATTCCGACATTCGTAGAGAAAGTTATGATGTTCGGAAGTTGAAGGGTATTTTGGTAATTTGGCTTATTAGGGGCCAAATGTTGACTTTTTGACCGGGAGGTCCGATGGACGAGGGCCAAGGACTGTTACGTAGGTATCGTCGATACGAATCCAACGACAGGCGGCATGCCGAAATCGGAGATTCGACGACGAAGTTATGGTCAAGAAAACGAATTTACGAACCGAGGCTCGGATTAAAATAATAATATAATAATGAATAGTGACCGTTGACTGTGCACATCCGGATGAGTGACAAGTGTCACCCATCCCTTGTTTCCAGCTCCTTGTTTCCCTCCAAACATCATCATTACTACATCATCATCATCTAATCCACCATTTCCCTTAATTTTCTCCTCTTTGTCTTCAAACCGTGCACAAATATTGGGGGAATCAGATTGGGGAGATTTGGCTCCCTTCTTCTGCTGTTCTTGAGAGAAAATGTGAGACTAAGATGATTGAATTAAAGGGGAAACACGAGGGATTGAGTGTGGGTTGAATTTTGGATTTTGGATTTCGGGAAAATTGGGGGGAAAATTCGAATTGGAGGATTTGAGCCGTGACGATCGAATTGGTGATTACTTCGAGCTTCCTGGGATCACAACGATCATAATTGTCGAAGAAACGAGATGAATTGGTGCTGTTTTGGCTCTGATCACACTTGGTGACAGAGGAGGAAAATCGAGTTTGAGTCGTGGAGTTGGAGGCTTCGATGGACGGAATTGAGGTGGGGAAACTACTTCTCATGATCCCACGATGCTTCTGGGTTCGTCAATTGAAGGAAAACGGCTGTGGTTGACAGAACTCCATGGTTGAACAGTGACGGTGTTCGAGCTTGAGTCGTGACGATTGAGCGCAGGATTGAAGCAATTGAGTTGGGGGAAATGCTTAACAGAGTCCATGGAAGCTTCTGGTTGAATCAATTTAAGGAAATCAATTGGAATTGAAGGAGTTCCATGATTGCACAGTAACCAGGTGTTTTTCGTGGATTATCGTTGAATCGTGGAATTGTAGGTAATGTTTTGTGTAATCAACGTTACAGAACCTTAATTTAACTTATAAAGAAACTAACTGAATGATCAATTGGAAGATTTAAGGTCGAATTGATAGGATTGGAACTGGGTCGTCTCGCGGGTAAACTGGACCCGTTTACCAGACAAACGGGTTGGGCTGGTGACACTGTAGCAGGCGCGTAGGTTTCACGCGCAGCCACTCACGGTGGCGCGTGACGGCGCGTGGGCACGAATCTCGAGGTGAGGTCAACATGACTTTTAATCTATTCGATGTAACGGACATTTTGGAATTGGTTTCGTGTCGATCGGACACCGTCTCGATATTGTTCGGGATGTCCGAAGGTTTTAAATTAAGTTTAAAAATAAGTAAAAATTCGGGAAAATTACGGGACTTTGATAGGATGTAAATGTTGAGGTTAGTGACCCTCTAATACGATTTGGACAGGATTGGGAGTCCCGGTGATAGAGGTGTGGCCCGGGAGGGCCGGTGGCACGCGTATCGAGGCATACCGTTAAAACGGTATGTGAGTGGACTTTGGTTTTATGTATTCTATGCATGCTTAAATGTTTTATATGGATTATGGTTGTGATTGTATGATGTTGATTTGGTTGTTGGTAAATTGTACGGTTTCACGTATTTCGAGGCGATTTACGTGCTTGCACGTAAATCGAGGTTTTCCAGTTTTACATGGATTTTTCATATTTATAACTTGGATATAATATGATGAAATGGTTTTGAAATTGGAAATATGAACTCGGGCTTGAGGCCCACTTGTTTTGGAAATTTCGGACTTGGAGTCCATTTGAGAATCGGGCTAGGGGCCCAGTTGGTTAACGTAGTCGGGCTGCGGGCCCAGTTGGTTTACAAATCGGGCCGTGGGCCAGTGGTTCATAAAATCGGGCATGAGGCCCAATTGGCTTAAAATGGTGATTTTGGGTCAGGGACCCTATATTTAATAATGGTGATTTTGGGTCAGGGACCCTATATTTAATAATTGTGATTTTGGGTCAAGGACCCTAAATGGAATTACATGGTTTTATGGAAATTTCGGGCAGGGCCCATTGTAATGATGTGATAAAAGGATTTAATAAAACTGTTTTCCATATACCATCTGGATACAAGGATATATGATGGTCTCCTCCAGATGTCTGGGACACTGGGGAAGTCACGGTGCATTGCCTGCGAGGGGTCATTATACGGAGCAGCCGAATCGTATGATGACTCAGGAGCAGGATTGCTATGACTGACGTCAGGGACGTCAGACATCAGGGATGTCAGATATATGGACCCGGAGAGACCCCGGGCAGCACGCGTAGCTTATGAAACCGTGAGATATGACGTCAGGGACGTCTAGCATCAGGGATGCTGGTGATGGTAATGGTAAAATACGAATTAATGAAATGGCTTTCCGGGTGGATTTGTGATTATATGATTTTAATGGATTGATGTTCATTTATGGTCGTGGGTGGTGACCCACATGGTTGTTTATGTGTAGTTGCGGTATTTCACAGTTTTGGGCTGAGTTCCCACACTTGGTTTTTGGTTAACGGTTTTTGGGCTAAGGCCCTAATGGCTCGGTTGAGCAAACGTTTTGGTTACTGGTTTTCGTGGCATGCATACGTTTTTATTGGAGGGCATAAATGTCTTATAAATGTGTTTAATAAACTTATTGGTTTTGTCCACTCACAGCTTTTGGTTTTAATGCCCTTCAGGTTGATCACAGATGCGATTGCAGCAGGGACTGGGACATTGTACACCTCCTCCATCGATCCTTGCGCACTCTGGATGCCCCGTTGGGCAGTGGCTCTTGGTTATCCCTTGTCTGACACCCCTTGTTGGACGGGAGTAGGGCACATTCCACGGTAATCCCAGGGGGATTGGGATGGGTCCTGTCAACTTGGTATCAGAGCACGGTTGCTCTATTTGTGCGCGCAGGTCGAGGGTGTGATGTCTCTTTGGGTTGCAATTCGTTATCAACCTGATAGATAGTTTTTGGGTTTGGATAGTGGATGGAGTGTGATTAGCCCGATACGCCGTGCGTTAATGTGATTCAACCCAAGTGGGGTTGATTGTGATGAACTGGTATTGTGGGACCGTCGGTTCGGTCATGTAATATTTAATTTTTGTGCTGCTAGGTGCAGCTAGGTTCGGGGAACCTCATGTGAGTAATGGTTTAAAAAAGATGTGAACCCTAGTGGTGGTCGTTGGTGTGAGGGATGTTGGTTCATCGGAGTTGGCCGATGACCTAGTGGTGGAACCCACGTTGATAGGATGGTAGGATTGGATTTGACATCTATATGATGTCAGGACCGCGGGGTCGGTCAGGTTGTGGATTTTATATTACGGGGAGCTGTTTGGTTTGGTTGAACCATAGGGTGTGATTGTGGAACCCTAGTATATGATGGATTCAAAAGGTAAACCCTAATAATGATTAGCGGGTGAGAACTTGTGCTGCGACGAGCGGTTGAGGTCATGGATGACCATGTGGATGGCTCTGGTGAGTCTAGTCAGAACTATGGGATTCGATCTACGGATACGGTTCTGAGATAAATTATGGAATCCCGTGTTGGATCGGGTATTGGTGTGATGTGTGGATGCGGATCTCGATAGCAATGACAGTTAGTCGGAAGTCATATGGAGATGACTGGCTATCGAGGGTAATTAGTGTGGTTATAATACTTGGGGATCAAGGGACGTTCAGGGAACGTTCATTTTCCTGATGTGGATTGTCAGAATGGTGGTACCCATAGTCGTGAGGTACGGGATCGTCGTTCGGTATGAACGGAGATCCAGGGTTGTCGTATTTGCACACGGTGTGCAATTATGAATGTTTGTGGGTTGGTACTTTTGTGCCGATGCTAGTATGGATGCCTGTGTGCTGATACTAGTGTTGTTGATAGTGTGTTGGTGCTGGTACTAGCGCTGGTGCTAGTGTCGGTAATGGTGTTGACGATGAGCCACAAGTTGGGGTGTGACTCCGTCATGATGAACATATGTTCGGTCTTTGAGATTCGGTAGTGGTTGAGTGTTGGACTGGTGGGATCCAGTTGAGATTGTAATGTGTTGGGATAAGTCCCAATAGTGGTGAGATAACCAGTAAGGAGTGGATTAAAAAGGTATAATTGAGAACTTGGAAAACCGAGTGTTGAACCTGTAAAGGTTGGGATGTGCGAACGGGACAATAACGGATCGATTGTGGACACGTGGTTTTCCAAGTGAGTTGAGGAGGTAGGAAGTCTAGCGGTTGGACTTGAGTCTTGTTGGGAGCATGTCTGTTTCCAACATGGTTGGAACCTTAGTGTCGAGGAGAGTTGTGATTGGGGAACGAGAGTGGTGTTCGTTTTTGGTGATGGGTATTCCGAAGTCATAGGGGTTGACTTCTTGTTTTCTGCCCTGGCCGACGTTGAGTGTAGTTACCAGTACGTTGAGCGTGTATTGGTTGGTGGGCCCATGTGTGTTTGTGGGTCATTAGGAGGAGCTACGTATTCGAAATTAGGTAAACGAGATTTCTCATTTTCTGCTTGGTGGCAGAGGATGTTGTGAGTGCAGCGAGTTTTGTTTGCATCCACGTAGGATGAGTTTTGGCGTCATTGTGTTGGATCATCCTTGGTTTTTCCTAGGTGGAATGACAAGGATCGATACGAACTTGGGTATGTGAGTCGAAATGACGGGATTGAACTTCTTTTCGAAGTGGGGCCCGTAGGGTATTCTACTCGGGTGAATAGGTTATCAAGGTAGTTGAATTTTGTCAACCTTAGACGTGTGGAGGTTGGATTGGCTTCCCTATGAAGTCAATCAAGTGTATTGAACAGGTGACCGATAGGTTCGGTTTTGGGTGTGTCTTGGTAAATGTGAATGAGATTTCGGGATTTGGAATCGAATTTCTGGGTGACGATTCATGATTCGATTTTGGAACTTGAAAGTATATTTCTGGATTTGGGTACGGAATGATTATTCCAAATGCTAGCTTACGGAATAATGATTTCGGATTTGGATTTGGAAATAAATTAAAATTTGATGTCTGGGCTTGGATCCGGGATTTCTTACGAAATTGCGGATCCGGATTCGGAATTGTAAGGGCAATTTGGTAATTTTGGCTAAAAGGGGTAAATAGTTGACTTTTGACCTGGGATTTCCGATGGTCAAGGGCCGAGGACCATTACGTATATCAGGACGATACGAATCAGTAGACAGGCGGTACGTCGAATTCGGACGTTTGACGGCGAAGTTACGGTTAAAGGAAGCTTTGGGGTACTATTACACGAATTACGAGACAAGTGACTTTTGGATTCTAGTGGGCCCCAGATATTTAGTTCCTACCCAATGAATGAGTGACAAGTGTCACCCATCCACTGGCCACCTCTTCTCCTTCATGCATATCAGTTCATTCCTTTGTTTTTCTTCCAACCCGATCTCATTCCAAAACCTTGAACCCCAAACCAATCCAAACTTTACCCTATGATCAACCGTGAGGACCAGAGAGTGAAGGGAGGACGTTTGGATACTATTTTCCAGCCAGGACGGCGCCACCGTGCACAGCTGAGGCCCAAACCCGAACAGGTACCCGGTTAGACCCAAATCTTTCCTTTTGTCGATTTTTATATTATGGATAGTTTTGGTTGATTAGGGAACGTTTGTTAGGTTGCTTAGGGAGTATAGAGATGATTTTGGATGGTGGTTGACGGCTGTGAAGCCCAGGGGGGATTTTGAAAGATTGAACCATGAAGGGGAGTTGGACATGGGTCGGTTTAAGGGGTTTTGCTTAGTTTGGATGATTGGAATAGATGGGAAATGAGAAAATAGGAATTTAGGGATTGGATTGGAAGCAAGCGAACGAAAAATGAAGATTGGAGAGGCCTGAACCGGTCACGCCGGTCCAATTGCAGAACAGAACCGAACCGGCCGGTCTGGATCGGTTCGATCGTTGAGGAAGACAAACAGTGCAGCGGCGCGTGAGCCCACGCGCAGGGCCCTTTTGGCGGCGCGTGGTGGGGAATTTGGGGAAGTTTTCAACATGTGAAATCTTCTATTCGATGTAACGAACATTTTGGGACTGGTTTCGTGTCGATCGGACACCGTCTCGATAATATTCGGGGCATCTGAAGGTTTAGGTTCGAGTTTTAAAATAGTTAAAAATTGGCAAAAAATACAGGACTTCAATGAGAGGTTAATAAGGTAGTTATTAACCCTCTAGATTTATTTGGACAGGTTTGGGAGTCCCGGTGACGACGATTTGCTCGGTGACGCTTACGACATGTAAACCGAGGCGGCAGCATAGGACGGTCTGTGAGTGGACCTTGATTTCTAAACTGTGATGCATGCATAAATGTTTTATATGGGTTATGAATATGATTCTATGAGGTTGAATTGGATGATTGTGATTTATATGGTTTCACGCTTTATGAGGTGATTTACGTGCTTGCACGTAAATCGAGGTTTTTCGATTTTGCACTGATTTTCCGTACTTATGGTTTTGGATATGATTTTATGAAATGGTTTTGATTTTGAAAAGGTAAACTCGGGTTCAAAACCCATTTGATCTACGAACTCTCAGACTTGTTGTCCTTTTGATTTAACAAGGCATCGGGCCAGAGGCCCAGTTGGTTTACGTTTCGGACTGGAGGTCCAGTTTGTGTGTGGATACGGGTCTAGGGCCCAAATATGTGTTACAAATGGTTTTTATGGTTCATGACAGTTTATGGGAACCGGCATGAACCCTTGAAATGGATTTATGGTTCATGATGGTTTATGGGAACCAGCATGAACCATTGAAAGTATTTTATGGTTCATGACGGCTTATGAGGGCCGGGAATGAATCCTTGAAAAGTTTAAAGAATGATTTCAAAGCTTTTTCATATGTCATCCTTTATATATGATTGTCTCCTCCGGGGAGGGTCATTGGCCTGGGTGGACCCCGGAGTAGTCACGGAGCATTGACTGAGTGGAGTCGCCCTCCCAGTTGGGTTCCTTACTCTCAAGAAGGGCATGGTTCGTAACCTCCAGGGAGGGTCATTGATCTACAGACATTGACCTGGGTGGACCCTTGAGAGACTTGGGTTTGAGACCCTGGTTGGCACGCGCGTAACTCTATATACCGTGACAGGTTCGGTGATATGAAATATAATGGATAAACATGATTTCAATTGGTGTGGGAAATTATGTTTTATGATGATAAATGGATTTGGACTGAGATCCCGCATATGTTTATTATGTTATGGTTTTCTGTAAATGGTTTGGGCAGGAGCCCGTATGATTATGATTGTTTAAACATATGTGATTGGATAACTGGTTTTACTATGCATGCATGCTTTTTAGTGAAGAGTATAAAGGCCTTTTTAAAATGTTTTTATAAATTGGTTGTTTTGACCACTCACAGTTTTTAATGTTTTGACTGCCCTTCAGGTTGACAGCGGATGTGAACTGTAGCAGAGACCGAGATATCACATACCTTCTCCGGATCCTGGCGTACTCTGATAACCCGAGAGGGAAAAGGTTGGAAATTTCCCTTGTCTGACACTCCGTGTCAGACAGGATTAGGGGTGTTCCTCGTTAATCCCAGGGGGATTGGGGACGGGTCCTGACAGCTGATGCGACTAGTAAGGGACTACATCAAAATAATTCTACAGATGATGATGATGATGATGACGGAGGAGATGATGTTGAGACAAATAATGAAGACAAGGATGACAGAAGGGATGATAACGAGGGAAATGAACATGTATCTTAAACATATGCACCCTTGAGCCCATTTACTCGAGAGGCATATTTCACTCATGCCACCCAAGATTATGATCATGAATGTAGAAAATGTGGAGTAGGAATCAGTGGTGTTGGGAAAGATTACACTCGGACACGCAACATATATGAAGGTTATGGAAACCCATCTTCTAAGGATTCCATGACAATTAGTTTTGAGTCAATGAGTTTAGGCACTGATCCTAGTAACAACTCAAATGAACCATATGTGTATGGTCAATATGGTTACCACCAGTTAGACAACCGTCTCCCTCAAATTCCACATGGTTATGGAGGTTATGAAGATCCCCAACTCAATGAAGATTATGGAGAAGTTAATTGGGTAAATCCTAACTACCCCATCTATTTAGGAAAAGTATACCATTCAAATGAGATATACGAATACTATGTACAACAATACATTTCCGCTTGGTCAAGTAGTATCACTTGGCAAAATTTTTGTGTCTTGGTAGATGGAGACCAATCCAATCTTCAATCTGGTAGACACTCTACTTGTTTTTAATAAAGTTTTATGTGTAAAGTATTTTTAGTGCAATATTATCAATAAAATTATGTTTTAATTTAAATTTATCTTTAAGGTTTTATACTGTTAGTTATCGTCAGATCTATATTCTATCATATTATTCATCATATATTTATTATATCAAAGTCATTTTCTATGTTTTTATTAGTTCTATATAACCATCATTGGGTACTTAAGTTTTTCCTAAACTTTTATTCCAAATTTCTACTTTTTAGACCGAATTTCCATTATTTTTGTTACTGTAAATGATATCGATATCGATACCGATATTTGAGGCGAGATATCCATAAATTTGACTAGCGATATATTCATCGATATCGATATTTTAATCTTTGCTCCTAATACGACTAGAATTTGGTATTTACTAATAACTATAATGAGTTTATCTCCTAAAAATATTAGGTAATCTCAAATCCTATTTAATGACCTCATGACAGATTCCCAAAGTTACGCAATTCTAAACACGAAAATTCTTGTATACTTAATATCAAGCACGCGCCTAGGATTTTCTTTTCATTTACCTGGGATTTTTTTTACTAGAAGTTTCCTTAATATTTCTCCATTAATTAGTTTTCCAATTCTTGGTAGATTTCTTAACCATTAAAAAAAAAATCTTGATAGATTTCTACCATAATTAGGGTTTCCAAAAGCTTTGGAGTCTGAATTGGTACTTCAAACAATAGAGAAGAATCATTAGGAAAATCGTTGCAGTCTAGTAATTACCTTTGCTTTGTAACTCTAGTCTATCTCATTCATATTGAGAGTGTTTATCTCTCAGACTGCGCATTCTTCGACTCCACTCCAAATCTCTTGGGATTTCAAGTTTAGACCGATTTGGGGTCTGGGCGGATTCAACAAACCAATGGGTGGGTTTAAGAGTTCCCCTGTTCACCACCGGGTTAGCCCTCGATTGCAAAATGTTCCCGACGAGGAACGCCCCCTCTACACCACTGATCGGAAACGGACTCCCGATGCCGCTACCGAAATCGACGGCGCCACCAACAAGAAACCCAAGGTTGCAGCAAAACCCTCGTCACCGCCGCCGCCGCCGCAGAAGTCCAAGCCCGATAAGAAATCTGGTAAGACCCAAACCAGGCGCGGCGTGACTTGGTTTGCCCCTGCTGCTCCCTCCACTGACATACTCCTCTGCTCACGGTTCCGAGAGAGTCTCAGACATTTTAATTTGCGTTGGGGTGAGAATGCCGATGCCGGGCTGCCAGAATTGATCAGCAAAGAGCTACATTCCCGACGAAGGGGGTCTAAATTAGTCTGTTCTGATTTGCCCGGATTGGTTTGCAAGGACATTAGTAATGGTCAAGAAAGTCTATCCATTTTAGCTACCAATGTGGTTGATGTTCCTCCGGTTGCGCCCGACATTGCCGGCGTTACATATACAAATTCACTCAGAGTAGCTGCGGGTGTGAACATTCCAGCGAATGCCGATGGATGCAATTGCAAAGGAGGTTGCACTGATCCTCTGAAATGCTCGTGTGCTAAATTGAATGGCTCCGATTTTCCTTATGTGGATCAAGATGGTGGGAGGCTAATTGAAGCAAAGGCTGTTGTGTTTGAATGCGGTCCAAATTGCGGTTGCGGTCCATGTTGCGTGAACCGGACATCTCAGCAGGGATTAAAGTACCGGCTCGAGGTGTACCGAACACATAACAAAGGCTGGGCTGTAAGGTCTTGGGATTTCATTCCCTCCGGTGCACCAGTATGTGAGTACACGGGAGTAGTTAGGAAGAATGATGAAGTAGACATAGACAAGGAAAATGAGTCACATAATGACTACATTTTCGAAATTGATTGCTGGCACACCATGAATGGGATCGGGGCGAGGGAGAAACGAATGTGTGATGTCACTATTCCTGGTAATGAGGCTGCTAAGGAAGATGGATTCCACAATGAATCGGATATTAATGGAGCTGATGAGCCTGAGTTTTGCATCGATGCCGGGAAATGCGGTAATGTTGCTAGATACATTAATCATAGCTGTGAGCCTAACCTGTTTGTGCAGTGTGTGTTGAGGTCTCACCACGATGTTAGGCAAGCTAGATTAGTTTTGTTTGCTGCAGATGATATTCCTCCTTTTGAAGAACTTACTTATGACTATGCTTATGAGCTTGGTAGTGTGGTTGGTGCTGATGGTAAAATTAAGAAATTACCTTGTTACTGTGGTACTCCTGATTGCAGGAAGCGTTTGTATTGAGGGTTTGAGACCAGTTAAAATATGCTCAGGTGAGAATATCCCAATTGCATATTAGTTGTATGCAAGTTGATTTCTTGGTTCTTTTATATCCATATTTTTCTTTCATTGTGCTTTGATTGAAACTATAGCAGAATGATAAGCACCGCAGAATGTTTTATTACTGCTTTATAGAAAAGCTTATTGATTTTTTATTTGAACTTTTGGTGTTTGAAATATGAGAAAAGTATATAAGACAAATGAATCATAAAAAAAAAACGGTGAATTGATGGTGTTAGAGACGTTGGAAAAAGTACAAGGAGAGGAGAATGCGTTGGAGTCGACGAATCTCCCTCCATTGATAACTTCGTACTTGAGCAAATCTGAATCAACTTAGACTTAAAGTAATGACTTATTAAGTAATCAGGCCCCCTATTCATCGAGATTTGATTTCTGATTATCAAGTCACTACTTTCCAATTTAGGTTTATGTATTTAATAAAACTTAAATTTAACAGTTATGATGTTGTAACTAGAATGAAATGTTAATTACCATCGAGCACTTGTGATGATAAATGCTAGCTAAGAGTTTACACATACACAATTGTTGTATGATAAGTGAGTCCATATAAGGAGAGATGGCCAAATGGCCATGACTGATGAGTATGGTACCTATCAGTTTTTCATACATCCAATGGTAACCAAGGAATTTTTTTCATCTATTAAAATCCCGTGGGTCTCTTTACCATACACATTCGACCATCCTTAGCTATAAGTATTAGCTAAAAATTTAGGCGTATAAGTCCACGCAATAACAAAAAAAGGAAGCGATTTGGGTAGGTTGAATGAACCTACCTCATAAATAAGTTTTAATTTGAGTGACATAAGATAAGCAGAACATTAAATAGAGATATTGTTTGGCATGATCTATATATTCACACTAGTGAAGCACCAAATGCATCATCTTAGAGATTATGCTTTATTCAAACACCAAGTGTCACCTATTCTTCTTTGAACCTGTACACTAGAAAGAACAATGGGTCATCTGTTAGAGATAGACATCGATATGGTGCCAGTCTAGACATCCTCCGATGATCAAGTTAGTAAGTGAATTCGTAATAAGTAACAGTAAATGGTAATTTTGATCGAGTAATGAAAAATAATGAATATTAGTTATCTCATCGAGAAATGTGTATCCCTTTTGTATGAGTAGTTTGAGGGAGTCTTGATGAATAATTTTGATGTAAGATAAATGCATTTCCATTTTAGTACTGACATGTGGCCTGTAGATGGATAATGAGTATGTGTTCATGTGTTGTCCCATATTTGACCCATTGTTTGGGTTGTTTGGCTTTGTGGGTTTTTGGCTCAAGTTGCACTTCTAATTGTATGATTGCTTTGGGCCTTTGACTTTTCTAGGAGTTTGGGTTTTGAGTATGTGATCTAGTGAGTATGGTCCATTATGGTGTCAACACACACAATTGAGTATGGTGCCAGATTAAAAGCACTCTCACAATTAAATTAGTAAGGGGGTTTGTAAGAAGTAAAAATAAATAATAATTTTAATAAAATACTGGTGAATAGTAAATATTAGTTAACTTATCAGAAAATGTATACCCTTTTGTATGGCTAGCTTGAGATGATCTTGATGAATATTTCGATTTGCAATAAATGTACTTCCATTTTGGTGCTAACACGTGACATATAGATGGATGGTGAGTATGTGTAGTTTATAGATAATTTGCTGATAACTAATCAAGCCAAGAGGTTAGTCAATTCATATGGGTGATTCGTTTTGTTAATGATTCGTCTGCAAGATCAGAATTCTGGAGCTCTGACATTGTCTACATTGTCTTTATCTCCTACGCAATGCTCAAACTTAGGGAAATTATAGAAGTTCAAGGACTTATTTCACGAGTGTAGGGTTTGCCACTGCGGAGAGCTCTAGAGCATGAAATCCAATTGGTAGGAGATTCACCTCTACCAAACTTGGGTTTCTATCGTACTTCTTTGATAGAATCTGACAAGATCAAGAGGCAAATTCAGGGACTTCTTGAACAAAGAGTCATCAAACCTAGCTGCTCACCATGTGGTTCGCCAATGATAATTGTGCCTACAACTAAGCTTGATCTCAAATCTGGCTATCACCAAGTTCGCACCCAAGAAGATATTTGGAAGACTGCATTCAAAAAAAAGCAGGGACTGTTTGAGTGGTTAGTCATGCTATTTGAGTTATGTAATGCTCTAGCTACCTTAATGTGATTGATGAATAAGGTATTCCACCCTTTCATTGACAACTTCGTCATTGTATACTTAGATGACATTCTCATATTTAGTGTCACATGAGAGGACCATCTTCATCATATTGCTCAAGTTTTAGAGGTTCTACGAACGAATGAGTTAGAGTTAAACGGTAAGAAAAATGAATTTGGGAAACAACACCTTGTATACCTAGGATTCATTATTGGGGCAAGAGAACTGAAAAATGGACCTAGAGAAAGTACATGTGATTTCTCAATGACCTACGCCCCGTTCAATAATTGAAGTTTGGAGCTTTATTGGTGCATGTCAATATTTGCGAAAGTTTATTCGACACTTTTCACAAATTGAAACACCCTTACATTCTCTTACCAAGGCCAATGAAAAGTTTGAATGGCCGAGAAACCATGAAGAATCTTTCTAGTTGTTGAAATGAAAGATTACAGAGGCCCCAGTACTAGCATTATCGAATCTGCATAAAACATTTAAAGTAAAAGCTGATGCATCAAACTATGCTATGTGAGCCGTATTGTTTCAAGATAGGGAACCAATTCCATACCACTTTGAATGTTTTAGTGGACCGGTATTGAATTATCCGACTTATGACAAGGAGCTGTATGGAATACGTCAAGCAGTGAAGCATTTGAAAGCTTACTTGTTGGGAAAAGAAGCTGTAGTTCACTCAGATTATAAACCTTTTCAGTTTTTAACTACTCAGTCTAAGTTGCAGCAAGCTCTTCATATGAAATGGATATCTTATCTACAAAAATTCAATATTGTGATAGAGTATAAGAAAGGAGCAATTAATAAGTTGGCATGTATTTTATCTAGACCACCTACACCAATTAGTTCCGCATTACTGGTGGCTATGCAAATCCAACCCATTGTTCCTTCTGAATATGCCAAAGGGTACGACATAGATGCTAATTTCAACTTAGCCTATGCCAAGCTGCAATAAGGAAAGACGAGTGATTTTCAATTAAACGAAGGAATAATGCATAAGGGAACACAATTGTGCATTCCTAAAGATAGCGACAAATTGCGGTGGATTCATGTGGCTCATACTTCCAAAGTAGCATGACATTTTGGAGTTGAGAAGACTTTCTTGAACCTTCGTTTCTATGTGTATTGGCCAAATATGCATCTCGATGTTTCAGGATACATTCCGCATTGTGTTCTATGAAACACATCAAAGCCTTCCAACATAAATTTAGGACTGTATCTTTCATTACCGGTACCCAGCCAACCTGGGGAGAATATCTTGATGGATTTCTTAGGCAGATTACTTAAAACCAAGTATGGAAATGATTACTTGTTTGTGGTGGTAGATCCTTTCAATAAAATGGTGATTCTCATTTCATGAAAGAAGACCGTTACTAGAGAAGGAGCTGCTAAGTTATTTTTCCATCATGTTTGGAAGCATTTTGGCTTACCTACATCAATTATTTCTGATAGAAACAGACGACTCTTAGGCCATTTCTGGAGGTCGTTATAGGGAATGATGGATACCAGATTGAAAAGAAGCACTGCATTTCATCCAGAGACAGATGGACAAACAGAGGTTGTAAACTGGATTATGACACACTTGTTGAAAGGTTACAATTTCAAGGATCCAAAGACTTGGGATGAAAGTCTCCATAACTTATAGTTTTCTTATAACCGAGAAATTCATGGGTTCACACTCAAATCTTCGTTTGTGGTCTGTTTGGGTTATTTACCCCAGAGTCCTTTTGATTTAACATTGAATATGAGTGACCAGCCATTAATTGGGAAAGAAGAAGAAGAACATATTCGAGCACATAAATTTATCGAACGAGTTAGAAAGATTCATATTGAAGTGGAGGCACAATTGAAATGTTATCAGCAACGATATAAAGCTCGCCATGATAAGCATCGTGTGCCATGTAACTTCAAAGAAGGAGACCTGGTATGGTTACACCTTGGAAAGGAGCGGCTAACCAGTGAAGGAAAAAAACTAAAGCCTATTCGTTATGGACCGTTCAATATCATTGAACAAATTGGTGATAATGCTTTTCAACTTGAATTACCACCATACATGCATATGTACTCGGTCATCAATGTCGAGAACCTTACACTTTTTTAGCCATCTCTACTTGATGATGATCTCAACGAAGACACACGCCTTCCATCAGTTGATGACTTAAAGATTGAACGAGAAGATCCTTTGCAGAAGGATTGTATCTTGGAAGAGAAGGTTCGCGAGACTCGGCATGGATAGTATGAGTATTTATGTATTGGCAAAAAATGTCAACTTCCTAGCAAGTTAAAGTGGTATATTTGAGACAAGGTAATAACAGAGTTTCCTCATCCCACAATTTAGCTTGACCCGAAGCTCAAACATCTTAAATGGGGAAGCCATGATCCAGGAGGATTTACCAACAAAATAAACATAATATAATTAATTAATTATAATTATATTATATTATTAAATTATTTAAAACCATAAAAACTAATGGTTTATAACGAATTTTTATAAACCATAAAAAGTTAATGGTTTTAAATGAGTGAGATTTTAAGTCATTCATTCTTTATGGTTTAAAATAATTTACTATTTTATATTTTTACCTTTCGATTGGTGAAGTTGTGGGAGAGTACGATTTCTTCGACTTTTTCATTAGGTTGTGAGTTTGGTGTGGCCGAGTGGTCCTTTGGTTCCTCGATCAGTCTACCTTGTATTTTGTGTGCAACTTGAGGGTCGATAAGGTCATCCACGAAAACTGACTTAGTGACAGTCAATGTTTCCTTCAGTGGAGCAATGGGTGTTGTTGAGTTGCACGTCCCTGTAGCCATATGTTCTCCACGGACCTGACCAATGCCTATGGGAGTGGGAAATTTGATTAGAAGCTGAGGAGTGGAAGCTGCTACCTTGAGTTGGTTGATTATCCCTCTTCCTAGGATGATGGTGTATACTATCGACAATTTACCACCAAGAAGGGTGTGAGTACAGTCGCCCGTTTTGAGATTATTTCGGCAAAGAGCGGAAGAGTGACAGTGCCGAGCGATACGATTGAGTACCCAATGAAGCTAAATAGTAGTGTGGGAGATTGATCGAAGTCAGACTCTGAGATGTCTAGATGCTTGTATGCCTCCATGAATATGACATTAACGGAGTTGCCAGTATCAACCTTAACTCTTCCGATGTCAAAATTTGAAATTTCTGATCGGATAAAGATTGGTTGGTGCCCAAGGTGACTTAGGAATCACATGCTTAACATTCATCAAAATATTTGCATATGAAGTGTTTAGGATGATGTAGGTTTCCTAATTCAACCGAGGAGTAGGTTTTTCGGTATTATTGGGTCGGTCATTCTAGTGATTCTGCCCGTGATGCAAATAGTGATAGTTAGGATTCTTACACTTCTTCCCAGTGATGTATGAGTTATGGGAGTTGTCCTTTCATTTTCCTCCTCCGCAGGTCTGTTGTCCCTGGTTGGAGGGGTGTTACTTCGCGACATGTTGTTGGCTCTAATCGCACGGTTGGTATGTGTTAACCAAGTCTAGTGGGCTTTACTGGTATGTGTTAGCCTGGTGGTTCCCCGCCCTGCAGTTAAGCATCTTGGCCTTGGCATGTGAAGCCACCTGTTTCTTTATTTCATTATACATGGACCAACCTTGCATATGAGTTGCGTACCTAAATGGAGATTCTCTGATGCGGCCCTTGAAGGCTTTAAATGTTGCCTTCTCACCCGTATGGTGCATTGAGAGTACTCGTGGCTGAATCTGGCTGCGTACTTCTGCGGCGGTTCATTTTCTTAATAGGAAGAGGTCTTCATCATAGAAGAGAGGATCAGTTTGAATCATAAACTGGTTAAAAGAAGGTAGTATGGAGTTTCTGGAAAGAGTCGATAGTTCCAGCCTTAAGTCAGTAAAATCAATTGATTGTTGCTTCAGTCAACGTCGAGCTAAAACTTAAGCAACGTGCCTCATTAAAGAGGTTCTTGTAGGTCACAATTGATTGGTAGTTGTCTCTCTACCCTGTATATAGTGGGATTTTCAAGGATTTTATCTCGTGGTCATGTCGGAATTGATTGATTCTTTCCCTGAAAGGTTTATAGCTCGTCTTCCCCCAAGTTGTCATTGGTAAATGTTTCATCTTGACCTCCAAGGTTTTCACCCTTTCTAGTAAGTGTTGGATGAGTGAGTCGGCCTGGGCTAGTCGCTAGGTCTCTCGATCCATGGGCCTAGGCCATTCATCCTATTTTGGAAAGGACGACCTAGAGAGTAGTTCTTGGTGGTTGCTACAAAGGTTTGGTTAGTTTCCTAGCCTCTCGGTCCATAGCATTAGGCCGTTCGGCCTATTTTTGACAGGAAAATCTAAGGAGGACCTCCTACTGATTACTTATGGCCCGCCTCCGATATTTTTGGTCGGCCTCATAGATGTTAGGCCGATCGACATGTATTGTGCTCTGAGTCTCCTAGGAGGAATTAGCTCCCTTCGTGTCTGAAACGATAATTTATGGTCTAGATTCAGGTGAGGGGAACCATACATGGTTGGTATCCAGGAAAGATGACCGATTAGCTTGTGCTCCAGTTGACCGATCAGTTCTTGTTCTAGTAAGCCGAGAGGTGAGGCTCTCCCAATGGTAGGTTAGCTATATTGAGTCGAGTAGAGATCGATCTCTCTGAGATCCTATGCTTAGGGCATGTCGGGTGTCTCAATAGATCCTATTCCTGACCTGCCATTTGGTTGGTATAATGAGCAGCCGAGAGACCTTGTCACTCGGTTCAGCAGGTAATTTGGTTTTTTTATTCTCCTGTAACTTGACGGATGAGCTCGGCACGTTCCGTGTACTAAGCTACAACCCCATCTGCTTCTTGCGCCTCTGCCTTGCTCGGTAGGCTATGATCTTTGCCTGGGTAGTTTTCAATCGGGTGGCCGCCTCGGTGTACTACTCGTTGAGCGTCTGATATCTGAACTCGACCTGGGTATCCTTGGATTTCATCTCGGCCACATCCTGTTGGAGTTTTTCGATTATTTGTAGTTAGTTAGGAAAGTTGTCTCTGTGTGTCCTCGACCCTTATACAGGTGTTATGTCGTCAGCTCCCTAGTCACCTTTCATGTTTGCTACGTTTGCAATCGATGATTATGCTTGGCTTGGTAGAGTGGTGGGCAGGCTTAGTCAAATTCTCACGGACGGTGCCAAACTGTTGAAGCACAAAATACACCATCTTAGAGATTACATCTTGTCCAATCATTGAGTGTCATGTATCTTTCTTTGAACCTGTAGACTAGGAAGAGCAATGGGTCATCCGTTAAGGATAGACACTAGTGTGGTGCTAGCCTAAACGTTCTCTGGCGATCAAGTCAATAAGTGAGTTCATAAGAAATAACAGTAAATGTTATCTTTGATAGAGTAATGATAAATAATGAATATTAATTACTTTGTTGGGAAATGTATACTCTTTTTGTATGCATATTTTGAGGGGATCTTGATGAATACTTTCAATGTAGGATAAATGCATTTCCATTTTAGTGCTGACACGTGACATTTAGATGGATGATAAGGATGTGTCCATGTACCGCCCCATGTTTGACTTATTTTAGAGTTGTTTGGCCTTGTGGGCTTGAGCCCAAGTTGCACTTTCAATTGCGTGATTGTTTTGGGTCTTTGACTCTTCTGGGTGCTTGGATTTTGGATATGTGACCTAGTGAATCTGATTCATTATGGTGTCAACACACAAGTTTGTAAAATAGTAAAACAAGTAATTAAAAGATATATAAAAGTATCTCAATTTAGATAAATGGAAAACTCCAATTGCTTATTTGACATACACGAATACAAACTGAATTAAAGACGATAATGTGAATATATGTATATATATTTAAAAAAGAAAATATGAAAGTAGTCGATCATAACTTTTTACTTTGCTGTGAATATAACTAAATTGAAGTCCCTAATAATTAAGTGTAAGATTTAAAATGAAATATTGGCTATATATATATATATCTTTTTTCAAAATAATAAAGAAAGCTTTTGTATATGGTAGCCTTAAAGAATAGGGTAATGCTATTTGGACATACTAAATTGACCATATTTAGTGACCATATTGATGTGTCAATCAATGAATGATCTACTATAAATATAAAATAATTGAACTTATTAAAATAATACCATTAATTGATTGCCACATCAACATGGTCACTAAATGTGGTCAATTTAGTGTGTCTAAATAGCATTAGTCTAAAGAATGGGTAATGTGTCTAATATAAATATAAAATAATTGAGGTCTACACACAACTTTGTAAGGAAAAGGATTCAATTGAGGTCTATAATCTATATATATACAAGTGTTGGGAAGCTAAGTGGGAAAAGATGAGTTGATAATATATAGAAGCAGAAGCTCCAGCAGTCTGTAGCTGGCTGCTAAACTAGAACTGCAAAAGAACAAATTAAACAGGCATGGCAGCTGAAGAAGAAGGCCAAATGAGCATCAGGGTTGATCATGACTACACACAAGATGGCACTGTGGATCTTAACGGAAACCCTGTCCTTCGATCCAAGAGAGGTGGATGAACCGCTTGCTCCTTTGCCGTCGGTAAGTATATATATATATATATATATATATATATATATATACACGAATCTCTCTCTCTCTCTCTCTCTACATGTCTCTTTGCATTGATGTGTTTTAGTGTTAAAGCACATTAACATAAATTAATTACCGGATATTTGAAAGTGGAAGAAGTTTTAAGCTTGAATCTTTTTTATGGTTGATAAAAGATTGGTGGTAAGAGATTGACAGTAGATAGTAAAGAGTTATGCCTGAAAAATGCATGCAATTTTGGTGTGCTTCATAAGTATGTGTATCTTTCATTGCTTTTCTTATTTTAGTAGCTATTATTTGGTTTGTGGATGTGGTCATGAATGAATAAAGATGTAACCACCACCCAATCTACACCTATCAATCATTATCAACTTACATCTTCACAGTCTCATCTTTCTCTGCACATTTAATTCACACCATTTATTTCCTATTGTTATATTTAGAGCATATATATAGGCGGCCGTTCAAAACTTCTATTAAGATATAACTTAATGATAAAACACATTTGTATTTGTGTGCTTCTATATTTGATTCTTCCTTATATGAAACTAAGATTTTAAATTTGCATATGTGTACTTCATTGGTAATCTAATCAAAATGTTCAACATGTTGTAAATAGTATAGGTTGTGGTTATTCATGTAAGGGTACGAAATGTATTTAATCATTAGTGAAAGGGTAGATAAGTGTGACGACCCAGAACTCGAAAAAGGAAAAATTGGAAAAGTTAGATGTAAAATGACGATTTTGCCCTTGGTTAGGGGGCTGGAAGTTGACTTTTTGATCGGGACATTTTTTTGGACTTTTGGTCATGACCGTTGGATAGGTCTCGAGACGCTGAATCCGTAGACAAGCGGCATGCGTCAATCGAAGTTTGGATGGAAAAGTTACGAACCTTGGAACATTAGGGGCATTTTGGTCATTTGTTAAGCAAAGGGTAAAAAGGTAATTTGGTTGGAAGATTTGTTGATTCAGCCGTTCACCGCCTCAATCATGTGGTTTAGTGACATCTGTCACTGGGATAATGTACTTAGTGGCAAGATTTCCGCTTGAAATTGGAAAAATTCAAACATAAAGGTTATAAACGGTGAATGAAGGATTATGCGAAATTTCAATCCATTTTGATCAGGAAAGAAAACCAGAGACACAGGGAGATTAGGAGGGAAATTGTGAGTGAAAAACGAGAGGGAAGCAGAAGAGAAAACAGAAAGGAAACCGTAAAACCCGAGAGGAAAATCCGAATTCGTGCTTGGAGAAATTGAGATTCAATTTCCAAGTTTTAGCTTAACCCAAGTCGAATTAAGGTCAGAATTAGTCTTCTGGGACGATTTCGAGTCAAACCACGTCAAAAACGAAGGAAATTGACGAAGAAACCATCAAGAACAGACCCTGCGAAATCTCTGAAATAGTCGAATTCAATTCGTGTAATTGAAGGTGGGGAATTACCAAATTCATATTGGATTTATGTGTTTGTTAATCTAATGATGCTTTCTGGTTAATTGGAAAGGACAATTAGGGTCGAATTGGAGGAATTGGAAAATTGAATTTGACGGGATAGACTTGGAGAATTATGAGTTTTAGTGTGAATCGTGTCAATTAACTTATGCAGAACTTCAATTAAGATGTATTATAAATTATCCAATGAAGGAATTGAAAGAAACAAGGTCGAATTGAAGGAAATCTAACTGGGCTGTGTTGCTGGTCGAAGGATCCATTTGCAGGACAACCGAGTAAGGACGATGCACTGTAGCATCACTGTGCACGACACGTGGGTTTCACGCGCAGCCACTCACGGAGGAGCGTGAGGGCGCGTGGTGGCTTATCTTGAGGTGAGGTCAACATAACTTTTGTTCCATTTAATGTAACGAACATTTTGGCGTTGGTTTCGAGTCAATTGGACACCTTTTCGATATTGTTTCGAGGGTCCGAAGGTTTATGTTATGTTTTAAATTAATATTTAATTCCCGGAAAATTATGAGGAATTAGTATGATGTTAATTAAGTCATGAGTGACCCTGAGTAATGATTTTGGACAGGATTCGAGATTCCTCGAAAGTACCGGAAATTACGGGAACGCGTGCAAGTCGGAAAGCTAGCGGTTTGGACGGTGTGTGAGTGGATGTAACACCCCGAAAATTCGGAAAATGTAATTTTGTAAAATATTGAATAAAATGACGTTTTTACCCCTGTGATTCGTATGGTCAATTGTTTGACTTATTGATTTGAGGGTTGAACGGACGTTGACCAATGACCGTGACGTAGTTCGGGACGTCACGAGTTCATAGACAGGCGGCACGTCCAATTCTAACGCTCGGGGAAAAAGTTATGACGTTCGGAAGTTCAGGGGTATTTTCGTAATTTGGACGATTAGGGGGAAAATGTTGACTTTTTGTTTGACATTTGTTTTTCACACGACTCGAAGACCGTTAGGTTCGTCTCGAATCCTCGAGTACAACGACAGGTGGTACGCGTGAAACGGACATCGGGTGACCAAGTTACGGGTCACGGAAGATGAGGGGCAATTTGGTAAATTATCAACTGAGGGGAAATTTGGTCTTTTTCACCACGGGTTACTGTAGCAGCCGTGGGAGACAGTTGCTGCACCACCGTGCGTGGTGGTTTTGCACAATCCAATTGTTTAAACCATAGTGGACTAGACGGTGGGAATTATTTATGGAATTTGAGGTATTGGAAGCATCCCATCGTGGCTGAATAGAGCTTCAGTGCACGGGTAGTTTCAAAAATGGCCATGGGCTCTGTGTGCGGGAAACATTTTCTAGAGAGATTCAGTTGGTTTCCCACGGGTTGTTTGCCATTTGATCAATTAACCGTGTAGGGGAGCGAGAGAGGATTTCATTTTGCATCATTTTGCGTTAGTTGAGGGAGCTGAGACTTGAGAGAAACCGAGTCGGGGAGAAAAACCAGTTTGGAGGGAAAATTCGAAGGTTGGGTTTTGAGGTGAGTCGAGCCAAACCATGAATTGGATTAGACTTCTGGGTGCATTACAAACATCACCGTGCAAGAATTGAAGACGAATGATCACGGTTTGCCCAGGAACTTGAGTTCCAGTTTCAGAGAAAAACCAGCGTTGTGGACGACGACTTCCAGGTTAGTATTGGGTCAATTGATTGGATGTTTTGGTTCGTCTAGGTCCCCTTAAGCTACTGTCTGAGTTAATTTGGGAATGGGTTCGATCTGGGTGAGTTGTGGACTTCGACCCGATTTGAGGTTCGAGTTTGGATTGGTCGATTAGGTCCAATTCGAGGTTAATAATCGACATAGAACTGAAATTAAAATGTTATAGAATAAGTTAGGATAAAAAACGAGAGCAATTGAGTGAGAATTGATGGCTAATTAGACGGGTTGACCTCGCGGGTTGAAGACCCGAATAGCAGTAGTCGGGTGAAGATGGTGACACTGTAGCAGGCGCGTGGCCTACACGCGCAGCCACTTTGGGCGGCGCGTGACGGCACGTGTGATGTCATTTCCGGTCACGATCAACATGAAACTTAATCCTTTCAGTCTAATTAACATTTTATTTTTAGAGTTCGAGTCGATCGGGAGTCGTTCGGGATAATTTCAGGAGTTCGGAAGTTTAGGTCCTTAATGTTAATTGCGTCGAAAAATCCGCAAAAATTAGAAAAAATTATACGAGTTATTTGGGGATGATTGTAACCCTTCTTGTACGTTTTTACAGGCCCGGACACTTCCGAAGCTACCGAGTTACGACTCATCCACCAGTTACACCGAGATACAGCTCGTCGTCTCTGAACATGCAGGGCGAACACGACCTCAGTGAGATCACACCCGGGCAAGGCCCCAGAACGAGGGGAGAACCCTCTCCTAACTTCTTGCAGATAATCGACAAACTCCAGAGTGACATGGCCGAGGTAAAAGCTAAGGGAACCTAGGCCGAATCGAGGTGTCAGGTTCTCGACGATCGATACACTGAGGTGGCCGAACAGCTACGGGTCGCACAGGCAGAACTCGCTTCCCACCGAGCACGCGTCGGCAGGACCGAGGCCGACAGGGTAGTTCCCGAGTGTGCGGAGCGTGCCGAAAAGAATCGCCGGCTGGCAGAAAAAGGAAAAGAACATGGGACCGCCGAGCCGCGTAAGGGAAGGCATGATGACGCCGAGCCGAGCATGAAACCGGCTCGGATGTTGATCATCCCCGACAGTCAGCCCGGTGACACCAGGATCTACTGGGACGCCCGGGCCCTTAGCGAGGGAGGGCGGAACCGGTCGGTCAACGAACAACCATCACGCCGACCTGACCCTCGGTCGGAGGTGGGAAAGGGAGACCACCACCGAGGAAACATAACCGCTTGGTGGTCCCGCCCAAATGTCAGCCACGAGACTTTTTCAACGGGGGACCCTGTCCCCGTCACCGACTCATCCGTGGAGGCCGAGAGCACGGCCAAGTCCGCTCGGCATCTTGGCACCAGGACCGACCGCTCACACAGGGGGAGGCAAACATCGAGGTCCTCTCGCAATGACACCGAGCGGTCAACCCACCTCGGCCTCCAGCTCCCTCCTCGCCCTGAACCAACCCACCGAAGGAGCACCGAGCGGTCAGGGCAGGCCGGGCGGCAGAGTGACAATCCTCAGGAACGACCCCGCCTGCGGGACACCGAGCGGTCTAGGCCGGTCGGTCAAAAGGGAAGTATATCCCGGAGCACACCCAAACAGGGGTACACCGAGCAGTCAAGACTTGTCGGTCAGAGAAAGAGTGAATCCCAGAGCCCGCTGAGCGGAGGTGGCACCGTGTAACGACCCGTCTCGAATTCCGGGATTAGATTAGACATTAATCTCGATTAGTGAGGTTGAACGGTGCTTAGTAGGGCGGAATCGGACAAAATGTGCAAAATGACCATTTTGCCCTTGGTCGTGGGCAAAATGTTGACTTTTTGATCGGGCGGTCAAATGGACTTTGACCGATGACCGCGACGTAGTTCGGGACGTCACGAGTTCATAGACAGGTGGCACGTTCGATTCCGACATTCGTAGAGAAAGTTATGAGGTTCGGAAGTTGAGGGGTATTTTGGTAATTTGGCTTATTAGGGGCCAAATGTTGACTTTTTGACCGGGAGGTCCGATGGACGAGGGCCAAGGACCGTTACGTAGGTATCGTCGATACGAATCAAATGACAGGCGGCATGCCGAAATCGGAGATTCGACGACGAAGTTATGGTCAAGGAAACGAATTTACGAACCGAGGCTCGGATTAAAATAATAATATAATAATGAATAGTGACCGTTGACTGTACACATCCGGATGAGTGACAAGTGCCACCCATCCCTTGTTTCCAGCTCCATGTTTCCCTCCCAACACTATCATTACAACATCATCATTCCTCATCCATCATTCCCCTTCCTTTTCTTTGATTTTTTTTCTTCAAACCGTGCACAAATTGGGGGAGGATTGAACTGGGAGAATTGGCTCCCTTCCTCTGCCGTTCCTGAGAGAAAAATGAGAGACTAACCGATTGGGATACCAGGGGAAACACGAGGGATTGAGAGAGTATTGAATTTTGGATTTTGGATTTCGGGAAAATTGGGGGAAAAATTCGAAATGGAAGAATTAGGCCGTGAGGATCGCAATTGAGCTCACATTCAGCTTCCTGGGATCACAACGATCAGAATCGTCGAAGGAACGAAGGGAATTGGTGCTGTTTTGGCTCTGATCACACTTGGTGACAGAGGAGGAAATTCGACCTTGAGTCGTGGAGTTGGAGGCTTCGATGGACGGAATTGAGGTGGGGAAACTTCTTCTCATGATCCCACGATGCTTCTGGGTTCATCAATTGAAAGAAAACGGTTGTGGTTGATGAAGCTCCATGGTTGCACAGTGGACGGCTATCGAGCTTGAGTCGTGACGATTGTGCACTGGATTGAAGCAATTGAGTTGGGGGAAATGCTTAACGGAGTTCACTGATGCTTCTAGTTGAATCAATTTATTGAAATCGATCGAAATTGAAGGGATTCCATGAACGAACAGTAACCTGGGTGTTCTTCGTGTTCATCGTGGAATCGATGGAATCTGGGTAAGTGTTCGTGTAATTGAGTTTACAGAACTTAAATTAGACTTAAGACGAAACTAACTGAATGCTCAATTGAAGGAATTAAGGCTGAATTGATGGACATTGAACCGAGTTGTATCGCGGGTAAATTGGACCCGTTTACCAGAGATACGGGTTGGGCTGGTGACACTGTAGCAGGCGCGTGAGTTTCACGCGCAGCCACTCACGGCGGCGCGTGATGGCACGTGGGCACGAATCTCGAGGTGAGGTCAACATGACTTCTATCCTATTTAATGTAACGGACATTTTGGAATTGGTTTCGTGTCGATCGGACACCGTCTCGATATTGTTCGGGATGTCCGAAGGTTTTAAATTAAATTTAAAAATAGTTAAAAATTCGGGAAAATTACGGGACTTTGATAGGATGTTAATGTGGAGGTTAGTAACCCTCTAATGTGATTTGGACAGGATTGGGAGTCCCGGTGATAGTGGTGTGGCCCGGGAGGGCCGGTGGCACGCGTATCGAGGCATACCGTTAAAACGGTCTGTGAGTGGACTTTGGTTTTATAAATTCTATGCATGCTTAAATGTTTTATATGGATTATGGTTGTGATTGTATGTTGTTGATTTGGTTGTTGGTAAATTGTACGATTTCACGTATTTCGAGGTGATTTACGTGTTTGCACGTAAATCGAGGTTTTCCGATTTTACATGGATTTTCCATATTTATGACTTGGATATAATGTGATGAAATGGTTTTGAAATTGGAAATATGAACTCGGGCTTGAGGCACAATTATGTTGGAAATTTCGGACTTGGAGTCCATTTGAGAATCGGGCCGGGGGCCCAGTTGGTTAATGAAATCGGGCCAAGGGCCCAGTTGGTATGAAATCGGGCTGAGACCCATTTGAGTTATGTTATCGGGCCAGGGGCCCAGTTGGTTTACAAATCGGGCCGTGGGCCCAGTGGTTCATAAAATCGGGCATGAGGCCCAGTTGGATTATAAATGTGATTTCGGGTCAGGGACCCTATGATTAATAATTGTGATTTTGGGTCAGGGACCCTATGATTAATAATTGTGATTTTGGGTCAGGGACCCTAAATGGAATTACATGGTTTTATGGAAATTTCGGGCAGGGCCCAATGGTAATGATGTGATAAAAGGATTTAATAAAACTGTTTTCCATATACCATCTGGATACAAGGATATATGATGGTCTCCTCCAGATGTCTGGGACACTGGGGAAGTCACGGTGCATTGCCTGCGAGGGGTCATTATACGGATCAGCCGGACCGTATGATGACTCAGGAGCAGGATTGCTATGATTGACGTTAGGGACGTCAGACATCAGGGATGTCAGATATATGGACCCGGAGAGACCCCGGGCAGCACGCGTAGCTTATGAAACCGTAAGATATGACGTCAGGGACGTCAAGCGTCTGGAACGCTAAGCATTTGGGATGCTGGTGATGGTAATGGTAAAATATGGATTAATAGATCTATGAAATGGCTTTTCGGTTGGATATGTGTTATGTGGTAAAAATGGATTATTGGTTATGAAATGGTATGTCGGGTCAGGGACCCTAAATGGTTTTGGATTTATGGATTTATATTTATGGCTTTGGGCGGTGGCCCACATGGTTTTAATATGTATGGTTGTGGTATTCCACTGTTTTGGGCTGAGTTCCCACACTTGATTTTTGGTTAACGGTTTTTGGGCTAAGGCCCTAATGGCTCGGTTGAGCAAACGTTTTGGTTACTAGTTTTCGTGGCATGCATATGTTTTTATTGGAGGGCATAAATGTCTTATAAATGTATTTGGTAAACTTATTGGTTTTTGTCCACTCACAGCTTTTGGTTTTAATGCCCTTCAGGTTGATTACGGATGTGATTGCAGTAGAGACTGGGACATTGCACACCTCCTCCATCGGTCCTTGCGCACTCTGGATGCCCCGATGGGCAGTGGCTCTTGGTTATCCCTTGTCTGACACCTCTTGTTGGATGGGAGCAGGGCACATTCCACCGTAATCCCGGGGGGATTGGGATGGGTCCTGTCAACTTGGTATCAGAGCACGGTTGCTCTATTTGTGCGCGCAGGTTGAGGGTGTGATGTCTCATTGGGCTGCAATTCGTTATCAACCTGATAGATAGTTTTTGGGTTTGGATAGTGGATGGAGTGTGATTGGCCCGATACGCCGTGCGTTAATGTGATTCGACCCAAGTGGGGTTGATTGTGATGAACTGGTATTGTGGGACCGACGGTTCGGTCATGTAATATTAAATTGTTGTGTTGTTAGGTGCAGCCAGGTTCGGGGAACCTCATGTGAGTAATGGTCTAAAATGTGAACCCTTGTGGTGGTTTCTAGTGTGAGGGATGTTGATTCATCGGAGCTGGCCGATGACCTAGTGGTGGAACCCACGTTGATGTGATGGTAGGATTGGATTTGACGTCTATTCGATGTCTAGACCGCGGGGTCGGTCAGGTTGTGAATTTTATATTACGGGAAGTGGTTGGGTTCGGTTGAACCATAGGGTGTGATTGTGGAACCCTAGTGTATGATGAATTAAAAAGGTAAACCTTAATTGTGGTTAGTGGGTGAGAACTTGAGCTGCGACGAGCGGCTGAGGTCATGGATGACCATGGGGATGGCTCTGGTGAGTCTAGGCAGAACTATGGGATTCGATTTACGGATACGGTTCTGAGATAAATTATGGAATCCCCTGTTGGATCGGGTATTGGTGTGATGTGTGGATGCGGATCTCGATAGCAATGACAGTTAGTCGGAAGTCATATGGAGATGACTGGCTATCGAGGGTAATTGGTGTGGTTATAATACTTGGGGATCAGGGGACGTTCAGGGAACGTTCATTTTCCTGATGTGGATTGTCAGAATGATGGTACCCATAGTCGTGAGGTACGGGATCGTCGTTCGGTATGAACGGAGATCCAGGGTTGTCGTATTTGCACACGGTGTGCAGTATGGATGTTTGTGTGTTGGTACTGGTACTAGCGCTAGTGCTAGTGTCGATAATGGTGTTGACGATGAGCCACAAGTCGGGGTGTGACTCCGTCATGATGAACATATATTCGGTCTTTGAGATTCGGTAGTGGTTGAGTGATGGACTGGATGGGATCCAGTTGAGATTGTAATGTGTTGGGATTAGTCCCGACAGGGGTAAAATGACAAGTGATGAGTGGATTAAAAAGGTATAGTTGAGAACTTGGGAAACCGAGTGTTGAACCTGTAAAGGTTGGGATGTGCGAATGAAACAATAACGGATTGATTGTGGACACGTGGTTGTCCAAGTGAATTGAAGAGGTAGGAAGTCTGGTGGTTGGAACCTTAGTTTTGGGGAAAGTTGTGACTGGGGAACGAGAGTGGTGCTCGTTTTTGGTGATTGGTATTCCGAAGTCATTGGGGTTGACTTCTTGTTTTCTGCCCTAGCAAACATTGACTGTAGTTACCAGTACGTTGAGCGTGTATTGGTTGGTGGGCCCATGTGTGTTTTTGGGTCATCATGAGGAGCTACGTATTCGAAATTAGGTAAACGAGATTTTTTTTCATTTTCTGCTTGGTGGCAGACGATGTTGGGGTACATGGCGTGGTGAGTGCAACGAGTTTTGTTTGCATCCACGTAGGATGAGTTTTGACGTCATCATTTTGGATCATCCTTGGTTTTTCCTAGGTGGAATGACAAGGATCGATACGAATTTGGGGTGTGTGAGTCGTAAACGCGGGGTTGAACTTCTTTTCGAAGTGGAGCCCGTATGGTATCTTACTCGAGTGAGTAGGTTTCCGACTGGTCGGATTTTGTCAACCTTAGACGTGTGGAGGTTGGATTGGCTTCCCTATGAAGTCAATCAAGTGTATTGAACGGGTAACCGATAGGTTCGGTTTTGGGTGTGTCATGGTAAATGTGACGAGATTTCGGGATTTGGAATCGAATTTCTGGGTGACGATTCAGGATTCGATTTTGGAACTTGAAAATGGATTTCCGGATTTGAATACGGAACGATTATTCCAAATGCTAGCTTACGGAATAATGATTTCGGATTCGGATTTGGATATGAATTAAAATGTGATGTCTGGGCTTGGATCCGGGATTTCTTACGAAATTGCGGATCCGGATTCGGAATTGTAACTAAATTATGGGTGGAGTTTCCTTTTGTCTCATGCTGGATTGGGCAAACGTACTCCATTATTGGAACGCGTTCGGCTATGACCTAGGTGGTTGTAGTCTGGTCATTAGGTAGATGTGTGTACTTCGTACATGGTTCGAGGTACAATACTTTGTAGACCCGTGGTGTCTAGTTATGGTATACGGGATATACCCGAGGTGTGTCAGTGAGCGTGTTGGTAGCCGAATTGGTTCCGATACCAATGGATTAGTCGAGGTCGAGAATCGGACATTGGATACTATGCAATGGGTCATGGTATTTCCAATGTGTTTAATTACACACGAGTCGGGTGAAAATGTCGGTAAGGATATATTTAAGTCAAGTAAGTTGGTGGCTTGTGTGGCCACGAGTGAGTCTAGTGTCAGTTTTCGACTGACAACAACTGTGTAGTGACAGATTGTCAGGATGTGTCAACATAGATGGTTGAGTGGGGTCAGCTGACTCCTAGTGGGAGTGGGAAAGGAACCGTCGAGTTGTTGCGTCAACGAGAGGGTAGTTTGGACAAGTGGCGTCAAATTCGAAACAAGTAGTTTCAGTCATTCGACGGGGTCGAATGTAGTCATTGCGTTTTGAGTATTAGTGGTACGTAGAGTGCAGACAAGTTTTGTCTGGTTAGTTGGTGTACGGGTGTACACGTGTTGCGTGGTCGATTCCACTTTCCACGGGGTGTTTGTTGAATCAGGGTAGTCGAGTTTCGAGAGCGAAACTAATTAAGGAGGGAAGTACGTTGAGATTAGATCGATTGGAATTTCGAGGACGAAATTTATTAAGGAGGGAAGATTGTAACGACCCGTCTCGAATTTCGGGATTAGATTAGACATTAATCTCGATTAGTGAGGTTGAACGGTGCTTAGTAGGGCGGAATCGGACAAAATGTGCAAAATGACCGTTTTGCCCTTGGTCGTGGGCAAAATGTTGACTTTTTGATCGGGCGGTCAAATGGACTTTGACCGATGACCGTGACGTAGTTCAGGACGTCACGAGTTCATAGACAGGTGGCACGTTCGATTCCGACATTCGTAGAGAAAGTTATGAGGTTCGGAAGTTGAGGGGTATTTTGGTAATTTGGCTTATTAGGGGCCAAATGTTGACTTTTTGACCGGGAGGTCCGATGGACGAGGGCCAAGGACCATTACGTAGGTATCGTCGATACGAATCCAATGACAGGCGGCATGCCGAAATCGGAGATTCGACGACGAAGTTATGGTCAAGGAAACGAATTTACGAACCGAGGCTCGGATTAAAATAATAATATAATAATGAATAGTGACCGTTGACTGTGCACATCCGGATGAGTGACAAGTGTCACCCATCCCTTGTTTCTAGCTCCATGTTTCCCTCCCAACACTATCATTACAACATCATCATTCCTCATCCATCATTCCCCTTCCTTTTCTTTGATTTTTTTCTTCAAACCGTGCACAAATTGGGGGAGGATTGAACTGGGAGAATTGGCTCCCTTCCTCTGCCGTTCCTGAGAGAAAAATGAGAGACTAATCGATTGGGATACCAAGGGAAACACGAGGGATTGAGAGAGTATTGAATTTTGGATTTTGGATTTCGGGAAAATTGGGGGGAAAATTCGAAATGGAAGAATTAGGCCGTGCGGATCGCAATTGAGCTCACATTCAGCTTCCTGGGATCACAACGATCAGAATCGTCGAAGGAACGAAGGGAATTGGTGCTATTTTGGCTTTGATCACACTTGGTGACAGAGGAGGAAATTCGACCTTGAGTCGTGGAGTTGGAGGCTTCGATGGACGGAATTGAGGTAGGGAAACTACTTCTCATGATCCCACGATGCTTCTGGGTTCATCAATTGAAAGAAAACGATTGTGGTTGATGAAGCTCCATGGTTGCACAGTGGACGGCTATCGAGCTTGAGTCGTGACGATTGTGCACTGGATTGAAGCAATTGAGTTGGGGGAATGCTTAACGGAGTTCACTGATGCTCCTAGTTGAATCAATTTATTGAAATCGATCGAAATTGAAGGGATTCCATGAACGAACAGTAACCTGGGTGTTCTTCGTGTTCATCGTGGAATCGATGGAATATGGGTAAGTGTTCGTGTAATTGAGTTTACAGAACTTAAATTAGACTTAAAACGAAACTAACTGAATGCTCAATTGAAGGAATTAAGGCTGAATTGATGGACATTGAACCGGGTTGTATCGCGGGTAAATTGGACCCGTTTACCAGAGATACGGGTTGGGCTGGTGACACTGTAGCAGGCGCGTAAGTTTCACGCGCAGCCACTCACGGCGGCGCGTGACGGCGCGTGGGCACGAATCTCGAGGTGAGGTCAACGTGACTTCTGTCCTATTTAATGTAACAGACATTTTGGAATTGGTTTTGTGTCGATCGGACACCGTCTCGATATTGTTCGGTATGTCCGAAGGTTTTAAATTAAATTTAAAAATAGTTAAAAATTCGGGAAAATTACGGGACTTTGATAGGATGTTAATGTGGAGGTTAGTAACCCTCTAATGTGATTTGGACAGGATTGGGAGTCCCGGTGATAGTGGTGTGGCCCGGGAGGGCCGGTGGCACGCGTATCGAGGCATACCGTTAAAACGGTCTGTGAGTGGACTTTGGTTTTATAAATTCTATGCATGCTTAAATGTTTTATATGGATTATGGTTGTGATTGTATGTTGTTGATTTGGTTGTTGGTAAATTGTACGATTTCACGTATTTCGAGGCGATTTACGTGTTTGCACGTAAATCGAGGTTTCCGATTTTACATGGATTTTCCATATTTATGACTTGGATATAATGTGATGAAATGGTTTTGAAATTGGAAATATGAACTCGGGCTTGAGGCCCAATTATGTTGGAAATTTCGGACTTGGAGTCCATTTGAGAATCGGGCCGGGGGCCCAGTTGGTTAATGAAATCGGGCCAGGGGCCCAGTTGGTATGAAATCGGGCTGAGACCCATTTGAGTTATGTTATCGGGCCAGGGGCCCAGTTGGTTTACAAATCGGGCCTTGGGCCCAGTGGTTCATAAAATCGGGCATGAGGCCCAGTTGGATTATAAATGTGATTTCGGGTCAGGGACCCTATGATTAATAATTGTGATTTTGGGTCAGGGACCCTATGATTAATAATTGTGATTTTGGGTCAGGGACCCTAAATGGAATTACATGGTTTTATGGAAATTTCGGGAAGGGCCCAATGGTAATGATGTGATAAAAGGATTTAATAAAACTGTTTTCCATATACCATCTGGATACAAGGATATATGATGGTCTCCTCCAGATGTCTGGGACACTGGGGAAGTCACGGTGCATTGCCTGCGAGGGGTCATTATACGGAGCAGCCGGACCGTATGATGACTCAGGAGCAGGATTGCTATGATTGACGTCAGGGACGTCAGACATCAGGGATGTCAGATATATGGACCCGGAGAGACCCCGGGCAGCACGCGTAGCTTATGAAACTGTGAGATATGACGTCAGGGACGTCAAGCGTCTGGGACGCTAAGCATCTGGGATGCTGGTGATGGTAATGGTAAAATATGGATTAATAGATCTATGAAATGGCTTTTCGGTTGGATATGTGTTATGTGGTAAAAATGGATTATTGGTTATGAAATGGTATGTCGGGTCAGGGACCCTAAATGGTTTTGGATTTATGGATTTATATTTATGGCTTTGGGCGGTGGCCCACACGGTTTTAATATGTATGGTTGTGGTATTCCACTGTTTTGGGCTGAGTTCCCACACTTGATTTTTGGTTAACGGTTTTTGGGCTAAGGCCCTAATGGCTCGGTTGAGCAAACGTTTTGGTTACTGGTTTTCGTGGCATGCATATGTTTTTATTGGAGGGCATAAATGTCTTATAAATGTATTTGGTAAACTTATTGGTTTTTGTCCACTCACAGCTTTTGGTTTTAATGCCCTTCAGGTTGATTACGGATGCGATTGCAGCAGAGACTGGGACATTGCACACCTCCTCCATCGGTCCTTGCGCACTCTGGATGCCCCGATGGGCAGTGGCTCTTGGTTATCCCCTGTCTGACACCTCTTGTTGGACGGGAGTAGGACACATTCCACGGTAATCCCGGGGGGATTGGAATGGGTCCTGTCACACCGACCGGTCATATAGGGCCGACCGAGACCAGGCACCCAGAGATAAACACCAGTCCAAGACCGACTCGCTCGTCCAGTACCTAATGGACCGAGTCCGAACACTTGAGGCCGGGACAGCCCGGGAAGCGAGACCAGCCTGGTCGAAAACCAGCCCGGGCCCTTTCACAGAAAGAATCAACCAGTTCAGGATCGATCACGAGATTAAACCCCTGAAGATCCCCCTTTATAACGGAAAGGACGACCCATGGAATCATTTGAACAACTTCTACTCAGCCATCGCCCTCAAAAACCTCGCTGACGAGGAACAGTGCCTCATCTTCAGTTCCACACTGACCGAGGCAGCAATTAATTGGTTCTCCAAGATGGAATCTAGGTCCATCGACTCTTTCAAACAGCTCACCTCCACCTTCATGAACCAGTTCATGATACAGACTGACCGTTTGTCCTCGGCCGAGGACCTCTTCCAGCTTAAACAAGGTGAACATGAGTCGTTGCGGCGGTATGCAGCAAGATTCAGTCACGAATACTCCCGGTGCGCGGAAACGGACGACCGAGCAGCTTTCACGGCCTTCAAGGGTGGCCTCCGAGACTCCCCCTTCAGGTACGCAACTCATACCCAAGGCTAGACAACTTACAATGAAATAATGAAATAGGCGGCGATCCACGCCAAGGATGAAGCGCTGAGCCAAAAGTCCAACGCTGCCAATGCGTACCAACCTCCCCGGACCGACTCGGTGAAAACATACCCACCGAGCGTCCCGGAACAGCAGGGCTCAGCGCAGCGTCCACAGGGGCAGGGACAACAGAGCTATGGGGGAAAACGGAAAGACTACCCCCACAGCAACAATCTGTACAGCCTTGGGAAGAAGGTTAAGAACCCGAATCACCAAGAAAGACAACAGGGGGAGCGGTCAAACAACGGGGAAAAACGAGTTCCTCGCTCCAAGTACGAGACATACACCATCCTCAATACCCCATACGAAAATGTCCTCCTCAATGTGGAACACATGATCCTAAAGTCTACTTGGGCACCAACGAAGGGAAAGCTTGGCAAAGACACGGGAATTTATTGCCAATACCACAAGTACAATGGCCATAGCATTGACCAATGCTTTGCATTCCGGGATTTGGTGGAGGCTCTGGCCCGAGATGGGAAGATCAACCAATTTCTTCAACACGCTCCACCTCCACCTCGCAACCCACAGATCAACACGATCTCCGGAGGACCATCAATCTCTTGCCCGCTCACTTCCAACCGGGCAAAGAAGAACCTTCTACGGGCCACCAAACAGAATCAACAGCTCTTCAGTATAGAGGAGGGAAGAGCCAAGAAAACAAATCGACTCGGTTGGGAACCGATCACGTTTTCCGAGGAGGAAGAGCGCGGGATCATCTACCCTCACGGCGACCCCATTGTCGTTATGGCTGAGATATCCAACTACGACGTACAACGGGTAATGGTCGACACTGGAAGCTCGGTCAACGTCCTTTTCATGTGAGCTTTCAAGCAATTGGGCATCCCAGAAGCAAGTCTGGACCGATCGCCTACACCGCTCTTTGGCTTTACGGGGGACTCCATCGTCCCGCATGGAACGGTTACCCTCCCCCTATCCCTCGGAACACATCCACGGAGGCTACCGTACTGGCACCTTTCTTGGTGGTAGACTGCCCCGCGGCCTACAACGCCATTCACAGGCAGGGAATACTCAACCAGATGAGGGTAGTCGTCTCCACCCACCTACTGCTAGTAAAGTTCCCAACCCCTATAGGGATTGGTCAAGTCAATGGAGACCAAATGGCTGCAAGGGCCTGCAATTCTGTCACCCCAATCCAACCTCCGAAGGAGACCATAGCAGTGTCAGAGTCCGCATTCGAGGCTGACCCCGTGAGCCCTCAGGACGCACAGAAAATACGGGACAAACCAATTGAAGATCCTCGGGACCACTCAGCAACACCTCATCCACATCCTATTGAGGATGTCGAGGAGATAGTACTCTCCCACGATTTTGCGGACCGGAAGGTAAAGATTGGGACAACTCTTTCGCCCGACCTGCACTCACAACTGATCCGTTTCTTGAGGGACAACTCTGAAGTCTTTGCCTGGTCGTACGCCGACATGCCCGGCATCTCCATCGATGTGATCTGCCATCGGCTCAGTATCGACCCAACCTACAAACCTGTCAAACAGAAACGTCGCCTCTACGATGCAGAGAGGACCGAAGCTATGAAGGCAGAGATCGTCAAACTCAGCACCATCCATTTTGTCCAGAAGGTCGTCTATGCTGCCTGGGTAGCCAATGTCGTACTCGTCAAGAAGCCCTCGGGGACGTGGCGAATGTGCATTGATTTTACTGATCTGAATAAGGCCTGCCCTAAGGACAGTTTTCCTTTGCCAAAGATTGACCAACTGGTCGACGCCACGGCAGGACATGAGCTCCTGAGTTTTATGGATGCGTACTCATGCTACAACCAAATCTTTATGCATCCGGCAGATCAGATCCACACAACCTTCAGGACGGATCAGGGGCTATACTGCTACAATGTCATGCCTTTTGGCCTCAAAAACGCCGGGGCCACTTACCAGCGCTTGGTAAACTTCATGTTCGCCGACCAGATTGGGAAAACAATGGAGGTTTACGTCGACGACATGCTCGTCAAGAGTAAATCGGCTGACCTGCACATCCCCAATCTCTCACGAATGTTTGACGTCCTCAAACGGTATCGAATGAGGTTAAACCCAGCGAAATGCGTGTTCGGAGTCAGTTCTGGAAAATTTCTGGGCTTTATGATTAGCCAGAGGGGTATCGAGGCCAACCCAGAAAAAATCAAGGCCCTGATCGATATGGAGCCCCCACGAACCCAAAAGGAAGTACAAAGTTTAACGGGCCGAGTCGCAGCCCTTACCCGCTTCATCTCCAAAGCCACGGACAAGTGCGTGCCTTTCTTCAAAGCCCTAAAAGGTAGGTCCAAACACATCACCTGGACCGAGGAATGCACCAAGGCCTTTACCGAACTCAAGGAATACATGGGCAAAGCACCGTTGCTAGCAAGGCCAGACACCGGGGAAACCCTTTACATGTATCTATCTGTCTCCGCTTCTGCCACAAGTTCAGTTTTGGTTAAGCGTAAAGACGGCGCCGAGCATCCGGTGTATTACGTCAGCAAGGCTCTGCAGGACGCCGAGACAAGATACTCATACCTGGAAAAGCTCGCTTTCGCCCTCATCATGTCTGCCCGGAAGCTCAGGCCATATTTCCAGGCTCATTCTATCGTTGTCTTGACCGACAAACCACTCCGGCAAGTACTTCAGAAGCCCGAAACCTCGGGGCGCATACTCAAATGGGCAATAGAACTCAGCGAATTCGACATCATTTTTGCTCCCCGCACCGCCGAGAAAGGACAGGCCATGGCGGACTTTGTCTCTGAGTTCTCCTACGTTCCAGCAACGGCCGCACATGAGGTCCCACCATCTTCCCCTCCGTCCATAACACATACTTTGGATGAGGGAAACCCCCAACTCGACCCCACCCGGCCAACCTGGCTACTGTATGTCGACGGATCGGCTTGCCACAATGGATCCGGCGCCGGACTTGTCCTCACCACACCGGACAAGGTCCGGATGGAATATGCCCTTCATTTCCAATTCACGGCCTCTAACAATGCTGTCGAGTATGAGGCCCTCCTTGCAGGGCTCCGCCTCGCTAAAACCATGGAGGCAGAACAGGTCAAGATCTTCAGCGATTCACAGCTCATCGTCAACCAGATCAACAACGCCTATGAGGCGAAGGATTCGTCCATGGCAGCATACATAGCACTGGCAAAGTCCCTCCTTTGTGGTTTTCGCAGCTACTCTATCACTCGGATTTCACGCTCCGAAAACAGCCATGCCGACACTCTAGCCCGGCTCGTATCCTCTCTCGATGATAGGCAGAGTCGAAGTGTACTGGTCGAAATCCTGGATCAACCCAGTACACAATGCTCGGCGGTCTACGCCATCAACACTGGGTGCACATGGATGGCCCCACTGATTAGATTCCTCGCAGATGGAACTCTTCCTTCTGACAAAATCAAGGCCAAAAAGGTCCGGCGACGGGCAGCCCGCTATACACTCATCAACGCCCAACTCTACAAACGGGGTTTCACCTTGCCCCTCCTGAAGTGTCTCGTCCCGGAGGTAGGCAGAGCTATTCTCGAGGAAATCCACGCCGGTATTTTCGGAAATCACTCTAGACCACGGTCATTGGCCCACAAGGTTTTCCGGCAGGGTTTCTATTGGCCAACCATGCACGGAGATGCGGCCGAGCTGACCAAACGGTGTGATAAATGTCAGCGGTTTGCTCCTCTCCTCCACCTACCTCCAGAAAACCTCACACCCATGGTCAGCCCCTGGCCCTTCTCACAGTGGGGACTCGATCTGATCGGGAAATTGCCAGCAGGGAAGGGCAAGACAGAGTATGCAGGGGTAGCAGTGGATTGCTTCACAAAATGGGTTGAGGCAAAGGCTTTGGCTTCCATTACCACGGCCCAGATCGAAACGTTCGTCTTCCAGAACATTATCTGTCGTTTCAGTCTCCCCCACACGATTGTCACGGACAATGGGAAGCAATTCGACAACGCACGTTTCCGTGCCTTTTGTGACAAACACAACATCCGTCTATGCTTCGCCTCACCAGCCCACCCTTAATCCAACGGACAGGTTGAGTCCATAAACAAAATCATCAAGCATACACTGAAAACGCAGCTAAACGAGGCGAAGGGCAAGTGGTCCGAAATTCTCCCAAACGCACTCTGGTCATATCGGACATCTTACCGCACATCTACAAATGAAACCCCCTTCTCGCTGACTTTCGGAACGAAAGCGGTCATCCCAGCTGAACTAAACGAAACTTCTTACCGAGTGTCGTCCTATGAGCCTGAACAAAACAACCATCAGATCGCACTCAGTCTAGACCTCATTGAGGGGCACATGGAGCATGCCAACCTAAGAAACATCGCCTGCAAGCAGCGGCTTTGCAACTACCATAATGCCAGAGTCAAACATCGGGGTTTTCAGGAAGGCGACTGGGTCCTCCGAAAAGTCAGCCTTGCCACCAAGGATAGCTCAGCCGGGACTCTCGGCCCCAATTGGGAGGGTCCATATCGGGTTACCAGAATCTGCCGGCTCAGAACTTACGAACTGGAAGACCCAGATGGGCGAAGGCTGGGCCACCCATGGAATGCCGACCATTTGAAGAAATACTAGATTTAAGACTCTGTATTTTTTCCTTCTTATGACATGCTGTACTTTACCAATTATTGCACCCGTTATTTATAAACTTCCATTTATCTAGCCTTCCAACATCACATTTTGACTCAAACATACGAGTCGGGGTTCGGTCTTACTCGGCCTACACCCCAACACTTGCTATTGTGACTCAAACTATCGAGTCGGTGTACAGCCCTACTCGGCTTGCACCTATACTTGACTCAAATATACGAGTCGGGGTTCGGTCTTACTCGGCCTACACCCCAACACTTGCTATTGTGACTCAAACTATCGAGTCGGTGTACAGCCCTACTCGGCTTGCACCTATACTTGACTCAAACATACGAGTCGGGGTTCAGTCTTATCTGGCCTACACCCCAACACTTGCTATCTTGACTCAAACTATCGAGTCGGTGTACAGCCCTACTCGGCTTGCACCACCATTTAGACTCAAACATACGAGTCGGGGTTCGGTCTTACTCGGCCTACACCCCACTCAGACAAACAGAAGTCGAAAGATCACTCGGTCTATAATTTGTGTTTTAAAGAAAGTCCGTTTTCTATTTCCATTATGCAGACCTATTATGCTCGGCCTGCAAGAGCATTAAAAAAAAACAACCTCTCGGTCATCCCAACTCTTACTAAACAAAATAAAAGAGAAATTCACAAGGCACAGTCGCATGTCTTAAACTAGCTCCTCCAATTGCTGCTCCTCGGCCTGCTCAACCTCGACCGGTGGCTTTGTCTCATTGGGAGGATTCACTGGATCGGCTTCCAATTGGGCACTCGGCTGGGCAACCTCATCTTCCTCCTCCCCCGACTCGTCCTCAAACATGTCGGCAGTGATGTCCTGACTGAGCCAGGGATCTTCACGGTCAGTCCAGGATTATGCAGGAAGAGGTTGCGGAAGAACTCCTGCTCGTACTCGGCGGCATACTCGTTCTTCAGCTGGTCGAACTCCTCTGAAGCCTTAAACTCCGCCACCGCTTTTTTCCTCGCCTCTTCCAGGTCGGCCTCTCTCACTGTCTTCACCCGACAGAGCTCCTTCCAGTGCTTCAGCCTGTCCTTCTCTTTGGCCTCCACCTCGATCTTCAACTGATCTCTGGAAGCCAGGGCCTCTTGAGTCTTCCACCTCTCGGTTTCCAACTTGCGGTTGAGATCGGCAGCTTCCTTCATGGCCCTCTCGGCCTCCTGCAACTTGGGAGTGAGCTCCTCTTGCTTTTTCTTCAGTCGGTCCTTCTCCCGCTGAGCATCGGCCACCCTCCTCTGGGCGTTCCCAAACTGGCAGTAGACTTCACCGAGGGCCTGCACCAAACAAAGATTAGTAAGACACTCGGCCTACGACAAATCATTCGGAAAAAAAAAAATTACTTACATTGCTGAGCAGCAATAACGCCTTCTCCATCTTTTGCTCCGCCGACCGGTACTGCACCTCGGCCAGCTCTTCTAGGGGAGTGGAGGCCCCCTAGCAGACTCCATTGAGTAAGGGCACCATCTGCCTCGGACAACAGAGGGTCGTCTCGGCACTGGACCCTTCACCGACCGCCTCCCCATCGATGAACACGCCAAGGTTCACGTCTCCCCTCCTCTGAAGCATTTCCATAATCCTCACGTCCAGCCGAGGGGGGACGGTGGGGGATTGAACTCTGGGGCCGCCATAGTCATCTTGCCTCCAATGGCCTCCTGTGCCAACAGGATCGTCTCGGCCTCCACTCTTGCCTTCGCCCGCCTTGGTTCTAGGGAGAGCACTCGGTCTCCCTCAATTGTGCTCTGCTTCCTCTTAGGCGACCTGGGTCGCGGACTGGGTGGCCTCGGTTTAGAGGTTTGGCCCTGCTTTGACCGGTCGGACCGCTCCGCCTGACCTCTCTCGGCTCTCTCCTTTTTCTTTTTGTGAAGGAGCTCCAGGTGATCGGCACCCTTCGTCAGTGAGGCAGACTCTCCGGAGCCCTTGTCGGCCTTCATCCTCAACTGCTCACAGTCTTTGTAAATTTTGCTTCTGAGATGATACGGCACTGCAACACCGAGAAATAGGTCAGACACAAGAAAAACAAAGAACAAGCAACATAACAACAAAAACAAAATTACCCTCGTCGATGTCGATGAGGCTGGCCTTGTACTGGAACCCAGGTAACCGAAGGATTCGTCAGTTCCGATTCAGCTCGTCCAAGATCTCCCTTACTCGGTGGACGACCGTTTTCTCCTCTGGAGATATTTCTTCTTCTGGGAACAAACCTGCACACCGAGAAATGGTCAGCCACAATACTAATACTTAGCATACAACATATCAACATTTACATGACGGGTCGGCCTATGCTACAACTATCAACCTTGGGTCTGGAATTTGGACGGTATCGGGGGTCCTTCGGTGTTCCCCTCCCAGTTCCCACCGACCAGGCAGAACTTCGTCTTGTACGATTTTTGGGAGGTCGGTATGTCCAGAATAAACTCCCCCCGTTTGGTCTTCTTACGGTGACGGACGAAGACCTACCCGGTACGCTGCTGCTGAAACTCGAACTCGTACAGGTACATCAGTTGGGCGTAGGTCGGCTCCGGTTGATCGGCCCACCTGAAGGCCGTGTACAGGGAGCAGAGCACAATCCAGACGTTGGGATTGAACTAACCGAGTGCCACTCCCATCTTTTTTACCAATTTCCGCAGCCAGGGGTGCAGGGGCAGCCTGACCCCGTGATGCATCAGCTCGGTATAGAACAATGCCATACCGACTATGGGGTTTCTCGGTCTCTCTTCTCTCGTAGGCAACCTGGTCGTCACCGAGTCGGGAACGCCAAACTCGATTCTCATCTTCATCAGGCCCTTCTCGGTCTCCTTGTTGACCATTTCATCTATCGTGAAGGCCGCACATTCAATCGGCACGGCTTCCGGGACCGACTCGTCCCCGGTCGTTTTCACTTTGTTCAGTCGAACTGTGCCCTTATCACGGCCGTGGGTCAGCTTCAGTGCTCGGTGCACCCCCACCTTTACTATCGTTTCGGCATCTACCAGCAGATTGCCACTACCCGACCTACTGGTCGGCCCAGGACCAGAACCGGTGTTCGTTGTCCTACCGGACGACTCTGCCGTACTGTGCACCGCCTCTACTCTCTTTTGTGCCTCGGCCGAGTGGGCCTCGTCCTCATTCCCGGAGACGGGAATGAGCACCTGCACACTACTACCTGACGACTCACCGCCCTGTGAGTCGTAGCATTTACCCTCATATACCGAGTCACTCTCGACCGACATCTACAAAAGAAAATAGAAAAACAGAACTCAGCCGACCGACTCGTTCCTACGAGGATCTGACCACAACCTTCACCATGTTCATGTCCAGTTCTTCACAACCTCCTACTTTAATAAAAAAACTAAACTTGGACAAGTGCTTACCGTGTTTTTCACGGAGGACCATAGATCGGAAATCGCAAACACCGTACGCACCGCCGTCAGAAGCTAGTCGGAAATCGCCTCCTTAGTTGGACAGAATTTTCCCAATTTTCTCAAAAAACACAAGTGAGGAAATCCGTGAAGAGCTCCCCATATTTATAGCAATTGATGCACAGACTACGAAGCGTCACTCCCCTCAGTGACAGACACGTGTTGCAACCAATCATTCTGACCGGACACGTGTTAACCATCTGTCCGAGGAAGCCCAACCGTCTTCCTTCAGATCGACACCGACTTCCGTACACCGCTCGGTACCCCGTGGACGGCCCGTACAGACGCTGGTCCTCCCACCGACCCATATACACCGCTCGGTGCTCTCATCCGTAGGCGGGCGATGGAACTCTTCACCAACCCATGTACACCGCTCGGTGCTCTCACCCGTTTGCCGACGTTGGCCCTCTTCACTGACTCGTATACACCGCTCGGTGTTTTCACCCCCCGTACAGACGCTGGTCCTCCCCACCGACCCATGTATACCGCTCGGTATCCGAAGTCCCTACCCAGTTTTTGGTCCCCATCACCGACCAGGACACCACCCCCGACTGCATATGCACACAAATGACCGACTTCCACTTTTTCTCCGAGTCGCGGCCCTCGCCGACCGACCACTGGCCACTCACTCGCCATAACCGAGACTGTCTCGGCGGACTCTCCCACCAGGGGACTTGGGAGACTATAGGTATACTTCCCACCAGGGTCTGGAAGAATGAAACAAGTCCCCGACCGAGAAATTCCACCTCAGTCAACGACTTGGGGGACTTCTGTTGACACCATATCTGACCAGACACACTGGGCCGTATACTTAAAGCCCAGACCCCGCTCAAGGCCCAAAACTACCATACTTACAACAGCCCTAACACCGGGCCCAATGCGGGATGCCACGTGGCAGCGTATCCACCATCGATTTACGTAACACGTGTCAGCACGTAAATCGAGCAGTATTTGTCCCACATCGGAACTTTGGGAATTGAACATCCCACCTACCCATACATAAAGGGTACACATTTCCCAATAAAGGTAACTAAGTTTTACTATTACAGTTACTCTACCGAACTTACCATTTACTGCTTCCTTTTACGAACAAAGTAACTGACTTAACCGTCGGAGAACCTTAGGCCGGCACCACACCAGTGCCTGTACTAACGGAGAACCCGCGATCCTTTTAAGCTGACAGGTTACGAGGAAGGACAAGCGTCATTTGGTGATTGGGCAACGGGTACTCGACAGTTGGAACATTTAACGCTTCAACACTATGATTATAATGATGTATTTATGATGGTGATATGTTGATGATACCATGATGATGATGATGTATGTATGATAATATGAATGACATGTTGACATGATGACCATGATAATATATATGATGATATATGTTGATATACATGATATGATGGCATGTTGATAGCATCATGATGATGGTATAACGCTGATGATGATGTAAATAATAAAATATGATATAATATGAATGATGATGTATATAATACATATACACAAGATAATTAGATGATATGATGCCATATTATAATGTATATAGCATGATGATATGTGATGGTGCGATGATGTAATGAATATGATGATATATGATGATGAATGTATTATGGGATGATGATGAACGTATGGTGATGATGAGTTAATGATAATGATTTGATCATAATCGCAATTGGATTGATGTTTAATTGCTACAATAATTTGACAATGATGTTTGTTGTTCACGAGATTAATTGAAAATCTGAAAAAATTGATCACCATACAAGCATCACCAAATTCTAGCCCAGTAGGCTACAAACAGCCCACTTGCAGCGTCCAAAAAAAAAAGGTTCAAACAAATAAAAGGCTCGAAAAATAAAAGAAACTAGCCTAGGAGGCTATCGTACAAAATAGGCCCTGAAGGCCCAAGCTCAAAGGAAGATATGGGTTTGGATAAACCCGACCCAGTTTGGCAGCTCATAACCTAGTTGGTTTTGAGCAAGCTTAGGTCCAGCAGACTTCAAGCCCAATACCCAATTGTTTGCACATTAGCCCAGAAGGCATGGCATACGACAAACTCAGAAGAGAGAATCCAACCTTTAGTTCAGAAGACCGAGGTCTTATATATGGCCTGACGCATTATATCAATCTATTTAAATTTTATGTCAGAAGTATTTGTTTAATGTATACATTCTTTTATACCTGAAGCATTTATTCAAATAATTATTATGTTTTATTTAATGTTTATTTATTTAGCAAATGTATGTGTTTATGTCAGTAGTTCATACTAATCACCGAATCCATCATTTCGACAATTTCTATGAAAAAAGGAACCTGGAGTTTCCTTCATAAATTCAACAAACATCATAAAACCAGTAGCTTTTATATGTTTACAATCCGATTTATTATATCAAGTCATAGAAAATACAGTTCTTATTAGTTTCTTATGTATGAGTTTACCCAAAGCACTAATTATGATAATTTGATCATTGCAAGCACTCTGAAAGTGCATGATAATCATCATCGTCATATATTTCCCGAAGCAAGAAATTAATGACACATCATTCATTCTAAGGATCTCAAATCCACACATGAATATAATTCGAAAAATGTGGGGTTTCACTCGAATATGATTTAATTCAATTCAAACACTTATTCTCATGCATGTGACCCATTGAATTAAATATATAAATATGTATGTTTTTTGGGGACGTTTATTGTCTGACTGACAATGTTATACTCAGAGAGATATGACAAAAGAATGTTGTAGAATGGTACTGAATTACCATCAATAATATTTTTTATTCTCCAAGTTTCAGAAGAACTTTGTCGAGATTTACGGATATTCAAGCCAACGGTTATCACATTGAAACCACTAATGACAATAAAGTGGAATACATTTGCATAACCTCCAATCAGTATGACCAGAAGCATACACTGGAGAAACTAGCCAGAAGCTAGCCAAAAGTTAGCTAGAAGCTAACAAGTACGAGTAATTGCTCACTATGACATGACCGGTTGGGACACCCAGGTCAGAGTAATGATGTGCCGTATCCTCAATATATTGCACTGGCATCCTCTTATCCGTAGACACTTTTGTGTTTAATGAAACATTATGTCAAGTTTGCTCGTTAGCAGGAACCGAATATTAGACCATTATATCTAAAGATGAGTTAAGACTCAACCCTTTTCTTGTACAGAATACAAGGGAAATTTTGTGGACTTTCCAACCACCATGCGGACCGTTTTGAAAAACTTTCATGGTTCAGGTTGAGAAACTGACAAAGTGGTCACATGCTACACTTTTATCCACACGCATACTGCGTTTGCTAAACTCTTAGCCCTAATCATTACATTGAGGGTGACAGGACCCGTCCCCGAAGGACAAAGTTAACCGTGCCCGGTCCTGCTCCCGTCTGACAAGTCAACTGAAAGTCCAAAACTACCCTCCAGCACCTGCCAGACAAGGGATATTTGCGCCTGTGCCCACTCATACCTCCACCTCTCAAATAGGCTCGATCATCGCGCCACGACCTGGAGGGTCACAAAACAGAAAAGGTGTGAGTGAACAAAAATGACCTCTTATAAAAACATTTGCAAAAATACATTCTTACCCTCCAGTTTTCACAAACTTGCATGCATATCGTAAAACATGAGTAATAGTATGAAATTATTCAAGTATGCACAGTGGACCGATAAAATCAAAATACGTTTTCCCATGGTCCATAAAAACTCATGTTCACCAATTCAGTTCAAGTTATAAAACAGCAAATCCCGGCTCTCAGGCCAAAACATGTGAACACCATCACCTGGCCACAAAGACCAAAAACCCGTACTCAAAACCGGTACGTAATCACAAATATCATGTTTCTAAATTCCATGTCCACATATTTTCCTTAAAACTCATTTTCATTAAATCAATTTATATTTAAAACCACGGTTTCCTCGAAATCATTTTCCACAAAACCACGGGACTTATTTCCATATCCTGTTGCTTAGAGTCACGTTTATCCCTGCAACGCGTGCAAATCAATAGACTCAAGGACCGCTCAAAATCCGAGAATCCGCCGCTATGAACACATCACCAGCTGGCAATCCGGATCTCGTGAACACATCACTTACCGATCCATATATAATCCAGCACATATGATCTGAGTCAAGCCTCCCTCGGCTGCTTGACAAAGATCGTGCTACGTGACCTCTTCGGGGTAAACACTTCCATCCCGAAGGCGAGCGTTATCTCCAGGGTGCACTCCGGGGAAAAACATATTTTCTCCCGAAAGCCCTAAATGTCCGCAACATATCATCATCACAAAAACCAGTGAAAAACAGTTGCATAGAAAATTAAATCACATATCGACACAGGGTCTCAGCCCCAAATTAACCAAAGTCCCGATTTACTTATAAATCCGAAATCATCAATATCATCATGGAATCACATGGAAATACCAATCCAATCAGAAACACAATTCCATTGGGTCTCAAGCCCAAAATATCATTTTCACGTAACTCCATGCAACCGTAAACCCGAGTTTCCATGATCACGTAAATCCATGAAAACAACTCCTGACTCATAATCCGAGTCCAAATATCATTTTCAATCCCGGGTCGTAGCCCAAAACATCATTTGCACGCTCCTCGTAAAACGTGCCCGAAAGACTAATTAAAATAATCACAAAATCACGAGAATACAAAAATCATCAAATTCATCAAATTCACATGTAACTCCAAATCCGAGTCAAAATCATTATCTACTTGGGTTCTCACGCCCACAATATTATTTTTAACCAATTTCATGATTTCTCGAAGATCGTGCCAAAATATAATAATATAATAATCATAAAACCGAGAAATCACCGAATTGAAATACCAATCATGCCAAAACATATCAAATCATATAATAAAGCATTTTAAATCATATATGCATGCATCACGGTTAGAAAACAAAGTCCACTCACACACACCGTCCAAAACGGTCCGTTTCCTAGCTGCACGTTTTTCCGTAACTTCTGGAAATCACAACTCCTGTCCAAAATTATTATAGAGGGTTAATACCATCTCAAAATACTTCATATAATTTTCCCCAATTTTTTCGGAATTTAAATACATATTTTTAACGTAAAACAAAACTTCGGATACGCGGAACATTATCGAAACAATATCCGATTTCCTCGAAACCAACGTTAAAATGTTCGTTACACTGAGAGGATCAAAAGTCATGTTGACCTCACCTTGAGACTAGGCCGGACGCGCCCTCACGCGCCGCCGTGAGTGGCTGCGCGTGAAACCCACGCGCCAGCTACAGTACTGTCTCCCTTACCCGTTAGTCTGATAAACGGGTCCTTTAACCCGCGAGACGACCTGGTTCGTTTTCTGTCAATTCGACATTAATTCCTTCAATTGAACATTCATACAGCTTCGTTACAAGTCTAATTAGAGGTCTGAAACATCAATTACATGAAACCTTACCTTAATCCTTAAGATCAAATATGAACATTCGAAGAACGTCCGGCCACTGTTCATCATTCGAGCTCCTTCAATTTCAATCGATCTCCTTAAATTGATTCAACCAGAAGCTTCAATAGACTCAGGTAAACATTTCCCCCAACTCAATTGAATCAATCGAAGCCTCCAACTCCACGACTCAAACTCGATTCTTCGAAGAACAGCTGTCACTGTGCAACCATGGAGTTCCGTCAATCCCAACCGGTTTCTTCTAATTGATGAACCCAGAAGCATCGTGGGATCCTCAGGAACATAATCCCCACATCAATTACACCGTTTGATCGCTCCAAGATCACGACTCGACCTTCAAACTCCATTACTGTCACCAAGTCCGTTCAGAGCCAAAACGGCACCAATTCCTCTCGTTTTTTATCTGGTTCCACTCGTCACAACCTCAGGAAGCTAAATGAAGCTTCAATTCCACTCCTCACGGCTCAATTCTTCCAATTCGATTTTCCCTCCCAAAACTCAAAATCCGAAATTCTAGTTCCCAGCTCACTCTCAATCTCCCGTGTTTACCCAGTTGAGTTAGTCTCAACAAGCACTCGATTTTGCCCTCAAAACCAGTTAGAGAATGCAGCAAACTCTCTCCAATTTTCTTCCCAAACTTTTACACGGTTTGAAGAACAAAGGAGATTAATGGAGGAATTAAAAATAATTAAGATTAATTAATTAATAAAACATCATAATTGTGTCTTCCTTAAAACATGGGATCTGGTTTCATGCCTGAATTTAGGAGATGAGTGACACTTGTCACTCATCCAAGTGTGTTCAGTCACCGGGTACTGTTCATATTAAAATATTTTTTTAATCCCGGTTCGTTCGGTTAATCGAGCCTGATTCCGTGACCATAACTTCGTCGTCGAATCTCCGATTTCAGCATGCCGCCTGTCGTTGGATTCGTATCGACGAGACCTACGTAACGGTCCTTGGCCCTCGTCCATTGGACCTCCCGGTCAAAAAGTTAACATTTGGCCCCTAACATGCCAAATTACCAAAATACCCCTCAACTTCCGAACATCATAACTTTCTCTACGAATGTCGGAATCGAACGTGCCACCTGTCTATGAACTCGTGACGTCCTGAACTACGTCACAATCATCGGTCAAAGTCCATTTGACCGCCCGAACTAAAAGTCAACATTTTGCCCACGCTAGGGAAAAACGGTCATTTTGCACAATTCGTCCGATTTCACTCAACTAATCCCCGATTAGTCATTCTAAACCATAATTAATTAATATTCAATCCCGATATTCGGGACGGGTCATTACAGAGGGCCACACCTGTCAGGACCCGACCCTCCTCAGTTAGGTCCCGATTCATCTAGCACGATATTGTCCGCTTTGGGCCTCCTTGTCCTTGCCCTCACAGTTTTGTTTTCAAGAGCTCACGGTGCAACTTCCCAGGGGTCACCCATCATGGAATTGCACCAGTCTCAACTCGCTTAACTTTGGGGTTTCAATCCCCCCCAAAGCCACTTGAGCTCCCCAAAAGGCCTAGTGCTAGTTAGGTGTGTGCCTACACCTTTAAGGCACACCACCATCCTCTCCCAGACCATTCCCCCTCGCAGGAATGTGGGATTGTTCACTGTTCCCTCCAGGACACGGGTTTTACAATCCACCCCCCTTAGGGCCCATCGTCCTTGCTGTTACACTTCCCGGTAGGGGTATGACTCTGATACCAAATTGTCAGGACCCGACCCTCCTCGGTCAGGTCCCGATTCATCTAGCACGATATTGTCCGCTTTGGGCCTCCTTTTCCTTGCCCTCACGGTTTTGTTTTCGGGAGCTCACGGTGCAACTTCCCAGGGGGTCACCCATCATGGAATTGCACCACCCTCAACTCGCTTAACTTTGGGGTTCCAATCCCCCCCAAAACCACTTGAGCTCCCAAAGGCCTAGTGCTAGATAAGTGTACGCCTACACCTTTAAGGCACACCACCATCCTCTCCCAGACCATTCCTCCTCGTAGGAATGTGGGATTGTTCACTGTTCCCACCAGGACACGGGTTTTACAACACCACCTAGATTCTCTTATACAGTCTATAAGACTCGATAATACATGAGAGTTTACATCGAAATCATTCGATGACCATTGCATGCCCCTTGGGATTGATGCTGAACATTTGGTTCCCCATGTGCACACCCTTAATGGTCTCACATAAACACTAATTAACCTTGGTAATGCACACCAAGTTTCTCGTTTCTGCATAGGGGCTATGCATTTTTACATGCAGTAATGTTGGTCTGGTTGAGGTCAACGCCACCCAACGATGTTATGCGCTACAGCTGGCGACTGGGTATGAACTAACTACTTCGTACTTATGCATTTATGGGTGTGCAGTTACGTGCCAATTGTGTCGCCACAACGTACACATATGGGACCTCAACAAAGGCAGGGCATAAATGTCGGTTATGAATCCCTATCCATTATACGCTCTTTAGAGCCCTTGCTAGGTCATCTTATTACCGCTATATTCGCGGATAGTCATTTTGATGAGACAGTCTTCCCGCTGTTAGGGGGAGATAAGAACGTCAATCGTTCCTGAAGAACCACGTGAATTGACGTGGAACATCCCCACTATGTCTCATCTTGATCCCCGAACCGATCAAAGTAAGTATGAAGTGCGAAAAAATCTAGATTGACAGAGTGTAGCCAGTAATACGCCAGAAGCTTTCTCTAATCTAGTTAAAGTAACAAGATCGCATATACATGCTGCAAATGCGCCTGCAAGGATAGAGGTCCCAGTAGGATGGGTCGTCCTAGACGGACGAGGTACGACCATGGCGACTAACCAGTCATATGTCCTTACCCAAAAGCAAGGCAGACTAATAGGTTCGAAGGATTCTCATCCCCGAAAGAGGATAAATTTGGCACAATCGAATCCCTTCAAAATATCAACTGATCCATCTCAAGAGATAATTCCGGATTATGGGTCTGTGACGGCGTTGGGGGACGCTCCAACGTCTGAACCCACTCCCGAGAGTAAAGAGATCTCGGTAACTTATGCATGCTTGTGTGAGATATGGAATCAGAATGATATTATCATCGATGATATGTATGTATTCGCGGTTAATAACTATAAACGAAATTGAACCTTACTCCGTTGATAAATTAATTCCTACGTAGAGAAGACTGGCCAAAATTGAAAAAAAAAACAATCCATGTCGAATTAGATTCCTTGACAAAAAGGAAGGTGTTTGGACCTGTAGTTCCCACACCTCCTCATGTTAAACCTGCAGGATTTAAATGGGTAGTCATAAAGAAGCGTAATGAGAAAGATGAGATTGTGAGATGTACAACTCCTTTATGGCGCACAGTATTCTCAACGCCTTGAGATTGATTACGACGAGACGTATTCTCTCGTAATGAACGTCATAATGTTCCACTACTTTATCATTTTGGTAGTTTCCGAAAAAAACTGAATATGCACCTTATGAACGTGGTTACTGCTTATCTCTATGGGGATATAGATAAAGAGATACATTTGGAAGTTCCCGAAGGACTTACAATATATGATGCAAATAGTTCCAGACCATGGAACACACTCTCTATTTCTTTTAGGCGTTCACTTTACGGATTGCGATAATCAAAACGGATGTGGTATAACTGTCCAAGTGACTATTTGATCAGAGTGAGATAAGGAAGAATACCCATGCATACTTTTTTTAAGAAAACAAGTTCCAGGTTTGCTATTGATTGGTGTTCCAGGTTTGCTATTGATTGGTATTCCAGAAGAAACCAATGACACTACTAAACACTTGAAGTTGGATTTTAAAATGAAGGATCATAGGAGAACGAAGTTTTGTCTCGACCTGAAGCTCGAGTACTATGCATATGAGATTTTAGTCTATTGATTAAATCACATCTAGAACATGTTGAAATTAGACCCAGAATATATTGAAATGGTTTAATGAGGATAAAGCAAAACCTTCAAGCACGCCTATGATCATCTGTAATCTAGATCCTATAAAGGACCTATTTCATCTGGCAGATGATAATGAAGAGATAGTGAGACCATAAGTTTCGTATCTAAGTGCAATAAACGCATTATTGTACTTGATTCAAATACACTAGACATCACATTTCATCAACTGTGAACTTGTTAGCTACATTCAGCTCTGCGCCAACACACCGCCAATGAAATGGCATAAAAAACTTTTTCCAATACCTTAATGGTATGTGAGATATGGGCTTATTCTATCCCTATGCATTGAAGAATGAATGAAACCCCATTGATCCTCGGGATGATGCATTGCCTTATTGGGTATACTGATGCAGGCTGCCTATTAGACCCACATAAGGTATGTTCTCAAACTGGTTATGCTTTTACCATTGGGAACACAACAATATTTTGGAGGTCTAAGAAACATACCCGTATTGCTATGTAATTAGAACTATGCGAATATTCTAACTCTTCACGAAGCAACTCGTGGATGTATATGGATAAGAGCCATTACGGGGCATATTCAAAGCACGTGTGGACTGTATTCCACCAATAATGAACCTAAAGTTATCTACTAAGATAATGTTACCTCCATCCAGTAGATGAGAATTGGTTTCAGTATAGGAGACAACAACAATCCATCATCCAATGCAACATTCCAGAAGCATGTTCATGGTATTGGCTTAGGTAGATTGTCTGATCTACCGAGTTCTTAATTTCAGGGGGAGTCGATATCAGGGGGAGTATCCCGAAATATACCAAGTATCCTGAAGCATACTGAGTATTTCGAAGCATACTCATATGATCATTGTGTACTCTTTTGTCCTACAACCATGGTTATTTTGTCCCATTGGGTTTTGTTACCTGGTTAGGTTTTATCGAGACACACTTTTTATATGGTCACCTCACTAATAATGCATCCTGAAGATGTCATGATTCGACTCATATGCATTTGCTCATCTTTTCCCTTCAATCACGGGTTTTTCCCACTGAGTTTACTAGGCAAGGTTTTGGTGTAGCAACTGTAATACATTTTTATTTCAAGGACGTTCTATCTACCTATGTTCCAGAAGAGACGATTTCAATTACCTGCAGAGATCCCGATGCGATTACGATCCACGCATGTTGCACTATTTTTACTTCGACCAGGATTATTTTTGTCCCACATGGTTTTTGTTAACTGGTAAGGTTTTAACGAGACAACATATAAGCGTGTAATCAAGCAGCACTGATTACATAGAATATCTAAGGGGGAGTGTTGTAAATAGTTTAGATTGTGGCTATTCATGTAAGAGTACGAAATGTATTTAATCATTAGTGAAAGGGTAGATAAGTTATTGTTCAATGTACTTAACCTTAATCCTATTTATATTTAAATATCTGGTTAACTCATGAATGAGGGTTCTGAATATATTTCACAACACAACAAAAAAAAAAACTAATAAAAAAAAAGTCGAGATCGAGGGACCAATTGCAGTATGTGATGGTAGATTCATAATATCCCGAATTTTCTTGTAACTTTGTCAACTACTAGTATTAATATGCTATTTGCAAGAGAGATGTGGTACCTCGGATTTTCTTGTATAACTTTTACAACCGTTAGAATTTGCTGTTGAGTTAATGCAGTGTATGAGGTGTTTGAACGCATGGCATATTATGGAATATCGTCGAATTTGATCTTGTATTTGACCAAAAAGCTTCATCCAGGCACTGTCACCTCGGCTAATAACGTCACCAATTGGGTAGGCACCATTTGGATCACTCCTATTTTGGGTGCATATGTGGCCGACGCTCATCTCGGCCGTTATTCGACATTCCTAGCCGCTTCTCTAATCCATCTAACTGCATGTCCCTATAAATTCTAATAAGAAATGAGATTGATTAATAAGAAATTTTTAATTAAGAAAAATTCTTATTTACGACAACTCTTCTTATTTACCACAATCTTTTCATACAATAGTTATTATATAAGTATCGTGATTGTATGAATTAAGATCATCATGATCATCATATGGAAATATTCGGGTGAAAATTAATGTGAAAGATACTAGCTAGAATAAAGTCCTATTTTTTTAGGTATATATACATGATTTGGCCCTTAATTTGTCGTGGGGAATATTACCAATTGATACTACGTACACCTTATTAATTTAGCTTCAATAATCACATAAAATTGATAGGCCGATCGATCGACAATGGACCTTTAGGTAGTGGGAACCTCACAATATATAGGTTCCACCTCAACCGATAAGTCATATATAATTTCTCGCTAATCATAGTGAAGATGGGGAAATTTGAGTTGATATTCAAAATTATCATTTTGAAAGGATTGGCAATAACAAATAAATATCAAGATCATATGACCATGTTTGAAAATTATAAATTTGGATACAAGATTTAAGGATGGTGAGCTATATATATTGGCCAACAATGCAATTGGATTGGTGTATGAGAGAGTTCATTACTGATCACTATCTGTTTTTATTGTAAGGCCATGGTAGGAATACGTCCGTGTCATCTAGAGGGCTGCCGTAGATCATCAAAACTCACGACTTTGCAATTTGAATTTCTCCGGCGGATACCGCTCTCTCCCTATACATTTTAGTCTTTAGCCTTAGCCAATGAAGAACACCATTTCTTGGTACGTTTCTCCGATCGTACGTGTCAATTCCACAAGTCCACGTTAGGCATGCTTGTACTTATATGCTTGTATGACAAAGAGTGTCGTGTATCGTATTTAGAAAATATGATTCTATATAGAAAATATATTATATATATAGGATATAATGAGGGTCTGATGATGTCAACCAGACAGCCAGTGCCGAGTGGGGACCGAATCATCATGAGGGCTAGAAACGTCAAGCGTGCATGTTTGAAAAAATATGATTCTATATAGAAAATATATTATATAGGATATAATAACAAAAAAAAATACATGCTTAGTAACACACATAGCGACTGCAATTTGCAGGCAATGTTTGTTTTAACCCTAGCAGTTTCACTCCCTTCCTTGAAACCACCATCCTGCCAAGACCCAATTGTGGAAAATTGTAAGAAGGCCTCTACATTACATTTGGGAACATTCTATGGGGCCCTCTACACCCTAGCCATTGGGACAAGTGGGACAAAGCCCAACATATGGACCCTTGGAGCAGACCAGTTTGATGATTTTAATCCCAAAGAGAAGAACCAGAAGCTCTCCTTCTTCAATTGGTGGATGTTCAGCATCTTCTTTGGGACACTCTTTGCCAACACAGTGCTTGTCTACATAAAAGGAAATGTGGGCTGGGCCTTGGGATATGGGCTTCCAACTCTTGGGCTTCTCATTGCTGTTTTGACCTTGGCTGGCACACCATTTTATAGGCACAAAGTGCCCAATGGAAGTCTCTTTACAAGGATGGCTAAAGTCATTGTGGCTGCTTTGAGGAAATGGAGTGTGACTCTCCCTAGTGATCCTAAGGACCTACATGAGCTTAACTTGGAGGAGTATGCAAAAAAGGCAAATTCAGAATTGATTCCACACCAACCATAAGGTTTGCACTTTGCCCACACCTTATTCATTTTTTTTTTAATTGAAAATTGCAAATATTTAAACTCACCATCCATCTCCACTTAAATGGAAGAGGTCATTTGTTCAAATCCATCGAAACTCACTTTTGAGCATGCTATCTTGAATAAATTGCTAGGATACTAATGTTAGTCATCACTTTTTGTAAATAACATGACGTGAAATGATCGAGAGACTCATAAACAATAGTTAAATGACATATGGCCTAATTTGATAGTATCTTCTATGGAATTGAAAGCATATTTTGGGAACGTGATTAGAAATCATATAATTTTGAAAGTAAACTGACATATTTATTACTCTTTCACAAATTGAAAATTGCCATTCATGAAATTTGAACTCATAAAAGTTCTCTACTCGACTTCTTCTTAAGATTTTGTGATATGATCATTGATGCAGGTTCCTCAACAAAGCTTGCGTGAAAACAGGCTCGACCAGTCCATGGAGGTTGTGCTCAGTAACCCAAGTAGAAGAAACCAAGCAAATGCTAAGAATGGTCCCAATTTTGGTAGCCACATTTGTACCAAGCATCATGATTGCACAAATCAACACCCTATTTGTCAGACAACGCACCACCCTAGATCGAGCCATCGGAAGCTTCAAAATCCCACCGGCAAGTCTAACCAGATTCATGACCATCTCCATGCTCATTAGTGTCGTCCTCTAATCGATTCTTCATCAAAATCATGCGAAAAGTGAGTACAAACCCTAGAGGAATCACTCTCCTACCAAGAATGGGAATCGGAATGGTTCTCCATATCATAATCATGGTCACTGCATCCTTAACTGAGAAGTATAGACTCCACCTTGCAAGGCAAAATGGAATCGTCGAAAATGGAGGACAAGTCCCCATAACAATCTTTATTTTGCTTCCACAATTTCTGCTCACGGGAACAGCAGATGCATTCTTAGAGGTCGCCAAGATTGAGTTCTTCTATGATCAAGCACCTGAAAGCATGAAGAGTCTTGGGACTTCTTTTTCCATGACAACTTTAGGGATGGGAAATTTTCTCAGCAGCTTTCTTCTTTCAACAGTTTCTCACATTACCAAAAGAAATAATGGTCACAAAGTCTGGATTCTCAACAATCTAAATGCTTCTCATCTAGACTATTACTACGCTTTTTTGTAGGGCTGAATGCATTGAATTTCATTTTCTTCTTGGCTATGGCTAAGATGTATGCCTACAAGGGTGAAATTTCAGATTCGACTGAAGAATTGAGGGAGGCTTCGTACAAGATGTCGAACAAAGAAGAATCAGAGATGTCAGTCAAGTGAATTATTCAGATGAAAATTGAAGTGATTGGTAGTCTCTCAGATCTGGTTGTTGACAGAGTTTCCAGGTTGGGAATATGATCAATGTAGTGTGTGCATGTTTAATTTACAACTTTACATTATCAAAAGAAGGGGAAAAAGAAATATAAAGCCTTTAATGATTGAAAATTAAATAAAATCAGAATTTAGAAGGCTTTTGATAAATATTTCATTTTTAATTTTCAGTTTATTTTTTATATATTCTATTTTTTTTTTAACTATTGGAAACTGGAAGCTTCTATGAAATTGATTTCAGTTTTTTTTTTTTTCTATTCTAAAAAACTAAAAACTGAATCAATGTAATTGTTGGACCCTATCTAATATGGGCTTAAAAACCTTCATTTATAAAATTTGGTTTTTCTTCTTGATCAAAAGTACAAATGTTAAAGCTATTTATCAAAATGCTCCCGTTTTCATTGTCTTTGTATTTTTTTAATAGAAGAATTTAATTGTCTGATAAAAAAACCCCTCACCCACCCTCCTATGAACCACCGGTCACCATCACCGATGGCTACGACCAGCATCGATGACCATTCACCACCACCGGCTTCCATCAAAAGGTCAAGGTCACCGACAACCACTACCGCTGATCACCACATTTTTACTCTATTGTAAAAATGAATGATTTAGAGAGCTGATTTTCATACTCTATTTTCTTATGCACTCCTTTTGTTTTTTAATTGGCCAAAAGAGATATATTCATGGATTATAAGAGTCCAATAATACAAGTAAGAATTAAAACTCACATTAAAAAAAAAAAAAAGTCCAAACATAGAAAAACCCAAAGCAAATGAATAGCCCATGACATTACACAACCCAAATAAACCCTAGAATCTAAGAGAAGGTTCACCAAACGCTACCTTCGAGCAGCACACCACCACAGCAAAAGACAAGCCATCTGGAACCGAAGAGATCAATCAATAGAGCATGAATTAGAGACAAAAGACCGTCAAAGATCAGCATGCTTAGGCGGTCATAAAGGTAAAAAATGACCGACAAATCGATAACAAAGCCTGATGGAGAAACCAAGACATAAACCAAAATAGACCTAAAGGCAAAGAATTTGGAGGAGATGAACGTTGCGGGTGGAGGGTGGGAAGTGATAGGGTGTGGTTTGGTGAGGAAATTTTGTAAGGGATGAAAGGAAACAAACCGAAAGTAAGAAAAGCGAAAGCGGCCGGAAAGACTGAGATACCAGCGAACCACACTGAGATAGACTAGATCCCGTCTCCATCGACTCACCGCGATCTCTAATCAAGCCACCATACTCAAAATCCAGCGTCAAGGGCGATGGAGACATGGGGGGGCTTGGAAACAAAATCTCAAAGGACAGAGGATAGGGGGCTATATGGAAGGGCGGGAGGAAAACAAATGAGAGAGAGAGGGGGAGGTGGAAGTTTCCTCCAAATCCACCATCAACTGGTGGAGATTGAAGAACTCCACCGCAGATCTACTAGGGTGAGTTGAGGGGTTTTTTAGAGAAGTTGGGGAGTTTTTATTTTAGAGATCGAGTTCAAGTACCCATTTTTATACACCCCTATTGTAAGAGACAATTAATATAAAAGTGAAGTGCAGAACATAAAAAATAAAATGTGGAAATTACCTCATATAATTTAAATTTCATTAGCAAGGCTTGAACTTCCAACAGCAAAATAATCAAAACGGAGAGCAAAATAGCTTGAACAAATATATTCAGACTGTAGTTAATTTGTTCTTTTAATTTGGATTAAAATATCTTCATCACCAACACACAAGTAAAGATCATAGAGGAAAAACGACCTTCACGGACTCCATTTTCGCGGAACGACTTTGATATACAATAAAAACCCTGTACAATCATCTCCCGAACCCCAGCAATATATTCCTTCACCATTGGAAACCTCTGCAAAAATAATTTTGGATACGTTGTGCCCCCTCATATCCCACAAATTGCTTCCTTTCTATTACACTGCTGAAAAATTGTTGTTAGTAACACGTATGCACGGTAGATACAAACACGCAGGTTTGAAAATGTACAACACGAAAACATAATCACCATCATCGTCATCACCTCCTCTTCGCTAGCTGGAATGTCCTCTTTAAGAACTGATTTGCAGCTTTGTCATTCCTGTGGCATAAAACCCTCAAAATTGTGTTGGGATCCGATCTGTTCCACCGCCCCGTGGTCGGAGGCATCGGTAGTCGTTGTCCAGAGCCCACAACTCCGATCCCACTCGTCTCACAAATCACAATGCTGAAATCCTCCATGAGTTGCTCAGTGCATTGCCCCATTAGCTCGATCACTCCTTCCGCGGTCTCCGCCTCATGCTCCACCACGTCCTTGGCTATCAACCCTTCTCCGCACGTCCCGAAAACCCTCTTCAAATTTTCGAAATCATCCTGAATCATCTTGTGATCCGTGCGGTAGAAAACCCGGGAGCTTCCTCCGGCAACCAGGACCATAAGAAATGCGTCAAATGAGGCCTTCATTACTTCCTTCATGGCCAAGGCTTGAGCTTTGTCGGTGAGTATCGCACCCAGGAGAGTCAAATTCTGCTTCATGATTCGCAATGCGGGTCTTATTCTCGCGTTTGCCACATCACCCACATAGAGGCTTTCGTAGAATACAGAGTTTGAGTCGAGGAAGATCAAGCGGTAGGCAGCTACTTCGGAGACATGCTGGCAGGCTGCTTGGATGCCCACTTGTGCAAGTTCGAAGTAGGAAGACGAGGCGTTGGTGTGACTCCTCCGGCTATTGCAATTGCGGGTACGTGGCGTTGAAGGAATGATTCGAGGGGAGAGGGAGAGGTTTTTGTCGAGTGAATGCAGGTGGGAGAGAAGGAAGTGCAAGGTGTTGAGACGGATGTAGAGGCGTTGAGTTCCTCTGCTCGTTGACGGCCGGGGATGGTGCCCTTCGTTTGCTCCGTTCGGGTGAAAATCCTCTGCTCCAATGCTACATGGGGCTGCCTTTTTCCACAGCTTCAGGAACTTCGAGTCTCGGTTGCATCTTGTTAGAGGTGGGAGTGTGGGGATATAGTTCTGTTTGGAGCCTGAGAAAACGAGACATAAGAACAACTTCGATCAACAAACACAAAAAGGCTTCACAGACTCTATGTCACTATCAAGTACAGTTTACTTTGCGATGGATTTGATTGATATATATAAATGACCAAACGGTCTATAATATTATTGATTTTCTTAAGAAAATAATCATTAATAATGATTTAGAAAATAAATAATTAAGATTATGACATATGCATTAAGAAAATTTAATAGATGGAAAGAGCGAATAAAAAGCTACCACCGAAGTGAGTTCTATGTATTATTCTGAAACGATAAAAGAATAAGACATTACCACATGAGGCAACAAATGTAGTATAATCCTTGAGGAGATGCTCCAACCCATCAGCAAGATCATGGACTAAATCTTCAGTGATTCCTATTGGAATTTCGAAGAAATCGTCCACAATTTCTTTAGCCAGTTTCATCAGCTCCTCGGCTGATTGAGCGTAAGGTTCTGATTTCGACTTTGGATTCCATGTCTGCAACGCAAACACTCAAAATATTATTTTTCTGACTTTGGTAATTCAGATTTTAATTTTGATGCACTCATAAAATAAACACACACAATGAATCACTTAATTAATTACCTCGCTCTCTTTTGCTCTGTTGACACACTCTTTGCCTTTCTTCATTCTCTCGTGAATCCATCTGTTGAGGAGGTTCATTATGATCGAATCAACTTCGTAGGGAACCATCTCTCTCACAATTGCTTTGCCACCATCTTCACACTCAGCAGAGTCCTCAACCACCATTTGGAGCAGAACCTTCTCTAACTTCTCTGCCCTTTGCAATATCTCAACTGTCTCGGATCTCAGTGTGGAGACTCCATTTAAGTATTTCTTCAACACAGCCCCGTAACAGTTGTGCAGCGTCACGGCCGCAACCCCAGCGGCCGTTGTGTGCCACCTCTTCAGTATGGGACTGAAGCTCTCCCTCTCTTTCAAGGCCAGTTCCTCCGTCTCTTTCGCTAACTGAAGCAACGCTTCGGTCACCGCCCCCTCCGCCACTTCGGTCACATTCCCAGCTTTCATAATCTATTGTACGTCATCAACACAAAATGAAGGATCGATCATCAGAATTCCTAACAATATAACAACATATATAATGTACCATATATATAAAAACAGAGTCAAAATTTTAAGTGAAATATTTGCATCATACTCATGTCGAATCTCTCATGATCCGAACTGAAAATCTACTAATCCTTAATCTCTATATCATATTTAAAAAAACATCAAATTGGTGATCATTTACTAATCCATATGCTCGATCGTCTCTTTATACTTTGCATATGAATGATTGAACAATACCTAACTATGGTTTTTTTTCCTACCGAAATAATCTGAAATCATGTTTTAAGTGAAACGAAGAGATTTTTTTTTAATGAAATACAAGTATTGTCTAAATTTTAACGAAACAAATATAGATGAGCATAACAACCTTTTCAAAAGCGGTTTTCATGGAAGATCGAATGTAGTAATCGACGCGATCACCAGAGTTGTCCACAACCTTAACATCACCTTTCCCTCCACCTCCCCTTTCTGTGATCGTAACATCTTCACCCAAGATCTTGGAGGAAGACAAGGCCAAAGGCAAAAGATTCTCAATTTGTCCAACTGTGCCCCTCTGGAAATATTCATGGTATCTAAGCAGTTTCTTCTCTGCCCAAGCCTGCATCGAGCTCAAAACCGACGACAAGATCTTCACATACAAAGCCTCCCGATCAGGCCTCTTGGCATTGTTTGCAACCTCAGCCAACATAGCGTGCGCAGCACACAGAAGATCAGGCTCGATTTGCGCGGTCAAGACATATTGCTGAAACAAAACCCACGTAAAGCACACATTGTGAATAGGCCTAGTGATCCCCAATGTGGACCATGTCTTTTTCATGAGCTCGAGCAGCTCATCAACCTCATCAAGAACTAACGTCTCGTCTCTGATGTCAAAGATTGAGTTGAGAAGAGCAACATAGATGTGGAGGTTGATAGGGTAGCCGTCGGCCCAGTGGCAGACATCTGTTGGAGTTCCATTGGAGCTCCGCCACGATAAGGAGACGACAGAGTTGCAAAGAGTTCTCATTGTGTCTGAATTTTTTCCAGTGTCTATGGCTTTGGTTTCAACGTATCTTATGATCTCTCTGAGACGCATTGCAAATGTGTTGTTCATGTCTAGCGGGATTGATGGGTGGAGAAGTAGGCCGGCTTCCAGTATCTTGAGCTGCCGTTTTTGCCAGAAATGGTACTCGTGGGGATCGTTGAACTCCGAGGGCTTTAGATGCCTAAGGAGCTCCAATGGCAGAATTATTGTCTCTGCTCTTCTCCCCATCTGTTCATGTCCATCAACAACAACACAAGTAAAGTAAGAGAGGGACTCAAACAAATTAAGAATCTCATGGCAGAAGTAGACAGTACTATAAGCTACCGAAGTTCATGGCCATATCCATATATAAAAAAACAAGTCAAATTTATCGACTGTTCGTAATTTCACCTAGCTAGAGGAAAAATGAGAAATTCAAGTCTCTTACATACAATATTTAAGAAGGGGGAATCAACAAATTGTAAGGGTACGTAATACATTTAGGGGAAGATAAATTTTATGTTCTAAGCACTGTTATTTAAACATTATTTACTGATAATATCCATTACATTCTTTTTAATAAAACAAATCTCACATATACAGGCTCACAATTATAGAGAAGTGTCAGCAAGAAGTTAATTAAGATGATATAAAAATTAATGAGTAATTTTTCGATGCATTCCAAATAGCATCGGAACGGAAATGCCATGATGAATACGTACTTGGCCTACGAGGGTTCTCATGAGGGTCTTCCGGAGCCGATTATCGCTGCCTTCGGTGACTCTCATCTGCTGCCTCATGATCTCGGCGGACGTCATTGGCCGCCGCGGTCTAGACGGCGGTACGGTGAACGACATCCCAGGGGAGCCACTACTATTCGATCCATTGGGCGACGAGGGACTCGACCATCCACCGTTTCCGGCGCCTGACACCATCCTCCTCGACGGCGACCGTTTCAACATCTTCAACCCGAGTGCCCTCTTCACCCGGCTCGTCGGCGTCGTCACCACCCCGTTTACCTTTGACCCTGATCCGGACCCACTCCCCTCTCCACAACCACCATTACCATTGTTGTTGTTATTACCATTATTATTATTATTATTATTATTTTCCTGGTGGTTCGAGTAAAACGCGAGGGCATTTCGTCCCCCGAACCCGGGGGCCGACCGGCACGAGGTGAAAAAGATCTCATAGGCAGTTTCGCGTACGTCGTCGCGGTCGATGTCCTCGAGTTTGCCGAAGGGCCAGATGAGGTCGGGGTCGGAGTCGTGGTAGTCGGGTCGGGGCGCGAGGAGGGAGCTGCAGAGGGACTCGCGGCGAGAGTGGTGGTGGGGCCCCATGGAGGCGGAGGCGATGAGAGAAGGAGAGGGGGCAAGATGGGTGAAGCGGTCGGAGTCAGCAGATATCCGGCGGGAGAGACAAAGCGGGCATTTCTCTTTAATGAGGAGATTAAGGAGGAGAATTAAGGAGAGATGTGATTGGTTATGCTGATGACAGCGGGTTTGTGTGAGGAAAGAGAAAACAGAACAAGAAAAAGAAAAATGAGAGCCAAATATTATGAGTCATGGGATACCGGATATGGATGGATCGATGGGTTTGCCAACGTTGTTGTGCGAAGAAAACGAAAAACAATGCGACATAGATAGCAAACTCACTCCCGAATATTTCTGCTTCCTTGTCGACGTGGACGTGTAATCATATATATTGGCTCCTAGACAGAACATATACTCTTTCTTTAGGTATTCGAAATCCCAATTTTTTAAATATTTGACAGGTTTCTGATTTGTGATAGAAATAGAATCTATTCATTAGTAAAAATTAACAGATTAGAAGATACTAGCAACTCCACTCCAGCTCATTTAATTAGTGATTGAATTATCAGATTCACATCTTAATTACATGCTTTATGTAACACAACTGCTGTACACCAGAGAATACAGATCGAAAGCAATCTGATTCAGCCTCCCAACTTGTGTAATGCATAGATATAACGCTTTTCATTATCTGCTATTTAGAGCGCGATAAATGATAGGTACATTAAGTTTTAATATTAAATTTTGTACCAAGTTTGAATTGACTGTAATTTATATATCATGATACAAAATTATCATTGTTGTGTCGATCATGTTTTTTTTTTTTTTTTTTTTTTACTAAAGTGGTGATTCATTCCAAATCAAGAAGGCGAAAAGGCACACACAAAGAGATAAGCATAGTACAAATGGAGAGGACATCAAAGGAAAAATAGATGAAATACAGCAATGACAAACATATAACAGGATCAACCAATATAACACAGTGCGGGGCATTCATCCCTGCTCGATCCCAGAGTTAAACCACATGCCACGAAGGATACGGGGGGTCGTCAAGAGAAAGAACATGAACCAGAGAGGATGGGGATTAACCTCATTGCACATCCTCAAAACAGCATAAGAAGCGACCCAATCAGCTACTGAATTTGCAGAGCCGGGAACCCAGCTCCAAGAAGAAAAACAAAACCTTTTAGTCACATCCCACGTCTGAGAATGAGTTGGGTCCTGCTCAATATTTCCACTTAGACAATTGCACAGAACCTTAGAATTAGATTCAAATTGAACCCAGCTTGATCCAATTTTAGCAAAAAATTTGCATCCCTCGAGGGTAGCAAAGGACTTTGCTTCCAAAACTGAGTGCAAATCTGGAGCAACCTTTTCCCGCCACAAATCTACCATATTGATCCCTAACCAGCACACCAATACTAGCGGTCATAGAAAGACGATTCCATGAGGTGTCCACATTAATTTTGACATTGTTTTATAATGGGGGAGACCAGGTGGTTGCAACAGTGGCACGATGCTCCGTGTCAATCATAGAGGAAAACACCCTAGGAGAGGTACAAGCATACCAAATATAGCAATTAGATTTTTAATTGAGCAGATCACCCAAAAGGGATCAAGCGACTTGTCTTCCATTATCATGGCACATCGACCCTTCCAAATGATCCAGCAAGTAACTGCAACATTTAGAACAAACCAGTCCTTATTTATTATAGAAACCAAGGCCAATTTAACCACCCCAGCGAACCAAATATCAAGGAAAGAGATATTTTGGGCATCCACCTGGTACCCCAGGTTACCAGTGAACCAGATGGATTGAACCCAAGGACAAATGAAGAGCATGTGCTCCACGATTTTTGGGCACTCACGGAAAATGGGCATGAAGGATCTTGGCTGAGGTGATGAAGGAAGAGGATGCCCATGGTTGGGAGAAAGTTGGAGACAGCACGCCAAAGAAAGTTTTGGACTTTTGGGGCCTTAGAATTCCAAATGAGTGTTTAGACTTTCTAATCAGGTGAGTGGAAAGAGGATGGCCTAATTGGTCATAATCTTCAGTTGGAAAGAGCTAAGGAGTGGTAGCCAAATTTAACAGGAATATATATCCCTATTCATGGTGTGAGGCCAGATCAACCAGTCATCCTAATTTAGGTCTCTGATAGGTAAGGCGGCAAGGGCATTAAGTTAATTTACTAGAAGAGTAGAGATAATACTCTCAAGGTTTCACTTCCTAGTAACATTGACAGGACCCGTCCCGATCCCCCTAGGACCACCCGTGGACATGCCCTGCTCCCATCTGACACACAACGCAAGAATACCAATCTTACCCTTAATAGATTCAAATGCATCAATATCCATAATTAAGTCATACAAATAATCCGAATTCAAATAGTATCAGACAAGGGATAGTTCAAATACATTTATTGAGCACGACTTCTAAAGACTTCCCACGTGCCAACCTACCCAAAAGTGGGGTTCAGGTGCACAACGTCAATCTATATCTCGGCCTCAGGGTCCTCGTCCACCTCAGTAACACGGCCTGGAAAGGTCAGTAAAACAATAAAGGTGAGTGGGCCAGAAATATAAAGTTTATAAAACTGTTTAAGTATATAGTACACATAAGGTTTTACCCCTTCGTTTTCCAAATCATGCATGCATCAGAGTCGAAATCCATAATATTATATCATATAGTCATAAACAGAATAATATAAACATAATCATGAAATCAGCTGCTGCACTATACATCCCAACCCGGACATCCCAGATGTCTGACGTCCTAGGCGCCTAATAAGGTCACAATCTCAAGGCTACGCGTGCCACTCGGGGTCTCAATCCCGAGTCCTAATCCCAAACCCAGTCTGAGTATGACATCCGAGATGCCTGACGTCCCAGATGTCCAATTATAGGAATTCTGCTCCTAAGTCACTCTACCTCCCTCCGTAGAATGACCCCTCGCAGGCAATGCGCTGTGACCACTCCGGGGTACCAACATCCGGAGGAGACAGTATCACTAGGGTAGGTCTATATAGTGCAGAACTAAAGAGAATCATCAAAATTCGTGTTTATATCTCTAAACAGTGCATAACTAACCAGACGGGTCTCTTGCCTAAAACCTCGTAATACGTGCAAGAATAATAACTCAAGGTATTTCAAATACTTCGATTCAATCATATATATATAGTAATTAAAACAGTTATGCATGAAAGGGTTAAACGAAATCAAAGGCCTACTCACAGTCCGGACCCGCTGCTAAACTGAACGTATAAACCTGTCCCAGTGCTATCGTACAGTCCCTGTCATGTCTGAAGTACACATAAAGGTCACTATAAGTCACTAAAACTCAATCATGAAACCCTAGAATGAAACCTGCCCGGGAAAGCCATCCAAACACGCTTCCCGAAGCATTAAACCTAATTTTGACCAACCTAACGATCTCCCATCAACACGAAATCACCGCCATTGGATCCGTATCGTTGAAACCTAAAGATGGTGGTGGTCCCACCTCGAGTACTGTTCACACGCGCCCACACACGCCTAGTCAACTCTCTGGTCAACACTGTTATAGTAATGATGACGTCATCATGACGTCACTGCTGACAGGTGTTAGACGACATGTGTCACTTCTTGGTTGGTTGCTGGTATGACATGTCTGACATGATGATGTCAGCATGATGATGTCATCATCCTTGACATTCGGTCAGGTCAGCCCGAAACCCTGCAACTGGGTCGCCGTGACCCGCGGCCTTACCCAATCAGACCTCCCAACTCCGGCCACTATTTTCGACGGAATTTGTTCCATTCTACTCGTCTAAGCCTAATCTACAGGTCTATGGACTCGAAAACCAATAAAAATGCCAAGATTTATACCTTGAATTCGAAAACCCGCAGCCCAATTTTTGGTCGTTCTCCCCGTCGCCTCAGACCACCCTTTGCCTTGAAACCATGTTCAAACTTCTCCTCCCTGTCCCTAGAACATGACTCAACACACAGAAATAGCCCATACACGTCAAAACTGAGGGTTTAGAAAATGAGGAAACATGGGAGGTTCTCGGGTTTTCCGGCCTACCTCCACCGTGTCGCCGCCGTGGGTCCTCCAGTCGACTCCTCAGGTGTCCAGACCACCTCCTGAGTCTAGCCTTGTGTTGGTTCGAAGTGGTTTCGTATGGGTTAGACGGGTTGAGCTTTGGGATGGGTTTTGTGTTCTTTGCGGGTCTGAGAGGTGCATGGGTTTACAGCAAGAGAGATGAAGATGGTGACGAGCTAATGATGGAGATGATATCTGATGATGAAGATGAAGTCGATCTAGTGATCGAGGGTGAGCAGGGTAGATGAAGATGATGGACAGTTTGAGTTCTTTGAGTTCACGGGTTAGAGGGATATGGGAGATAGAGATGTAATTTGGTGTTTGATGAAGATGATCAGATGACGGGAAATGAAGGGTAAAGATGAGGGGGCTGAGAGGAAGATGAACGGCTGGGGTGAGGGAATGAGGGATGAATGAAATATAATATATAAAAATCAACCAATGGGGGCAAGATCCACAAAATGGGGAAAAAGCAGCTATAGGATGAGTGACACTTGTCATTCATCCAAGGGTTCTGGGTTAATTAAGTTATATATCAGATCATATTATTTTATTATTATTTTAATTGAATTCTCGGGTCGTAAATTTAATTAATTTTGTTCCCGTGACTATAACTTTTCAGTCGAACGTCTATTTTCGACGTGCCTCCTGTCTACGGACTCGTGACGTCCCGATCTACGTCACGGTCATTGGTCAAAGTCCTAAATGTCTCCCGGGTCATAAGGCAACTTTTTCCCCCCTCAGGGGTAAAACTGTCATTTTGCATTAAAATATTATTTATGAAAGTTCGAGTCGTTACAAACATGATTGATAAGAGTTTCCACACACACATTTTGATCGAAGGCTGCGTCATCCAAAGGATGCAGTAAAGCGCCAGGTGCACATAACACCCATTTGTCCCTCCAAATTCTCACAGCTTCCCCATTAAGGATTTGCCAATGAGCATCTCTACAGATTAGATCATAACCCTCAAGGAGACTCAACTAAGCCCAAGAAGCACGACAGCCACGCTTTGCATCAAAGCAGTTAAAAGAGGAGAAATACCAGTTTTTAATCATTCTAGCCGAGAAAGAATTAGGCTCATGCAATAATCTCCAGCTCTGCTTTGCCAAGAGGGCAAGATTAAAGTCACTAAGATTCTAAAAACCCATATCTCCCTCAATCTTAGGAAAACCCAAATGTTTCCAGCTCACCGAGTGTAATTTATTTTGACCATCGCCTTCACCTCACCACCTCATTCTATAAACATGTATGTGTGTGTGTGTGTGTGTGTGTGTGTGTGTGTGTGTGTGTGTGTGTGTGTGTGTGGAAGTCAAAAAGAAGAAAAATGAAGGAAAGGGAAAGAATAACAAAAAAACAGAGAATGGAAAGAGAGAAAAAGAGAGATAAGGAATAGAAGAGTACCATAAGAGATTGAAGAGATGGAGACACCCCCAAAACCCGAGAACCAAAACAAACCTGTGAACTCAAACAAGGCCCGGGAGTGTTGGTCTATTTTTGAGGGTCATCAGCTCGAATTCAGCTAAAAAGAGGAAGGTTTGGAAACATGGAAGCCTGAAAGACAGATTTTTGAACCATGGCCGAAAGCTTGGAAGCTTGGACCAAGATTTTGAGGTAAGTTTACCTAGTTTTGAACCCATAGATCATCTCCTAGGATTGAGTAGATACATTTTGGTTATTAAAACATGAAAAACGAACGTAAAAAATGGGTTTTAGAACTAGGTCAAGAACGCAGGTCGGACGATCCGAATTGCAAGAAACTGAGTCTTGGCTGAAGTTTGAAGATGAATAGTACCCCCTGGTGCGTGAGGCCCACATATAGGGAGTTAGGACGGCGCGTGTGGGCGCGTGGCCCACCGTTTGGGACGAACAGACATCGGCTCGAGGAAGTTTTAATTGTTCGAAGTGTTTCGCACGATTTAAAATTAGTAATTTAATTCCATAAATTACGGAATTTAAATATAAGATTAATTTAGACAAATAATTTATAATCGTAAATTATAATGAATAAAAATTTACGGAAGTTATAAGAAGGGTGTGCAGCTAGGGATTTGGCTACGTGTGCGGTGTAAATAAATGAACTTTTATATATAAATATTTTCTGAATTACTTTATTATATAATTTCATTACGACAGTTAAATATAATACTCAGTAATTATTTAATGGGTTAAGGCTTGGAAGGAGTCAAATTTTCAGATTCCACTACTTGACGAGCCCAGTGGGTTGGATGTGGGCAGTGACCCCGCAAAGATGGACTATGTTTGGTTAACCTATCAAGATAAGGATATGGATAAAATTAGGAATATCCCTTGTCTAACAAGAATTGAGAATAATCCTGGTAATTTCGAGATTGTTTGCAAACGGGAGCATGACCGAGTGTGTAAATCAAGGTAATTTAGGAACGAGTCCTATCAACTTGGTATCAGAGGATGAATACTGAATATCATGTCTCTGAGATGTGAGCCAGTGCACAGCCTAGAAATAAGATGGGTAAAAAAAATCCAGATAAACTTGGGTTGAGATGGACCCTAGATTATTGGATGGGATATTGCGTTGTGGATCCGAAAAATGAGTGAGCCCAAAGGCAAGGACGATGTGAATGAGTGGACTTTTCTTTCTCTAAATTATTATGCATGCATATTTAATGATTTTAATTTCTTATTACATGATTTATATTATGATGGTTCAATTATGAATTTTAAATGATTTTTGATGATTTTACGGGAATTTATTGTTTAATTATATGTACATGTTTTACGAGATTTTTCATAAACTGTGTTTTGGGCTTAGACTTGGATTTGAAATGTGAAGTTGGTTTTAAGGCATTACTATGTGTTGTATAAATATGTTTTCTCGATATTTGTGAATTGTTGTGTTGATGGACAACCCTCCTCGGACTGCTAGTTATTTGATTAGTCTCAGACATCCAGAGTTAGGCTCCGTTTTTTCGATACGGGTTATATGGTTAGTCTCAGAAGTCCAGAGGTGGGCTCTATTTCCTGAGACTAGTGATTTGGGTTATGACTCAGACGTCCAGAGTTGAGCTCTGTTTTCTTGAGTTAGTATTCGCTCGGACGTCGAGTTGGACTCTGTTTTCCGAGTGGTTTACCTACCGATAGTGCAGATATAATTCGAATAGTGCTACTACAGTTCCCAGACATGTCCAGATAGTGTGCTAGTACAATTCCGGACCTGGCTCAGATGATGTTTAGTGCAATTCATGAGCAACCTAGCATAGAGCTATGATATAGTATGATGGATACTTGAGTTGAGAATTAATTAAGCCTGGTTACGAAGTTAGTGTGATTTAACTCGTGGGCAATGTTTATTACTATTATGATAAGTTCTTGAATATAGCTCGGACGATTCCTAGTGCAGTTCCCGATGTTACTTATAAAGATTGAGATTGATTATCAAGGAATGGTTGGATGACTGTTGATATCGGATACTGGTTGCCTTAATTTGATTTAGTGAATATAGCTTTGCTATATTGGTTAATTTTTGGTTATTTCTACTTATGCGACTCTCTAATTGAATTTCTTATTTAACTCGGAATTTGATGCTTTAACTTATACGATGCATGTATGTTTTAGAAACGGAAGGACCGTTGTATGAGGATCGAAACTGAGCATAGACTCATTGCACAAAATTTTGAGGATGAATTTTTTTTAAGGGGGTAGATTGTAACAGCCCAAAAATTTGAAAAAGGTAATTTTGTAAAATTTTAAAATAAAAAAGAAAATAACAAATTTGCCCTTATAAGGTCAAATGTTGAGTTTTTTGGACATTTCGTGAGGACCGTTACAAACACCTCGGACTCTTGAGTTCATAGACAAACGGTATAACAAAATTGGATATTGAATGAATTCATTTCGGGTCTAAATGGCTTAGAGGCATTTTGGTAATTTTGGTATAAGTTTATTTTGGTAATTGTACAAAAGGAATATCCTAGGATAGTCTAGAACCTTCTCCTATTTCCCTTCCTTAATCTTTTCCACCGACTTAGCCTATTTTATAAATAGGGGAGTGTGCTGCCTCAGCCCAGGCCTAGCCCAGCCCAACCTACCGTAGCTTGACCCAGCTCTGTGTAGCTCATACTAGGTTAACCTCTTTGGCAACGGAGGTGTGAAACACCCGTTTATCCATTGACATCATATTTTCTAACTTTTTATCCATTTATTTTCTCCAGAAAAATCACGTGTGAGCCAATAAATTTAATTTGTGATGAGCAATATTCAAAACGGCACTAAGCGCTCTTAGGGTAGTAGATAGGAGGTAGAGCTTAGGCGGGGTTTAGGCGGTTTTGTTTAAAGACAAAATTTAACAAATTAATAAATGTTGGGAATCATCAACGTTGAAAATGTAAGTTTTTATTAATTTTATTATACAACATTCTATATTTTTTAATTTATTATCTTTGTTTTAATTAATACTTATATTATTAGCTAAGTATTTAATAAATAAAATAACTTATATCACTATATATATATAAGAATTTATATAACTAAATATATATATAAGGATGTGCACGCAAATTCACCTATGTACTTAACCATCATGCGAGACGGTTTCTCACCTTCGAACATTTAGGCGTCGTCGTTTTGAACAGTGGTGATGAGTAATTTTTCGTTTATTGATATTATTTGATACATTTTCTTTTTCTAGGTATCTTTCAAATTTAACAAAAAAAAATGGACGAAATGTGACCACAAGAGAGAAGTTGGCACAATATTAATAAAAATGCATAAAGGAAATGGACTGAAATTAAGGTCCATGAGGGAAAGTAACAAGGACTTACACGTGTATAATATGGGTGGATTGGTGCATACACAAGAATTTCTCGTAAATATTTTCTCATATTCACGATATTTAGGCACATTTCGTATTCATCTTATTTTTTTTTACGACAGAAAACCTAAGATCACTCAGACTTTGTCAATAAAGACGGTCGAATATGAATCGTATCAAGAAACAATGGATAAGAATACTACTAAACTAGTAATATTAGTGCAAGTGACTCATGAAAAATAAGAAACCATGACTTTGATGTTAGGGTTTTGAGCATCGAATGTGTTAAAAGTTTACATATCTTGTTGTGGGGTTTTATAATATATGTCAATACATAAGTACAATTGAAAAATGACAGGTAACGTACCCAAATATGATGGAGTTGTTTGAGAGCCTTGGAGTTGATATGGAGCTATCAGACATGTCCTTCTCAGCAAGCGTAGACAAAGGACAAGGCTGTGAATGGGGCAGTCGAAATGGGTTATCAAGCTTTTTTGCACAAAAAAGGAACTTGATCAATCTCTACTTTTGGCAAATGCTTCGAGAAATCGTTAGATTTAAGGATGATGTCATTAAGTAAGTTGGGCTATGTGCAATACATTCTGTCTTAATGAAAATTCGATGGTCATAGACAATTTTCGATCTGCTGCTGTTATCTAGAGGAACTTGAAAACTGTTAGTGTATAAGCTGCAACTGCAGCAGGACTGATCATGGTGCATAGCACCTGATCTAAAGCCTCATTTAATTGGTGACATCTGTCCTAGGCTGACAGGACCCGTCCCAATCCCACTGGGACCACCCGGGGACGTGACCCGCTCCCGTCTGACAATGACTCTAAACATACCAAAATTCCCTTAAATAAAAACCGAAGACTTAAATAGATAGATAACGTACAAACACAGTGTTTAAAGTGATACTGTCAGACAAGGGAAAGTAAAATACAACATGCGAGCACACTAGTCAGAGTACATTTATTCGGTGCTCAACCTACCCACAAGTGGGTGTACAGGTGCACAGCTAGGCAAACTAAACCTCTGCCTCCTCCTCCGGATCCTCCTCCTCTATTGCCGTGTCAGGGTCTGGAGGGGTCAGTAAAACAAGGGTGAGTGGGCCAAAAATAACAGTTTAGAAATCAATTTAATAATAAAATAATCATAAGGTTTTACCCCTCCGTTTTCCAAATCTTGCATGCAGTGAAAACATAATATTATAAACCAATGAACCACAATAATAATCGCAAGGTGAAACTAACATATCAGTGCACTGTAAAACCCAACCCAAATGATGTCACGGTTCTAAGGCTACGCGTTGCCACTCAGGGTCTCACACCCGAGACTCTCTAGGTACATCAGCTCCCGGTCACTGCCCGAGGTATATGAACATGCCTTCCTGAGAGTAAGCAGCCCAACGGGGGTCAACTCCACTCAGTCAGAGCCCCGTGACTACTCCAGGGTCCACCCAGGCCAACGACCCTCCCTGGAGGAGACAATATACACAGGTAGGAAAGTACAGTACAATAACAGTATAGTTTACCCTATGTCCCCCGGACATCCCAAACAAAATCCACATATAATCCAGACGGGTCTCATGCCCAAAACATTGTAATAACATATATAAGCAGTTTATAAGACTCATCAGTGGAAATAGTAAAACAGTTTATGCATGCAAGCCTTTTATAAATCAAACAGCCCACTCACACTCGGTCCTTGCTGCTCAACGATCTCTATAAACCTGTATTATTACTCCTGAGGGTTACTTAAGGACCCTATAATATCAATACCAAGACCCTAGAACAGATCCGCCTCAAAAACGCATCCCGGGCACTATTCCCGGTGCTTCAAACCCTATTTTGACCAACATAACGATCTCCGATCGACACGAAACCACCTCCATTGGATCCGTATCGTCGAAACCTTGAAAATGGTACCGGACCCACCAAAATCACTGTTCACACGCGCCCCCACGCGCCTGGTCAACGCGTGGGTCAACGCTGCTACAGTACTGCTGACGTCAGCATGACGTCATCACTGACACTTGTCAGGTGACACGTGGCACGTTCTGATTGGTCCCTGGTCTGACAACATCTGACAGGATGACGTCATCATGACGTCAGAAGTGACGTCAGCATGATGACGTCATCATGCTACAGTATCGGGTCGACCCGTTTGACTGGAACCGGGTCGCCGTCGACCCACGGTTTGACCCGATTCCACCGCACGATTCCGGCCACCATTTTTGACGGGGTTGATCCCTATGGGTTCATCTAGGTCTGTCCTATGGTTCTGTGACCTCAAAATAAGAAGAAAGTGGGAAGAAACTCACCAGAATGTCTCTGAAACTCACGGTCACGGTCCGGTCGTCGTCCCCGGTGATCCACGGCGTCTCCGTCGTCCAACCCGGTCCCAAACGACTCGTCTCCCACCCTAGGACATGTCTATCACCGCCGCCGTCACGCCGCCGTAGCCCTCGCCGTCGTCCAGTTAAGCTCCTAGGATCCCCACGGTGCAGACTGGAGCTCCTCCCGCGTCGAGGTGAGGTGGTTATCGAGGTTTGCTTCTTGGACCCGTTTCCTTGAGGTTTTCGGGTCTGAGTTTGCACGGAGGTTTCGGGGCTGGGAAGTGGGGTGGTGGCTGCCGGTGATGCTCGGTGATGGTTAGTGGATGTTGGTGATGCAGCTGGTGATCGGGTGGTGGTGTGAGAGGCGTGGGTTTGTGTGTCTGGATGGAGAGAAAATGGGAAGAGACGCACGGGTTAGGGGGGGATGGATGTGTGTTTGTGAGAAAAGCAGGGGTGATCGTGCATGAAGAAGAAAATCAGACAAAATGAAGGGCTGGGATTCACTTGGGCAGGGGATCTGACGGCTGGGGTTAAATGGAGGAAAATATATGATTATAAAATGAGAGAATAGTGAAATGTTGCTTTATTGGAATAGTGTGGCCTTGGATGGGTGACACTTGTCACCAATCCATCGGTTTGATTTAAATATTAGGTTGGCACGGATTCCCGTAATAAATTAATATTTTATTCCGTTGTTCTCGGTTCGTAAATTCTGCTAAAACGCTTCCTTGACCATAACTTCTTCATACGAACTCCGATTTCGGCGTGCCGCCTGTCTACGAATTCGTGACATCCCGACTTACGTCATAGTCATGGGTCAAAGTCCAAATTGTTGCCCGGGCCAAAAGTTAAAGTTTCCCCCCCTTCAGGGGCAAAATAGTCTTTTTACATTAAAATATTATTATTCTCGGTTCGGGTCGTTACATAGGCACTAGTGTGTGTGTGAGTGCCAGCATGGCAGGTTGTTCTAACTGTTTTCAAGTGAGGTGTGTGTGAGTTTCTTTGTGAGCAAGAAAAGAGAGAAAACCGTGTGGATGATGCCATGTGGCCTCCCCGATTCTGTGAGTGTAAGAAAAGGATCAGTGTGTGTTGTAATCAATTAAGAAAAATCAGTGCATACGTTTGTGACTCTCTCTAGAAGGAGAGAGCACTAAGATCACTCAGAAAATCTGATTGATGCATTTCTACGAACACTTTGTGTGCATTGAGAAAGATCAATAGAACAGTGTCATCACTGTGATTAAAATCTTTCCCTCTTCAATTCAAATCCAATACAGAAGTAAACACAACCTAAAAGCTAACCTAAACCATTCGATTTCAGCTAAGGAGAAAAGGAAGAGAAGTATACCTCACTGAGAACACCATCGCAGGTTCTCTGCACCAAAGCTCCCGTGCTTCCTTCCCTGCGATCCTCTGGGGTGTCTGAAACCAACATGGTATCAGAGCATTCAGGGTTGTGATCTGAGTGCTGGGACGTGATCGGAGACTGTGTGATAAAGTTTGGTCGTTGCTGAAACTGAAATGGCTGGAGCTGGAACAAATGAGCTAAGGGCTCCAATTTTTGATGGAAACTATTATGAGTTTTGGAGCATCAAAATGAGGACTCTGCTACGAGCACAAGATCTGTGGGAGTTAGTCAACATAGGTATAAACACAGATCCAGAAGGTGCTGAGGGAGCAGTGGTGGTGCCTACAAGGGCTGATCTGATCAGAGATGCCAGGGCAGTGGGATTTATCCAAAACTCAGTTGTGGATTCTATTTTTTCTAGAATTGCGAATGAAGAAAGTTCCAAGGCTGCTTGGGATCTACTTAAGAGGGAATTTCGTGGAGATCAAAAGGTTAGATCAGTTAAACTTCAAGGTTTAAGAAGGGATTTTGAATATATGAGAATGAAGGATGATGAATCACTAAGTACATACCTATCTAGATTGTATATGATAGTGGATCAGATGAGAACCTATGGAGAAGATATAAAAGAAGCTAGAATGGGACAGAAAATTCTCATTAGCTTAACTAAACCTTATGATCCAATAGTGTCGATTCTGGAAGAAACTAAAGATTTAGATGAGGTTAATGTACAGGAGCTAATTGCTTCTATAAAAGCCTATGATCAGAGACTAGAACTGCATTATGAGAATACTGTGGAAAAGGCTTTCTCTAGCATGCATCTAGGAGCTTCCTCCAATTCAAACAAGCCTAAGTTCTTTTCTAAAAGTGGCACTAAACCTTGGGTCAAGAAGTCTGATCAACAGGCCAGAAGTGGTTTCTGTGGCCAGCCTAGAGAAGAGAACAGAAATGGGAGTGACTCTAAACCCATGTGTAGTGTGTGCAACAGAAAGCATTATGGAAACTGCTGGTTTAAAACCAGGAAATGTTTCAAGTGCAATAAGATGGGACACTATGCCAAAGATTGCAGGAGCAAGGAGAAGGCAAATCTTGCACAACATGCAGAGGAAGATGGAACACTGTTCTATGCTTGTCATTCGGTTACAACCACAAAGAATGCAGATACTTGGTACCTTGACAGTGGCTGCAGTAACCATATGACTTCTGATGAGTCTGTTTTGATAAACCTAGATAGAACCCTGAAGTGCAAAGTGAAGATGGGCACTGGTGAGTTGGTAGAGGCCAAGGGGAAGGGTACATTGGTTATCAAGACTCAGAATGGTGACAAACTGATCATGGAAGTGATGCTGGTACCAGGTTTAGATGAAAACTTGTTGAGTGTGGGACAGATGGTTGAACACGGTTACAATCTGGTGTTTGAAGGAAGGAAGGTCACTATATATGATAAGGGTCAAGAAATAGCATGTGTTGCTATGACAGGGAACAGATGCTTTCCACTGTCCTTCCAGCAAATCATATGACAGGACCCATCCCAATCCCCCCGGGATTAACGCGGGATGACCCTGCTCCCGTCTGACACGGAGTGTCAGACAAGGGATACTTCCGACCTTTGCCCTCCCGGGCTATCAGAGTACTCCAGGATCCGGAGGAGGCATGTGATATCTCGATCTCTGCTACAGTCCACATCCGATGTCAACCTGAAGGGTATTAAAAACAGAAATACTGTGAGTGAACAAAAATAAAGATTTTATAAAACATTTCTATAAAAGACATTTATACCTTCCACTAAAAAGCATGCATGCATAGTAAAACCATTTATCCAATCATATATGTTAAAACATCCATAAATAGGGTCACAACAAGTCACACGGGCTCCTGCCCAAAACCAATTTACAGAAAACCAGAACATAGTAAACATATGTGGGATCTCAGCCCAAATCCATTTATCATCATAAAACATAGTTTTCCCAAACCAATTGAAACCATGTTTATCCAATATATTCATATCCAGAACCTGTCACGGTAAAATAAAGCTACACGTGTGCTAACCGGGGTCTCAAACCCAAGTCTCTCCAGGGTCCACCCAGGTCAATGTCCGTAGATCAATGACCCTCCCTGAAGGTAACGAACCATGCCCATCCTGAGAGTAAGGAACCCAACTGGGGGGCGACTCCACTCAGTCAGTGCTCCGTGACTACTCCGGGGTCCACCCAGGCCAACGACCCTCCCCGGAGGAGACAATCATATATAAAGGATAGAATATGAAAAACCTTTGGAAATCATTCTTGAAACCTTTCCAGGATTCATGCCCGGCCCCCATAAGCCGTCATGAACCATAAAATCCTTTCATGGGTTCATGCCGGTTCCCATAAACCGTCATGACCCGTAAAAACCATTTGTAATACATAACTGGGCCCTAGGCCCGAATCCACATACAAACTGGACCTCAAGTCCGATTCGTAAACCAACTGGGCCTCCGGCCCGATTCCGTAAATCAAATGGGTTTCGAACCCGAGTTTACCTTTTCGAATCCAAAACCATTTCATGAAATCATATCCAAAACCACAAGAATGGAAAATCAGTGTAAAACCGGAAAACCTCGATTTACGTGCAAGCACGTAAATCACCTCGAAATACGTGAAACCATATAATTCACAAGCATCCAAATCAACATCATAAAATCATATTCATAATCCATTTAGAAATCCAAAACCATATCATTTAGACCAATAAAGACATACAACCCCGTATAGGCACCGTATAGGGCCGAAACCTCGAAATACGTGCCTATAAGTAACCACACATCCAAATGCACTCATGGCATCACAAACAAGTATTTAAAACATATAATAAACATTTATACATGCACCAATTTAGAAAACAAGGTCCACTCACAGACCGTCCGAAGCCGCGTCTCGATACGCGTGCCATACGGCTCCCCGAGCCGATCACCGTCACCGGGACTTCCAAACCTGTCCAAATTAATTTAGAGGGTTACTAACTACTTATATAACCCCTCACTAAAGCCCCGTAATTTTCCCGTATTTTTAACTATTTTTAATCTCGAACTTAAACCTTCCGATGCCCCGAAACATATCGAGACGGTGTCCGATCGACTCGAAACCAGTCCCAAAATGTTCGTTACATCGAATATATGATTTCGTATGTTGGAACGTTCCTCAAATTCTCCTCCACGCGCCCGCACGAGCCGCCTGAAGCGGCTGCGCGTGGGCCTCACGCGCCGCTACAGTGTCACCTGCTCCAGCGATCGAACCGGTCCGGGCTGGCCGGTCCGGTCCAACCTCTGCAACTGGACCGGCGTAACCGGTCCAGGCCTCATTCTCCCTCATTTTCGGTCCGATTTCCTCCATTCCAATTCCTAAATTCCTATTTTCTCATTTCCAATCTATCCCAATCAACCAAACTAATCAAAACCTCCTAAATCCTAACCAAAATTAAAGGGTCTCACGGCCCTGTTTTTCCCGACCACCCTCACGGCTTCCTCCGCCGTGAAGCACCCTCCAAACCGTCCTAAAATCATACTAGCAACCTAACTAACTCATCCTAATCGTCCAAAAGCAAGCATAACATCAAAATCAAATTAAAAGGGAGAAAATGGGTAACCGGGTTACCTGTTCGGGTTTGGCCTCGGCCGTGCACGGTGGCGCCGTCCTGGGTCGGCCACCACATCCTCACCATCCTCACTTCACTCTGTCCTCAGTCCTAGCCAAAATGGGTTGGGTTGGCTGGGTTGGATTTGGAAATGGGATCGGGTAATGGTTGGAGGAAAAATGGAAGAAATGGATGCACGGTGAATGGGTTTGGTGCATGAGTGGGTGAGGTTGGCCAGTGGATGGGTGACAAGTGTCACTCATCCATTGGGCCTCCATTAAATATCTGGGCCCACTAGAGACAAAACTGCATTTTTTGTCTCGAAAAACGTGCCGTCGTGAATAGTAACCGGGAACTTCCGTGAACCGTAACTTCGCCGTCAAACGTCCGAATTCGACGTGCCGCCTGTCTACGGATTCGTATCGTCCTTATCTACGTAACGGTCTTTGGCCCTCGGCCATCGGACCTCCCGGTCAAAAAGTCAACTTTTGATCCCTTTTATCCAAAATTACCAAAATGCCCCTAAACTTCCGAACGTCATAACTTCCTCCTCGAACGTCGGAATTGAACGTGCCACCTGTCTATGAACTCATGACGTCACGAACTACGTCACGGTCATCGGTCAAAGTCCATTTGACCGCCCGATTGAAAAGTCAACGTTTTGCCACCACTAGGGGCAAAACGGTCATTTCGCATCGTTCGTCCGATTTCGCTCTACTAATCACGGATTAGCCTCACTAATCGTGATTAGTCACTAATCTAATCATGAAATTCGGGACGGGTCGTTACAAAATCATACCAGTGGCAAAACTTGCTGTTGAAGAGGGTGACACCTGGTTATGGCACAGAAGATTTGGGCATTTAAACCATGCAAGTTTGAGCACTTTGGTTAAAGATGAGATGGTGATTGGATTGCCTAATCTATCTAAGAAGGAGGATTGCTGTGAAGGGTGTGTTTTTGGGAAACAGCATGTTGAGAGCTTTGACAAGAGTGGAGCCTGGAGATCAACTAGGCTACTGGAACTTGTTCACACTGACGTCTGTGGTCCTATGCAGACTGAGACTCAAAGTGGAAACAAGTACTTTCTAACATTCATAGATGATTACTCAAGAATGTGCTGGGTCTACTTTCATAGGCATAAATCTGGGGTGTTCAATGCCTTTAAGAAGTTCAAATCCATGGTTGAACTTCAGACTGATTGCAAGATTAAGAAGATAAGGAGTGATAGAGGAGGTGAATACATGTCTCATGAGTTTCTGGATTTCTGTGAGGAGCTGGGAATACAAAGACAGTTCACTGTTTCCTACAGTCCACAACAAAATGGTGTGGCTGAAAGGAAAAATAGGACGATTGTTGAAATGTCCAAAGCAATGATCCATGACAAGAAGGTGCCCTATGAATTCTGGGTAGAAGCTGTGAACACAGCTGTTTATTTACTTAACAGATGTCCTACTAAAGCTATCAAGAAGAAGACACCATTTGAAGTATATAGTGGAAGGAAACCTGAGGTGAATCATCTAAGGGTTTTTGGAGCAGTGTGCTACTTTCACATCCCTAATCAGCTTAGGCAGAAGCTGGATTCCTCAGCCTCAAAAGGAATTTTCATGGGATATGGCAGTTGTGAGAAGGGTTACAGGGTTTAATGCCTAGAAACAAGGAAAATTGTGGTTTCTAGGACTGTGACTTTCAAAGAAAAAGCCATTTGGGACTGGAAAACAAGTTCAGAGTTCAGTGTGACACTTCACTCTGAAGAAACTGATGCTGTTCCTACTGTTACAGATCAAACAGATGTTGATCAGGTGCAAGACACTCAAGAAGACCAGGAAGATGAAAGTGATACAGAGGCTAGTAATACTCCTATCAAGATGAGAAGTCTGAATGAAATTTATGAACGGTGTCATGTAGTGACAGGATCCATCCCAATCCCCCCGGGATTAACGTGGGATGACCCTGCTCCCGTCTGACACGAAGTGTCAGACAAAGGATATTTCCATCCTTTGCCCTCCCGGGCTATCAGAGTACGCCAGGATCCGGAGGAGGCATGTGATATCTCGGTCTCTGCTACAGTCCACATCGTATCCAACCTGAAGGGTATTAAAAACAGAAAGACTGTGAGTGGACAAAAATAAAGATTTATAAAAACATTTCCATCAAAGACCTTTATACCCTTCACTAAAAAGCATGAATGCATAGTAAAACCATTTATCCAATCATATAAGTTAAAACATCCATAATTAGGGTCTCAGCCCCAAATTCCGTAAATCCAAGTCATACGGGCTCCTGCCCAAAACCATTTACAGAAAACCTTAGTATAGTAAACATACGTGGGATCTCAGCCCAAATCCATTTATCATTATAAACACAATTTCCCAAAACCAGTTGAAATCATGTTTATCCATTATATTCATATCCAGAACCTGTCACGGTAAATAAAGCTACACGTGTGCTAACTGGGGTCTCAAACCCAAGTCTCTCCAGGGTCCACCCAGGTCAATGTCCGTAGATCAGTGACCCTCCCTGGAGGTAACGAACCATGCCCATCCTGAGAGTAAGGAACCCAACTGGGGGGCGACTTCACTCAGTCAGTGCTCCGTGACTACTCTAGGGTCCACCCAGGCCAACGACCCTCCCCGGAGGAGACAATCATATATAAAGGATGTAATATGAAAACCGTTTGAAATCATTCTTTAAATCTTTCCAGGATTCATGCCCGGCCCCGATAAGCCGTCATGAACCATAAGATCCTTTCATGGGTTCATGCCGGTTCCCATAAACCGTCATGACCCGTAAATCCATTTCAAAGGTTCATGCCGGTTCCCATAAACCGTCATGAACCATAAAATCCATTCATGGGTTCATGCCGGTTCCCATAAACCGCCATGACCCATAAAAACCATTTGTAACACATAACTGGGCCCTAGGCCCGAATCCACATAGAAATTGGACCTCAAGTCCGAATAGTAAACCAACTGGGCCTCCGGCCCGATTCCGTAAATCAAATGGACCTCAAGTCCGAGAATTACCTTTTCAAATCCAAAACCATTTCATGAAATCATATCCAAAACCACAAGAATGGAAAATCAGTGTAAAACCGGAAAACCTCGATTTACGTGCAAGCACGTAAATCGCCTCGAAATACGTGAAACCATATAATTCACAAGCATCCAAATCAAACTCATCAAATCACATTCATTATCCTTTTGGAAATCCAAAACCATTTCATTCAGACCAATAAAGACGTACGGACCCGTATAGGGCCGAAACCTCGAAATACGTGCCTATACTTAACCACACATCCAAATGCACTCATGGCATCACAAACAAGTATTTAAAACATATAATAAACATTTATGCATGCACCAATTTAGAAAACAAGGTCCACTCACAGACCGTCCGAAGCCGCGCCTCGATACGCGTGCCATACGGCTCCCCGAGCCGATTACCGTCACCGGGACTTCCAAACCTGTCCAAATTAATTTAGAGGGTTAATAAATACTTAATTAACCTCCTATCAAAGCCCCGTAATTTTCCCAAACTTTTAACTATTTTTAAACCGACCCTAAACCTTCCGACACCCCGAAACCTATCGAAACGATGTCCGATTGACACGAGACCAGTCCCAAAATCTTCGTTACATCGAATAGAAGATTTCCCGTGTTGAACACTTCCCCAAATTATGGTCCACGGGCCCTCACGAACCCCTAGAAAGTCGAAAATACTGTTCATCGGCATCAACCTAAGAGAACTGAACCAGTTACTGTAGCAAAACATTGTTCATATCGGGTTTTTCTTCCGTTTCTGGACTGATTCGGGGTCCGTTTGGTCCCATTTTAATTCCTAAATTCCTATTTTCTCATTTCCTATCTAACCCAATTAACAAAACGACCTAAAAGTGACTAAAACCCGTGAACCCAAAATGGACCTCACGGTTCAAAGTTTTCCATTTTCCCTTCCATGGCTTCCCAGCCGTTAAACCCAATAAAAACCTTCATATTAAGTCCCTAGCAACCTATTTAGTTCAAACCAATCATCCAAATCGACCCATAACAACAAAAACATGATTTTGGGTTCAAAAACCAAAACCGAGCCATACCTCGGGTTTGGTCTCCGCCGTGTACGGTGGCTTCCTCTTGGCCGGCCACCATCATCCTCAGTCCTTCCCTCACGCCTGGTCTCAGTCCTGGTCGAAATGGGGTTGGGTTGGTTGGGTTTGGGTTGCACAAAGATGGAGAGAAAAGGGTGAGATCGGGTGGGTTTGTGTGTGTGTGTTTGAAATGGGAAAAAGGAAATGGTTTGCACGGTGCATGAAGGAATATGGTGTCCATTGGATGGGTGACACTTGTCACTCATCCATTGGGCATCAAGACAAATATCTGGGCCCACTAGAGTCCAAAAGTGAACCCGTTTCGTAATTCGTGCAATAGTACTTCGAAACTTCCTTGAACCGTAACTTCGCCGTCGAACGTCCGAATTCGACGTGCCGCCTGTCTACGGATTCGTATCGTCCTTATCTACGTAACAGTCTTCGGCCCTCGGCCATCGGACCTCCCGGTCAAAAATTCAACATTTGACCATTTTAACCAAAATTACCAAAATGCCCCTAAACTTCCGCACATCATAACTTCCTCCTCGAACGTCGGAATTGAACGTGCCACCTGTCTATGAACTCGTAACGTCACGAACTACGTCACGGTCATCGGTCAAAGTCCATTTGACCGCCCGAATGAAAAGTCAACGTTTTGCCACCACTAGGGGCAAAACGGTCATTTCGCATTGTTCGTCCGATTTCGCTCTACTAATCACGGATTAGCCTCACTAATCGTGATTAGTCACTAATCTAATCATGGAATTTGGGACGGGTCGTTACATGTAGCCATAATTGAACCTGAAGGTTACCAAGATGCAGTGAAGGACCTAGCATGGCAGAAGGCAATGCAAGAAGAAATAGAGATGATTGAGAAGAATGACACCTGGAAACTGGTTGACAGGCTAGGTTGGTTGCAAAGGAGTATGCTCAGAAACCAGGGATTGATTTCAATGAGACCTTTGCTCCTGTTGCAAGGTTAGACACAATCAGAACTTTGATTGCTCTAGCTGCACAAAAGAAGTGGAAACTGTTTCAGCTTGATGTAAAATCAGCCTTCCTAAATAGGGTGCTTGAGGAAGAGGTTTATGTTGATCAGCCTGAGGGATTTGAAAAAACAAGGACAGGAAGACAAAGTCTACAAGTTGGAAAAAGCACTATATGGTTTGAAACAGGCACCAAGGGCTTGGTATGGTGAGATCAATTCCTATTTACTGTCTTGTGGATTTCAAAGGAGTGCAAGTGAGGCAACCTTGTACCTAAAGGTCAAGCAGGATGAAGGAACTTTGATAGTATCCATCTATGTAGATGACATAATCTATACAGGTGACAGTGAGTCTATGATGCAGAATTTCAAGGAGGAAATGATGGAAAGATATGAGATGACAGATCTGGGTTTGTTGCACCATTTCTTAGGAATGGGAATTCTGCAGACTGAATCAGGAATTTACATTCATCAGAGGAAATATGCCTCTACACTACTGGAGAAATTTGGCTTGAAAGGTTGTAAGCCTGTAAGTGTTCCCCTAGCAGCTAATGAGAGGTTGCATAAAGAGGATGGAAGTGAGCCTGCTGATGAACAGGTTTACAGGCAGTTGGTAGGTAGTCTGTTGTATTTAACTGCAACAAGACCTGACATTATGTATACATCTAGTCTATTATCTAGATTCATGCATAATCCTACCAAGAAACATCTTGGGACAGCCAAGAGAGTACTAAGGTACATACAGGGAACACTGGATTATGGGCTGGAATACAGGAAAGGGCAGGCTGCTACTCTAATTGGTTATTGTGATAGTGACTGGGGAGGTTCAGAGGATGACAGCAGGAGTACCTCAGGGTATGCATTCACCTTTGGCAGTGGCATTTTCTCCTGGGCCTCTGTTAAGCAGAGTAGTGTTGCCCTATCCACTGCAGAAGCAGAATATGTGTCTGCAGCAGAAGCCACAACTCAGGCCATTTGGCTGAGATTTGTTCTAAAAGATTTCGGGGAAGAGCAGCTAAGTCCTACAGTCCTAATGTGTGACAATATGTCAGCAATTGCAATGGCTAAGAATCCTGTGTTTCATCAAAGGACAAAACACATTAACAGAAAGTATCACTACATTAGGGAAGCAATTCAAAATGGTGACATCCTGCTGAACTACTGCAAGTCTGAGGAGCAGCTAGCTGATATCTTCACCAAACCACTTCCTAAAGTCAGATTTAACTATCTAAGAACCTTACTTGGGGTTAAGACAGTTAGCAGCTTAGGAGGGAGTGTTAGTGTATAAGCTGCAACTGCAGCAGGACTGATCATGGTGCATAGCACCTGATCTAAAGCCTCATTTAATTGGTGACATCTGTCCTAGGCACTAGTGTGTGTGTGAGTGCCAGCATGGCAGGTTGTTCTAACTGTTTTCAAGTGAGGTGTGTGTGAGTTTCTTTGTGAGTAAGAAAAGAGAGAAAACCGTGTGGATGATGCCATGTGGCCTCCCTGATTCTGTGAGTGTAAGAAAAGGATCAGTGTGTGCTGTAATCAATTAAGAAAAATCAGTGCATACGCTTGTGACTCTCTCTAGAAGGAGAGAGCACTAAGATCACTCAGAAAATCTAATTGATGCATTTCTACGAACACTTTGTGTGCATAGAGAAAGATAAAGAGAACAGTGTCATCACTGTGATCAAAATCTTTCCCTCTTCAATTCAAATCCAATACAGAAGTAAACACAACCTAAAAGCTATCCTAAACCATTCGATTTCAGCTAAGGAGAAAAGGAAGAGAAGTATACCTCACTGAGAACACCATCGCAGGTTCTCTGCACCAAAGCTCCCGTGCTTCCTTCCCTGCGATCCTCTGGGGTGTCTGAAACCAACAAAAACAACTCAGACATTGATCGAAATGAGAGCTTGGGGCAGTGCATTAAGTCTCGTGGCTACTCGGAATTATTTCAGAAGGCTTATCTTGTGGGCAAAATCTTCATATTTGAGCTTTTAAAGTCACTTTTGTGATCAATTGAATCAATTTATTTGGTGGGAAAATGGCAATGTGAATGTTCTTCCATGGGTTCCGGTGTGCAGTTCAATCTGGTCCTGCCCTTCCTAAGGGGTTATGAGCTTCTCAGCCTTCTCCGTTCTTTCGTTTTGTCGAAATCATCATCTACTTCAGGTGAAAGCATTTTATTATTCCTCGTTCAACAAGTTACTTTTGATTTTGAGAATTTCCATGTCTAAAAGTACTTGCTTTGATCTCAGCCTTCCCTGGTTTATTTTGCAGCTTTGGCCGCCCACAATGGCTAACTGTCAGATGGCGTTCAAATTGTAATGTGAAGAAGGTGATCAATTTAGGGTTCTAAATTACACTAAAATGTTTGCTGATTAACACACTTTTTTCGGGTTTAAATCAAAGGAAAACTCTTTCTTGTAGCTCAAGTTTGGTTAACATTTCAGGTCAGAGAAGTGCTGGAGAGCAAAGGCTGTCGTATTAGAACCAGCTGCGAGGTTCAAAATGTTACCACGACCGTTGAGGGTGCGTAATTTCACATGCATGAATATTTCTGATTCTCTGCCTAATTATTTCCATTTCCTCATTTTCGCTTCTTAACGGATAAAAGTGTTTTTGTTGTCAAAAATTAGTGTTCGAAATAACTATAATTGAATTATATTAACAGAATTTATAGATGAGAGATAGCCTGATGCTCTGCACTCACCAGTGACGGCTTGAAGGAAACATACGACGGGTGCATAATGGCGGTCCACGCCCCGGATGCCGTGAGAATCCTTGGAAACCAAGCAACATCAGATGAGTTGAGAGTACTTGGTGCCTTCCAATATGTTTACAGGTACACGTCAATTTTTTTCTTGTGGCAAAAATGTACTTCACTCAATGCAGAATCTGTTCGACTATTTCTTGTTTGGCAGTGACATCTTCCTCCACCGTGACGAAAACCTCATGCCCCAAAACCCAGCAGCATGGAGTGCCTGGAGTTATCTCGGAAGCAACGGCAACAAAGTTAGCTTGACATACTGGCTCAATGTGCTTCAGGTAAAAATAGTTTCGTAACTTCAACAAATTGTCCCTTTTTCTGTTAGCTCGTTTAACCATTCTTTGAATTCCTTGCCGTGCAGAACATCGACGAAAAAGGCCTACCACTTCTTGTGACTCTGAATCCAGTTCATACACCAAAACACACATTCCTCAAGTGGACAACAAGCCATCCAGTCCCATCTGTCGCTGCCTCGAAGGCTTCACTTGAGCTCCAAGGCATTCAAGGACACAGAGGAATTTGGTTTTGTGGAGCATACCAAGGTGAGCTACTGGTAATGCCTTAATTTGTCTGGTGCCAAAATCATACGAATCTCTAAGTTACATTCTGTTTTAGGGTATGGATTCCATGAGGATGGACTCAAGGCTGGATTGGCAGCAGCACATGGAATACTCGGAAAATGTTGTACCCTCTTGAGCAACCCTAAGCACATGGTTCCCTCACTGACTGAAACTGGGGTGCGGCTTTTTTTCACGAGATTTCTTAGACAATATATTGCTACTGGAAGTTTAATGTGAGTGATCAATAACTGTGTTCTTAATTGAAGTCACTATATAAATTAGTAACCTTGTCATCATATAGTTTGTTAGAGGAAGGAGGAACAATTTTCACCTTTGAAGGAAACAGAAAAGGGAGCTCTCTAAAATGTGTTCTTAAAGTTCATGCTACTCAGTTTTACTGGAAGGTATATTCATGTGTTCTTCGTTCGATTTTGACACGTTTTAATTGGTAGTCACTTGCGCTGATAAGCAGAACACTGAATTTGTCTGTCAGGTGATGACACGGGCTGATTTAGGCCTTGCAGATGCATATATCAATGGTGATTTTTCTTTTGTTGATAAAGACACGGGGCTTTTAAATCTTTTTATGGTATGGTATGATGATTGATCATCATTGTTCTGTTCAAATTCATTTGCTTTGCTTTCAGATCCACAAAATTTATGGCCTTGTTCATAATTTCTTATCCAGATTCTTATTGCGAACAGAGATTCGGATTCTTCCGACTCAAAATTGAGTAAGAAAAGGTTCGATATGTGACTTGGTTATTAGCTTAAACTTGAGCTATATCCTCCATTTTGTTATCAGTGGACTATTAAGCTGACCTTTAAATCTTAACATTTTGTTCATTACTGAGGATGGTGGACGCCATTGTTATTCACAGCAAGTATAGCCTCAGCAAAGTACTTCTTTCAGCATGTTTCGAGACAGAATACTCTCACACAGGCTCGTAGGAACATCTCTCGTCACTACGACCTGGTATACAATTTGTGTCCTTCAAATTAATTATTGATCTCCATTTTTAGAACCGAACCAGTATCTTTACCATTCATTATATTGTATTTGCTCATTCTGTTGTGTAGAGTAATGAACTCTTTGCGCTTTTCTTGGACGAAGCAATGACATATTCCAGTGCTGTATTTAAGGTCAGATTCATAAGCTTCCACTAAGTTTATGCAGGAAACAAAGTACATTGTAGTTTAATTTACAGTTTCGTTACTATTTCATAGACAGAAGATGAAGACTTGAAAGTACATTGTAGTTTAATCCATCCCGAAAATACCTTGACCTGTTTTCGAATTTTTCAGTGAGATGCTAGAAAGTGTGGGGCATGAGTTTATGGACCAATTGTTTTCTTGCTGTGAATCTGTGCTAGCAGAAAACGGCCTTCTTGTTCTACAGGTACCATCATTGTTACGAGTGGAATCCACTCATTCATTATATTCTGTATTTAGTTATTCTAAATTTCCAATCCGAGATTCATATTCCTCGGTTCAGACTTCATAAAGGAGTACATTTTCCCCGGTGGATGTCTACCTTCGTTAATTAGGGTAACATCAGCCATGGTTTCTTCTTCTGGACTCTGGTATAAGATCTGTTCCTTAAAGAACAATTTCGTAACTTTTGTTTTGCATAATCTTTTACTTTTGAGAGCTTCACGACTGCAGTGTGGAGCACTTGGAAAACATTGGAATCCATTACTACCATACACTGAGATGCTGGAGAAAAATTTCTTGAAGAGACACGGGTAACAAGATTTTCATGTACATTCCAAATTTGCAATATTATTCCTCCCCAAAAAACGAAATTTTAGTTTCGTTGCAATTTTTTTGGTGTTTAGAGTGAAATACTAGCTCTTGGATTCGACCAAAAATTCATCCGGACATGGGAATACTATGTTGATTATTGTGCCGCTGGTTTCAAGACATACACTTGGAAATTACCAGGTAATTCTTACACCAAATAAAGTCGTTGATATTGATGCTTTGTTTTCCTTTTAATCGACAACGTAATTACAAGAGTAGCACATTTAACAATTGAATTGTGGTGTAGATGGTGTTTTCACGTCCTGGAAATGCTTCGGCGTTCGGCAATCCCTACAAAGGCTTCCCTTCAGCATATTGATTGTATTTGTGCGATTATGATTCTTGAGTCCCGAGTTTGACATTCATTTCAGCAGACAGGGTTGAACAAGCATCTGAGGACACCCATGTCTTCTGCAGTTTCTCATAATTTTTACCAGAAGCAACATTTTTATAGCATCTGACATTCAATTATGACTAGATACGGAGACATCAGTGGTTTCATCCCGGGTGTATAAAACTAAAACCAAAAATTGGTAATAACGAAGTCATTCAAGTTTGAAATACACAAGTTTGGTTGGTCAGCAATCTGATCCGATCAATGGTTTTTGGGTAAATCGTTCCAAGTAGGCCACATCCTGTTGCAAACTTAATTAAACTTTGAGCACTCTTGTGATTACAAGAGTGAAAATACCTAATTTTCTTTTCTAACTATTGCGCTAACAGAGCGCATCGTGTAATGGGAAAAAAATGGAAAAAAAAAAAATCTTTTTTCCAAATCCAATTTCATTCTTGTTCCAATGTTCCATGCTCAAGTTTGTAACGTGTCAACACAGGTCAAAACTCATCATTCGCCAAATTTTGCATTTTCATTCACAACATGGTTTAAAATGCCATTTGCGAGAGAAATGAGGCACGCAAATTAAGGGCAAGCAAATTACAAGCCAATTAACATAAGGACCAGCATGTTACTGTTCTGTATTGGTTGGTTCTGCTGCGCACCTATAGATCTCGTGCACGGCTTGAAACAACCAGGCATAAAAAGACTTCAAAATAGGTCATATCCAGTCGACATAACATTGGGTAACATCTAAGGATTCTAGAACTTGGGGAAAAACGTTTGTTGTAGAAACAAGATAAGAAGGCCCCCGCACCCTCGGTGCCATTGCATTTCTTATCTGACCATTTGACCATCTAGTTGGATTCAACAAGAACAGGAGCCCATGGCACACCTAACATGGCATGCAACATCTAAGGATTCTAAACCAATGCTAGAAATGTTCAATATAGAAACAAAGATAAGTAATGAGTACACGAAGGCATGGAAAAGGCCAGGGTACTCTAAAACAGGATAAAAATAGACACCTAACATGGCATGCAACATCTAAGGATTCTAAACCATTGCTAGAAACGTTTGATATAGAAGCACAGATAAGTAATGATTACACGAAGACATGGAAAAAGGGCCAGGGTAGTCTAAAACAAGATAAAAACAAAACAGTAACTGTTATAAGTCACAATTTTCATTTAAAAATGCTTTAATAAAATTTATCCATCTAACCTATTGTCCTCAAACTTGGAAAATAAATAAATGAAAATGCAATGGTTAGTATAGTTCATTCTAAAATTCTATAAACTACTTTTAATGAAAACACCTTTTCTGCTTCTCTAATTCTGGAAACGCGTGTCATGATCTGCTCTTCTGAATCAAACAGTCTTAAATAAATCATTTTAAAACAAAAATGGCTAAGCTGCTCAAGTCAACATACCGTAGGTTGTTCACCTCACAATCTGTCATGCAACCACAACCGCGGGTGAAGTTTACGATATTAACGACCTGAGCTTGAGCATTCTGCAAAATTTGACAGTGTCGGGATGGCCTGGCAGGAGAATGACCTGGTTAATTTCAAGTGAACTTCCCCAAAATTCATTCCATGCTGAACAAACCCCCAATGAACATGCCCCACCATGAAGCCCGTGTTCAGCCATGATGGACACTTCACTTTACAACTTGTGCACCTCCTCCTGTACAACACAAGGGCAAATGCAGGAGGAAAATGATTATGCCATCGTCAAAGTGTCAACTACCACTATGATTATCGCTACCCATAACGAAGATCACCAGCCCAAAGCTCCATCATTGCTATCAGATAAAATATCCTCACTACATCTTTGTACTCCTACTTGTCATATCAAATCAAGCAAGAACAGCTAATGGCTAAATTTCCTACTGCATCTAATCCTCAGTCAAAACGAACGGAAAATAAAGCAATCAAACATGTCAAACAACAGAATACTAAAATGCAATAAAACCAACATAAATGAAGTCATATAAGCTACTTTAGCTTTAGCACTACGACCAAAAAGGTAAATGCCGCTAACAGAAAGTAGACAATTATAAGCACGCCAAATTTAACACCACTCAAAAGCAAAAACTAAATAGGAGGAGCATCTAGTGTGCACTAAAATACTACTTATTATAGACTACCGAAATAGAAACTTGAACTACTAGAATTTAAGCAATACAACCAGTCCCAAAGCATTGCCATCCAACTTGATCCGTCCCTGCTACTGCCGCTAGTGATGAGAAACCATTACTAGCTCATGCAAAAAGTAATACAGATCCATAAAACAGGATGATATTTCAGTTGAAATGGTCAACCATCAAAATTACTGCTGTTGGGATTGTCGTGTCTGAGCACTGCCATACCCACCACCATAACCAACTTGTCCACCATAAGCTCCATTTGCCTGACCACCGTAATTTCCAGAAGCCTGTGATGGATCAGATCTCCAACCTGCATTTCCATTAGAGTCACCATAGCCACTTGCAGCATAGCCACCACCACTTCCTTGCTCCCCACCTGGACCACCAACATTGTTATTTGGCACACTCCCAGAACGCCCTCCAACAGCACCATACCCAGATGGGTTTGCATAGGATGCATCACTTCCACTGTACCCACCATAACCATAACCTTGAGTTCCATACCCAGCTGCTGCACTAGGAGATTGACCAGAAGGTGCAGAACCAAGGCCACCGCCACCGCCACCTGCACCTGCGCTAGCACTTGAAACATCCCAAGGAGCAGTATTCCCATAACCCATAGCACCATATCCAGAGGGTGCTTGAGAACTCCATGAACTTCTAGGGGCACCTGGTGGCCCACTAGCATAACCAGCAGTTGGTGCATTAGGGTTTCCATAGGCAGCAGCCGCTGGACCTCCATATCCAGTATTGGTACCACCATAACTTCCATAACCACCATAGCCAATGCCATTACTGGTAGGACCATAACCGTAACTAGGTGCACTATACCCTGAAGAACCATAAGGGGGAAAACCACCTCCTGTACTCTGAGATTGCATGTACCTGTTAGAGTCCATTCGACCATCGTATGAATTTGGGTTTCCACCAGATGCCCCATAGCCTTGATAACCACCAGCACCACCTTGACCACCGCCCATGCCACGGATACCCCCACCGGGATTGGAATCTTTGGGAAGAGCCCGCTTAACTTCCACTTGCTTACCATTTAAATCATGAAATGTTTTGTGCAAAACTCTATCAACTGCATCTTCAGTATCAAACGAAATAAAACCAAACCCACGAGGGCGCCCAGTACTTTGGTCATACATTACTACTACATCAGCTATATTGCCATAGGCTTCAAAATACTCACGGAATCCTTCTTCACTAAGAGTGGGAGGCAACCCTCCAACAAATATCTTCTTGGTCCTAACATTTCCCCCACTTCCAGCACTTCTAGCAGGGTTAGCATTTCCAACTCTGCCAGTGGTTTGCTGCTCCTCTCTTGACAGGGCCCTCTTAGCCTCAACCTGAAAAATAAAACCAGTGGTTATGAGGCAGAAGTAAAGATACCTTGATGTGGATCCCACACAACAAGCAAGAACCAAAACAACTGGCCAAAAAGAAGACTCAAATCCTCAAAGTTGTTCATATATCAATGGATAACAGAAAGATCCGCAAGGAGACAAGAAAAGAAGACTATGCCCAAGGAGCATTATTTATACTAACCAGAACATCTGTAACCAGAACAAAATGGTTAACCAGCGAATAATAGTGGGATGCCCATACAAGGGCCAGTATTATACATATAAATAGTGTATCAATCTATTAGTGTACTTCCAGACACATTTGTTCACAAGAATAACTCTATTACTCACTACTAAATGCAAAGTAATAAAAGCACAATGGAACAATCTATTATAACATCAAAATCAGATTAGATAACAATATTATGAAGTTTATTCTTCCAAAATATTTTTCAGGAATGATAGGCTCATTTTCATTGGTGTAAATATAGCAACAATAACCAAAAAAAAAAAAAACAAAGACAGAATTTTGAAGTTCTTAATGGACAAACAAGTATAATGCTACAGCCAAATCCCCCACCAGGCCTTTACCACTTGAAAAGCAGAAAGTACAAACTTTAATACTAACAAAATAAAGTTCAACATGAGAACTCAACAGAGATATACTCAATAACATATATTAATTTTTTTTTTAACAACAGTTTTTTTTTTCTAATTTATTTTTAAAGATCAGCAATTATAAAATTACAAAAACAAATGGAACACTAAAATTACAAAACCTAGAAACTAAATAATAGAAAGTTACCAATAAACATCTTAAACACAAGCATAGAAAAAGAAAACCCAATTAGCTTTAGACCAAAATAAACAATAAACCAATTAGAAAAATACTCAGAAAATAAATGGGAATCTGAATCTCACCGTTCTGCCATCGATTGTGTGCTTATCCTGAAGAACCCTATCAAGGACAGCAGGATCTACAAAAACCACAAACCCAAAACCTCTGGGCCGTCCAGTGAGCTTGTCCCTCATGACAACCGTCTGCAAAACGTCGCCGTAGTTGCTGAAGTACTCTTTAAGCTTATCCTCCGAGGTTTCCCATGAAATCCCACCAATAAAAAGCTTCCCCTGATCTGAATCCATGTGGGTTTTCACTTTCGCTGCTTCTCACTATCTCCGTGAGCCAAAGATTCGAACTTTTATTTGATTTTTGGAGGGTCTCTTGGATTTTGGGGGTTTGGGATTCGGAGAGGACCGGGGGGAAAGGGTCTGTGGCCGACTAGAGAGAGAAAGTGGGGTTGTGACTTGTGAGGGAGCACTATGTGTAAGGCTTTGAGATTTTAGAAGTACGCGTTTGGACGGTTGAGATTTGCTGGATTGGTTGGTCTGGAATCACTGTGATGGAGGTGGGTAAATTTTATACGGCTTGGATTTGATCTAAGTCCTCGCCCGTCAGAGAGGTTACAACTTACAAGTCTCGACCTTCCTTTTATGTAGCTATGGCTGTCTGTCACGTGACACAAGAAGTCAAATTTTATATTATATATAGCCCTTACCATTAGATCCAAAAGTCTATGAGCTTATGAGAGCCCGATAAGCTCGATGGATAAAAATCCGGCCAGACCCGCTATGGATCGTGGGCTGGCCTAGCCCGAGAGTTAGCGGGCTGGGCTTGGGCTTATGGTGTTTAAACCATATAGGCCCGAACTCGATAAAACCCGATAAGTCCAACCCGACCCGCCCGTAAAAAATCTGGTCCATAAGCCCGAAAATATAAAATACTTATTATTTAAAAATTAATACTCAACTCATTCTTAATACTAACATTTCAACTCAAAGCCAAATTTCAGCCTTAAGCCCACCTAATTTATTTTAAAAAGCCCAATACCCAATACTCAATACAAACTCTAACCACTCTTCCACCTACTTGATAGACCCAACGTTTTTGCACCCTTAAGTATTTTATTTTAACGAGACCACGTTTTTGTACCCTTGAGTATTTTTTTTCATTATTAATATTTTTTTTCATGCATATATTTTTTTGTAACTTTAAAATTTGAGACATAGTTTATTGCAAAAGCCCACGTAAACCCGATCCAAGTAGGCTTAATAGGCCCGACCCGAAAAACCCGATATAAACCCGGCCCGATAAAAGCATGTGGGCTCTTTTTTATGTCATTAAGCCCGCCCGGTGACAGGACCCATCCCAAATCCCTCGGGATTAGTGTGGGACGTGCCTGCTCCCGTCTGACACGAAGTGACAGACTAGGGATACTTTCATCCTTTGCCCAAACCGGGGCTATCAGAGTATACCAAGATCCGAAGGAGGAGTGTGAATGTCTCGTCTCTGCTACAGCCGCATCCGCTATAAACCTGAAGGACATTCAAAACACAAAAACTGTGAGTGGACAAAACAAATATTTTATAAAAACATTTTATAAAAGACCTTTATGCCCTTCATTAAAAACATATGCATGCATTCGAAAACCATTTCTAAGGTTCATGTCCGGTTCGCATAAACCGTCACGAACCATGAAACCAATTGGGCTTTGGCCCGAAATCAATCAAACCATACCTGGGACCTCCGCCCAAACCAAAACACGTGGGAACTCGTCCCAAAATCATCTCATAAGTGTCTCAGCCCAAAACAATACGTGTGGGTCTCAGCCCAACGTCGTCTCAGTGAAAACTCATCCATATATACATATATACATATATATAACCCATCCTAGGCACTTCCGGAGAAGATGCCAACACGGGGCACACAGGCCCCAGGGAACACATCCCCGATATAGTCACGATGTCTCTATATATAAATAAGTATGCATACTACTCGGGGTCTCACTCCAAGTCTTCTCCTAGGAATTCTCCATCTGAGAGTGTCAGGACCCACCCCGGTTCCATCCCGAAAACCGAGGTAAATCCTGCTCCCGTCTGACACCCCGACACGCAACTAAAGTAAACTCACGAAAAACCACCAAATTACATGCCAGACGCAGGAGAAAATTTAAACATCCCGAAGTCAAAGTTTTACAGAGCATAATACCAAATACAAAGGAAAGAAAACCGATAAACAAAGTACACGCACAACGGAAAATTTAAAGCACTCCGAGGTCACTCTCGAGTATTCTATGCCTCCGACGCTGCCTCAACGTCAACCCTCGCGCTAGCTCCACGACCTGGAGGGCAATTTAAAAACAAAAGGTGTGAGTGGACCATAAATAAAAGAAGAGTTTCCAAAAACCATTTTATAAGAAAACCAGGGTTTTGGCCCTCCGTTTTGAAATCACACATGCATAACCCATTTACTGAAATCAGTTATAAATCACATAAAGATCGTCATAAGAACAGAATTGAAAGCAGTTACAGAAATCACGTCATAAACATCATAAAACCATAACAATCATTATCCGATCAAACCTACTGGACCTATCTGAGTCTTTAAACTCCCGAGTCTTTAAACTCAATCCAGGCCTCAATAATCTGAGTCTTTAAACTCCCGAGTATTTAAACTCAACAGGCCTACGGGGGAAATATCAATATATCCGAGTCTTTAAACTCCCGAGTCTTTAAACTCAATCCGGGTCTTTAAACCCAATCCGGGCCCGTCCCCGGTTAATCACAATATCCGGGTCTTTAAACCCAATAACCAGATCCAGCAAATCCAATCCAAAACCATTTGAAAACCATTTCAAAATCCTCATCCAAACCCGAATCCGAAATCACCTGTCTGAAACCCTTCCGGCGTCTAGAACCGTCATTCCGAACCTAAATCCGGAAATCTACTTTCCAACTTTAAAACCAAATTCCGCTTTCCAAAATCCGATTTTAACACCCGAAAACCTCGATTATCAATCATGTCTCAAAATCCATTTATAATAATTGAAAATCACTTATCGTTTGAAAACCCCAAATCATGGCATCGAAATTAGAAATTCAACTTTTCCTTGTAAAACGTGCCAAATACGTACTTTCTCGAAAAATGTGCAATTATGTAAAACCATCATCACATATTCAACAATCATAAGATCACATGTAAAACCATAAAATAATTATAGAAAAACAGTTATGCATGCTTGAGTTTAGAAAAGGGGTCCACTCACAGTCACCGGCACGTCACTCGCTTCCCGTACATTCCTCAGCTTCCTCGGGAAGTCCCGATCCTGTCACAAGGCACCAAAGAACGTCACTAACAAGTCTACCAAGACTCTCCTAATTTTCCCCAAAAATCCCCGGGTCCTAAAAGTAACGAACCGGGACCCTAAACCTTCAACCTCGCGGAACTAACCTCAAACGACGTCCGAATAACCCGAAACTTAATTCACTAGACTCGTTACAACCTCTAGACCAAAAACCTAGTTGGAAGTTTCCCCAGAAAACACCCCACGCGCCGCCCAAAGTGGCTGCGCGTGGGCCTCACGCGCCTGCACATAGTCACTGTTCATCGTCGTCTTCAATGGGCGAACTGGTCTGAACCGGCGTACCCGGTTCTCTGCCAATCCTTCACCGTTTTCCTCCCTTTCTTCACCAATCTCATTGTCCAATCCTAAGCTACCTATTCCCCCACGCCAAACACTTCGACACATCCTCTAACCCGTAGTCCCTAACTCGAAACCGTAACCCGTTCAAACCCCTGGTTCACAATCTGGCCACCCAAGTCCTCCCCCATCACGGTGGCTACACTAAACAACTCCTAGGACCTCACTGAGTCTCACACAACTCACCAAAAACCTCGACTCGCACTCAAAACCCACGACTATTGGTTTGAACCTAAACGGCAAAATAGAGCAAAACTACGGGGATGAGAAATTACCTGTGCTTAGGCCGCCGCCGTGAGCTCAGCCGTGCGTATGTAACTCCTCTCGCCCTCCTCCGTCCTCTGGACACCACCACCAGCCTCGATTGATCACTTACACGACAGCACCACCACTCAAGTTCCTCTCTGTTTTCTGGTTCCCGTGAGCTCACACTTCCTCCTCACACACTCACGATCACACAAAACCACTCCAATTCACTCCTCAACTCTCCCTTAATCTCTCATCTCGCTCACTAGTTCACAACACCACACACTGCCCTTCACCTGGTCAATTCCCTCTCAACTTCACTCTGTCTCTGTTTCCTCTCGAATGCACGGTTACATAGCCCAAATAATTGGGACCGTGCACACGCCTAGAATCCACTAGGCCCTTGCCACATGTCACAATCCCCTCAGCCCTCTCACAAATATCCCAATCTCACATGTACACTTGTCCCAATCCGGTTGCACAATTCCCAATGTGCAAAAGACCAAAATGCCCCTCTTTTGAGTCAAAATTATGATTATGCCCTTATCGTTTTAGACCCGTATCTTACTCACCTTAGGTCCGATAAACACGTGTCGCCTGTCGTTGAACTCAGGACGACGAGATCTACCTAACGGTCCTAGGTCAACGTGTCAAAACCCGATCGTACAAACAGTCAGCTTTTTCCCTATTTTAGCCAAATTACGGTAATGCCCTTAACCTTCCGAACATCGTATCTTCCTCTTCGGATGTCGAAATCGGGCGTGCCACCTGTCTACGGATTCGTGACGTCCCGAACTACGTCACGGTCACCGGTCAATACCCAATTGACCACCCGAACTAAAAGTCAACTATTTGCCCAATCTAGGGGCAAAATCGTCATTCTACACTAAAGGACCTATCGTAACCAACTAACCACCGATTAAGCTCACTAATCCCATCTTCATCACTATCTTAACCCTAATTTCCAGGACGGGTCCTTACAACCTACCCTCCTTAAAAGAATTTCGTCCCCGAAATTCCACAGCTCATTCCCAACACTAGGGGTCTCCTACCCGATGATCCACACTAGTGCAACAACAACTACTCCTGGGTTTCCGATCTATCATCTCCACCTTGGGTATTTCAGAACACCCCCAACTACCAGTTCACCACTCCTGACCCTCTCTTAGTACGACAAAACTTCATGGTGTACGCAAGGGAAACTCTTTGAACATAAAACAAAGGTATTTTAAAATACCTCATATAGAGTACCCAATAGAATTCATAGAGTACATCCTCATGTACTACCACCTCACCTTCCAGAACCCAACTCGAAGCAATCTAGTCTAAAAGGGAACTCTACCTACCAGCTCACTCCCTCCCTATCACACCCCTGACTGCTACTTCGACCACTTGTCGGAATAAATCTACAAAGTCCTAAAGGCAAATCCTAGATTGTGGGTTCTTTTCCTTTAATAACCTCATATCGATCAGTTATAGTCACTCATTTCCCGTTTCTTCCGTGATCCTTCAACGGAACTCACTGAACTCCTCAACCTCGTCACTCCAGGTCACCTAAGAGAAAAGTCCTAGATCCATCCCGGGATCCAACAAAACGGTGTACAACACAACCAAGGATAGTAAAAGTACCTGTCCCCGCACCTGGTGCCGACTGAACCTCCTGCTGAGTCATCGCAAACACTCGGGCCTAGGGTCCTGAAGCTCTACCACGTCCTCCCACACCACTCGTGGCACTACCACCTCCTCTGGTGCCGGCTGTCCCTGACACTGACGCTATACTCCGTCCGGGCTCCGCCGATCCTCGACCTACACCACCTTCATGTGTTAACAGTGGACACTCACGTCGGAAGTGACCTCGCTCCCCACAGTAGAAACAAGCATCCAGACCACGTCCACCACTCGGTCTTCTTGTAGACGCAACAGACGTAGCACTGGCTTGCGGAGTCGGCTGTGCTCGGTAACCACGGAATCCCGAACTCTGGAAACTACCAGGTCTACCAAAACGATCATCGGCCGACGACGATGCTCCACTGTAGTTACCTCTCTTCGGTACTCTCTTACTCAAAGCTCCAGAAAAAGGTGGCTCCCGGCGTCGTACCGGCAAGCTAGCCTCAACCCTCACCGCAGCGTCTGACAACTCTCGGAGGGTAGCAAACGATCCAGCCGTCACTATGGCTCGAATCTCGCCTCGCTGGCCCAACTCAAACCGACGACACTTCTCGGCTTCAGTGGCCACAAACGCAGGACCAAAACGAGACAACATCTGAAACTTCTGTTCGTACTCAGCCACACTCAAACTCCCCTGTTGAAGCTCCAGAAACTCAGCCTCATTGGCATCTCGGAAAGAACGAGGGTAGTACTGATCTAGTAACCTCTCCCGAAACGTCTCCCAGGTCACTGTGTGGGCGTCCCAACCAGACAACTCGAGGGTATACCACCACTCGTACGCCGTACCGTCCAGTAAAAAGGTAGCCAGTAACACTCGATCCTCCGGTGGGCAATGCATTACTGCAAAAATCCGCTCAAGTCTCGTGATCCATCTCTGGGTTTCCTCAGGATCTGCCCCACCACTAAAAGTCGTAGCCCCGAGCCGCTGGCCTCGCTCAATCGTTACACTCTCTGTCCCTCTCGCCGCATCGTCTTCAGGTCGTGGAGGGGGTCCACTTCTTGGAGGCATAGTCAACCGCACGCTGAAAGAGGCATAGAAATAGTCAAATAACCTAAACACAACCTCACAACAGACACAAACCGACAAACCTATGCGCTGATACCAATTGTCAGGACCCACCCCGGTTCCACCCCGAAAACCGAGGTAAATCCTGCTCCCGTCTAACACTCCGACTCGCAACTAAAGTAAACTCACGAAAAACCACCAAATTACATGCCAGACACAGGAGAAAATTTAAACATCCCGAAGTCAAAGTTTTACAGAGCATAGTACCAAATACAAAGGAAAGAAAACCGATAAACAAGGTACACGCACAACGGAAAATTTAAAGCAGTCCGGGGTCACTCTCGAGTATTCTATGCCTCCGACGCTGCCTCAACATCAACCCCCGCGCTAGCTCCATGACCTGGAGGGCAATTTAAAAACAAAAGGTGTGAGTGGACCATAAATAAAAGAAGAGTTTCCAAAAACCATTTCATAAGAAAATCAGGGTTTTGGCCCTCCGTTTTGAAATCACACATGCATAACCCATTTACTGAAATCAGTTATAAATCACATAAAGAACGTCATAAAAACAGAATTGAAAGCAGTTACAGAAATCACGTCATAAACATCATAAAACCATAATAATCATTATCCGATCAAACCTACTGGACCTATCTGAGTCTTTAAACTCCCGAGTCTTTAAACTCAATCCAGGCCTCAATAATCCGAGTCTTTAAACTCCCGAGTCTTTAAACTCAACAGGCCTATGGGGGAAATATCAATATATCCGAGTCTTTAAACTCCCGAGTCTTTAAACTCAATCCGGGTCTTTAAACCCAATCCGGGCCCGTCCCCGGTTAATCACAATATCCGGGTCTTTAAACCCAATAACCAGATCCAGCAAATCCAATCCAAAACCATTTGAAAACCAATTCTAAATCCTCATCCAAACCCGAATCCGAAATCACCGGTCTGAAACCCTTCTGGCGTCTAGAACCGTCATTCCGAACCCAAATCCGGAAATCCACTTTCCAACTTTAAAACCAAATTTCGCTTTCCAAAATCCGATTCAAACACCCGAAAACCTCGATTATCAATCATGTCTCAAAATCCATTTATAATCATTGAAAATCACTTATCGTTTGAAAACCCCAAATCATAGCATCGAAACAGAAATTCAACCTTTCCTTGTAAAACGTGCCAAATACGTACTTTCTCGAAAAATGTGCAATTATGTAAAACCATCATCACATATTCAACAATCATAAGATCACATGTAAAACCATAAAATAATTATACAAAAACAGTTATGCATGCTTGAGTTTAGAGAAGGGGTCCACTCACAGTCACCGGTACGTCACTCGCGCCCCGTACATTCCTCAGCTTCCTCGGGAAGTCCCGATCCTGTCACAAGGCACCACAGAACGTCACTAACACGTCTACCAAGACTCTCCTAATTTTCCCCAAAAATCCCCGGGTCCTAAAAGTAACGAACCGGGACCCTAAACCTTCAACCTCGCGGAACTAACCTCAAACGACGTCCGAATAACCCGAAACTTAATTCACTAGGCTCGTTACAACCTCTAGACCAAAAACCTAGTTGGAAGTTTCCCCAGAAAACACCCCACGCACCTCCACGCGCCGCCCAAAGTGGTTGCGCGTGGGCCCCATGCGCCTGCATATAGTCACTGTTCATCGTCGTCTTCAATGGGCGAACCGGTCTGAACCGGCGTACCCGGTTCTCTGCCAATCCTTCACCGTTTTCCTCCCTTTCTTCACCAATATCTTCGTCCAGTCCTAAGCAACCTATTCCCCCACTCCAAACACTTCGACACAGCCTCTAACCCGTCGTCCCTAACTCGAAACCGTAACCCGTTCAAACCCCTGTTTCACAATCCGGCCACCCAAGTCCTCCCCTGTCACGGTGGCTACACTAAACAACTCCTAGGACCTCACTGAGTCTCACACAACTCACCAAAAACCTCGACTCGTACTCAAAACCCACGACTATTGGTTTGAACCTAAACGGCAAAATAGAGCAAAACTACGGGGATGAGAAATTACCTGTGCTCAGGCCGCCGCCGTGAGCTCAGTCGTGCGTATGTAACTCCTTTCGTCCTCCTCCGTCCTCTGGACACCACCACCAGCCTCGATTGATCACTCACACGACAGCACCACCACTCAAGTTCCTCTCTGTTTTCTGGTTCCCGTGAGCTCACACTTCCTCCTCACACACTCATGATCACACAAAACCACTCCAATTCACTCCTAAACTCTCCCTTAATCTCTCATCTCGCTCACCAGTTCACAACACCACACACCGCCCTTCACCTGGTCAATTCCCTCTCAACCTCACTCTGTTTCTGTTTCCTCTCGAATGCACGGTTACACAGCCCAAATATTTGGGACCGTGCACACGCCTAGAATCCACTAGGCCCTTGCCACATGTCACAATCCCCTCAGCCCTCTCTCAAATATCCCAATCTCACCTGTACACTTGTCCCAATCCGGTTCCACAATTCCCAATGTGCAAAAGACCAAAATGCCCCTCTTTTGAGTCAAAATTACGATTATGGCCTTACCGTTTTAGACCCGTATCTTACTCACCCTAGGTCCGATGAACATGTGCCGCCTGTCGTTGAACTCAGGACGACGAGATCTACCTAACGGTCTTAGGTCAACGTGTCAAAACCCGATCGTACGAAAAGTCAACTTTTCCCCCCTATTTTAGCCAAATTACGGTAATGCTCTCAACCTTCCGAACATCATATCTTCCTCCTCGGATGTCGGAATCGGGCGTGCCACCTGTCTACGGATTCGTGACGTCCCAAACTACGTCACAGTCACCGGTCAATACCCAATTGACCACCCGAACTAAAAGTTAACTATTTGCCCAACCTATGGGCAAAATCGTCATTCTACGCTAACGGACCTATCGTAACCAACTAACCACCGATTAAGCTCACTAATCCCATCTTAATCACTATCTTAACCCTAATTTCCAGGACGGGTCCTTACAGGGAGGCTCATCTTCGGACCTAGTCCGATCATCTCTCCGGAATCTGGTCCGAGGCCACATCATAACGCCCATTCCTGTAACGGGATCCCTATAGGGATACCCACTCTGGTATGTGGATCGTGACTCTCCAGGTCGACGTCTGAAGGAGATCAATTAATAATCTAGTAAGGAGGGTATATACATACTACTATAGCAAAACCACAAAAATGGGACTCATGCCCGATAACACAAAGAAAATGAGCCTCCAGCCCGAACATAGGACTCAACAGGGCCTCTAGCTCGATTTCACAACGAACTGGGCATCGAGCCCGAACTCGTAATCAACGGGGCATCGAGCCCGATATCTCAAGGTCAGTCACGATCCCGATCATAGCGATGCGTGCAACCATCAATCCAGGACCGCTCTCAATCTTGGTATGTCGCCGTGAACACCTCACTGCCGCACCATCTCGAGACCATGGTGCACACGTCGCCGATCGATCCTCTAAACCATCAGCACTCTGAAGTCAAGCCTCCATTAGCTGCTCGATAATGGGACGTGCATCGTGACCTCTCCGGAAGGAACGCATCCCGATTTGGAGGCGAGCGTCATGTCGTCCGTCGCCATGCACACATCACCTGTCGCGGCCACGACTCAGACATGTAGGTCATCAATAGGGTCTCATGCCCGAGTCAAAATCAAAGAGATCTCATGCCCGAGTTAAAACCAAGACCAAATGGGTCGTTTTACTTTTTAAAACCATTTCATCAAAATCGAACCATAAAAGCGTATAAGCACGTATAAAATCTGAAAACCTCGAAATACGTAACCACACACACAAAATGCACTCATGGCATCCCAAAACATATATTATAAAATATATAAAACATTTATGCATGCATCGATTTCAGAAAGAAAGTCCACTCACAGACCGTCCGCGCGGCCGCCTCGATACTCGTGCATTACGGCTCTCTCGGGTCAATCGTCGTCTCCGGGACATCCAAACCTGTCCAAATCACTTTATAGGGTTACTAACTACTTAATTAACCCCTCACTAAAGTCCCCTAATTTTCTGGGATTTTTAACTACTTTTAAACTCTCGTCGAAACCTTCGGACAGCCCGAACTATATCGAGACGATGTCTGATCGACTCGAAACCAGTCCCAAAATGTTCATTACATCGAATAGATGATTTCACATATTGGAACCACCCTCAAATTCTTCCTCACGCACCCGCATGCGCCCTAGGATTGCACTGCGCGTGGGCCTCACGCGCCACTGCACAATGCATCTTCTTCCTTCAGCCGACCGGTCCGACAAGGCCGGTTTATTTCCTTTGCAACTCTGACCGGCGTGACCGGTCCAGGCTCCTACATGGTCCAATTTTTTACATTTTCCTCCCTAATCGATCCTATCCTTCCTATCTCGACCCTAAGAACCTAACCCAATAAACCAAACCTCTTAAAACCTTTAAACCCCGACCAGTCCAACTTGGTTCTCACGGTCCAGTTTTCCAGACTCCTCCCCCACGGTTTCTCAACCTCCAACCTCCCTCAAAAACATCCTAACACACGCCTACTAACCCATTTAACTCAAAACAATCAATGAAAAATGTCCATAATGATTAGAATTGAAAAATGGATTAAATCCGTTAAAACCGATTACATCGATCGGTTCCTTCTCTATCGTCTACGGCGGCTCAGCTTGGGCCAACCACCACATCCAGCTGGTCCTCCTCTCACTCTCTTTGGCCTCACCAGTGCTCATAGGGTAGAAGGGTTTGGTTTTGGCGGTGAAGGTTGATCGGGTTTGGGCTTGGAATGAAGAAAATGATCGATGATGAAGGAATGGGATATGCATGAGTTGGTTTGGATGGGAAATGGATGAGTGACACTTGTCACTCATCCATTGGGCCTGTCCAATAATATCTGGGCCCCGCTTGCTGCCAAAAGTTCTCGTCTCGTAAAACGTGCAATAGTATGTTCGAACTTCCGTGAACCGTAACTTCTCTGTCAAATGTTCGAATTCGACGTGCCACCTGTCTACAGATTTGTATCGTCCTGACCTACGTAACGGTCCTCCGTCCTCAACCATTTGACCTCCCGGGTCAAAAGTCAACTATTGGCCCCTTATTCACCTAAATTACCAAAATGCCCCTGATCTTCCGATCGTCACAAATTCTTCCTCGGATGTCAAAATTGAACCTGCCATGTGTCTATAAACTCGTGACATCCCGAACTACGTCACAGTCATCGTCCAAAGTCCATTTAACCATCTGAAAGAAAAGTCAACATTTTACCCATTCTAGGTGCAAACTCGTCATTTTTCTTTGAACGTCCGCTAATCCTCGTCTAATCCCTGATTAGTCTCTCTAATCCATCATTAATCCTTAATTAATCCTACTAATTCGGGATGGGTCGTTACAATCTTCCCTCCTTCAAGAATTTCGTCCTCGAAATTCCAAACTAACCCAATTTCCATAACCACCTGTGGAAATTCAATCGTGTCTCCGCACACGGCCACTCTCGTGTACAAGTACACGTCCGTCACTACGTCGTACTAGTCGGTACACACTGTCACCGAAGCTCCCAAGCTCCATCTCAACTCTCATTAGTTGCATTCCGATTGTTGGCTTGCGAGAGTCCTCAAGTTGACTTTTCAGTCTAATGGTTCTTCTCATCCGACAATCGGAACTGATGTCCTAAGCAGCATCCAATTTGACAACTATATTCACTGCTCTCACAGAGCGATACTCAACCTCCGTTACTGTCACTAATTCCACTAGTACGCTCGGCTCCACTGTGCTCCTGTTGCACACTCTGATCTCGACTCGCTCTCGAGTCCTCGTGCTGTATCATATCTCAGATCACTCAGCGATCTCTGCCGCTGCTAACTACACTCACCTCGAGTCCCAACCATCGTACTACTCATCCTGTCGATACACAGTCAACGTCTCACCCCTCCGGGTGTACACAGAACTCCAATCGAATACTTGTCTCAGCAGAAGACACAAACAGGCACTAAGGTTCCACCGGCACACACGGCCCTGAGCTCTCGGCTCACCAACTATTTGAACCCTCTCTGTTAACTCTACTCAAGCACACATCATTCGATGTCTGGTCACTATACCAATATGTTGGAACACATCCGATCATAGTACTCATCGGTCTGATGTTCAATCGTGCGTCACGAGCTAGCCTCACTCCAATACAATCTCTATTCTCAATCCCATCTCGAGGCATCAGCTATTCATTTTTTCCTGATTGATACCTACGTATCGTCCTCATCTCACCTTTACTACCACTTCCAAACTTTGTCATCTCACCAACTATGCTAAGGGATCCTTCAATAATCTGATAATACGAGTCTTTTTTGTTCCTAGCTCAGCATAATCACTAAGGCAATTCACTCCAATGATGACCAGACCTCGGTCTAAATGCCCCACGGTCGTCACAATTGCTTCCGTCATCTCGACCATCCTCACGTTTCTTAATCTGTCTAGTCTTGGGTACTCGCCTGTCACATCCCTAAACGTGACACCATGAATCATCTGATCTCCAAGTCAATCCAATTGACATCACTGTCGTCTCCCTCCTCATCAATCCATATGAGGAGAGTTGAAGATGATGACATCAAAGTTCATCCTATGTCATCCTCCGTCATCCAGCACGATCTGCTAAGGAGCACAAAATGAGAAATCTCATTCACCGGCCTCTAAGTCGAGAGTAGTTGCAACCATGTTGGAAGCATACCTAACTTTTCCAACTGTTTCTTTTCCTGAGTTAGAAGTCCTTCTTCCCGACTAAGAGCATTCTCTGATAATTACTGTAATGGTTAATCCTTCCCTTTAGGATTTAAACACTTCCAGTGATTCCTTCCGGCTTCTCCCCTTGCCGTTCACGTCGGTAACCTAATTCGCACTTCCCAATCCTTATGGGATCCAAAAATCAGCGCCTGACACTCGTACGCCTACCACGCTATGGCACGACTACCATTCGATCACAACAACTAACTCAGACATCATCCGCATATCCGCAAACAATCCAATTTACCTATCCGTTTATGACCTTATATGCACATCCAAAAGGATGTCAATTCATCCTAATTGGATGTGCCACCAGATTACAGAGTCACAACAGACTCCTACTGTGATCTGCCGACAATTCTCTGTGTACGGCCCAAAATTCCGATTACTAATCTTCACGACAATCCTTACATTGTCCATTCTTTCCGATCAATGACAACTGTCGATAACTATTGTAATGACCCATTATATTTCTCACTATCAGGTTCTCCTTAAACTAGCGTACACAACATTCAAGAGGTATGGTCAACCGCAGTCAACCAAACCATCTCCACATAATTGCCAAGACAAATTCATATTATCCAACGAATCCTTCTCGTCGCGTAATGGTAGAACCTTACCATGAGCTCATCACGACTGAGCTACACTCAACCCGGGGCTCATCGTCTCCTCGCGCTAACATCATCGCATCACCGCCACACTGAGTGCAAATCAAATCGATCCTATGACCCTGCTCAAACTGAGCAGTCACCACTTCTCTCTGTTACCTCACAAGGTAGCGTGGCACACTGCTCAACTCCGAAGCTCCTATTCTTCTGCAATCGCACTCGGTCTTGACCGAGCCAACTACCAAACCATTACTCGTACTGTGCATCACTCCTGCACCCTCGTATCCTTGTCACGGCTGACGAATCCCATCGTCACAATCTTCACGGCAATCTGAGCCTATCCACTCGATAAGATTCGACCTCGTCCATTGATAGCAGCGTCTGCCACAACCTCATGCAGACCGATGTAAGGACCTGTCCCCGAAATTAGGGTTAAGACAGTGTTTAATATGGGATTAGTGAGCTTAATCGGTGGTTAGTTGGTTACGGTAGGTCCGTTAGCGTAGAATGACGATTTTGTCCCTAGGTTGGGCAAATAGTTGACTTTTAGTTCGGGTGCTCAATTGGGTATTGACCGATGACCGTGACGTAGTTCGGGACGTCATGAATCCATAGACAGGTGGCACGCCCGATTCCGACATCCGAGGAGGAAGTTATGATGTTCGAAAGGTTGAGGGCATTACCGTAATTTGGCTAAAATAGGGGAAAAGTTGACTTTTCGTACGATTGGGTTTTGACACGTTTATCTAGGACCGTTAGGGAGATCTCGTCGTCTTGAGTTCAACGACAGGCGGCACGTGTTCATCGGACCTTGGGTGAGTAAGATACGGGTCTAAAACGGTAAGGGCATAATTGTAATTTTGACTCAAAATAGGGGCATTTTGGTCTTTTGCACATTGGGAATTGTGCAACCGGACTGGGACAAGTGTACAGGTGAGATTGGGATATTTGTGAGAGGGCTGAGGGGATTGTGACATGTGGTAAGGGCCTAGTGGATTCTAGGCGTGTGCACGGTCCCAATTATTTGGGCTGTGTAACCGTGCATTCGAGAGGAAACAGAGACAGAGTGAGGTTGAGAGGGAATTGACCAGGTGAAGGACGGTGTGTGGTGTTGTGGAATGGTGAGCGAGAGGAGAGATTAAGGGAGAGTTGAGGAGTGAATTGGAGTGGTTTTGTGTGATCGTGAGTGTGTGAGGAGGAAGTGTGAGCTCACGAGAACCAGAAAACAGAGAGGAACTTGAGTGGTGGTGCTGCCATGTAAGTGATCAATCGAGGCTGGTGGTGGTGTCCAGAGGACGAGAGGAGTTACATGCGCACGGCTGAGCTCACGGCGGCGGCCTGAGCACAGGTAATTTCTCATCCCCGTAGTTTTGCTCTGTTTTATCGTTTAGGTTCAAACCAATAGTCGTGGGTTTTGAGTACGAGTCGAGGTTTTTGGTGAGTTGTGTGAGACTCGACGAGGTCCTAGGAGTTTTTTAGTGTAGCCACCGTGACGGGGGAGGACTTGGGTGGCCAGATTGTGAAACAGGGGTTTGAACAGGTTACGGTTTCAAGTTAGGGACGACGGGTTAGAGGCTGTGTCGAAGTGTTTGGAGTGGGGGAATAGGTTGCTTAGGACTGGACGAAGAGATTGGTGAAGAAAGGGAGGAAAACGGTGAAGGGTTGGCAGAGAACCGGGTACGCCCGTTCAGACCGGTTCGCCTATTGAAGACGACGATGAACAGTGACTGTGTGCAGACGCGTGAGGCCCACGCGCAGCCACTTTGGGCGGCGCGCGGGGTGTTTTCTGGGGGAACTTCCAACTAGGTTTTTGGTCTAGAGGTTGTAACGAGTCTAGTGGATTAAGTTTCGGGTTATTCGGACGTCGTTTTAGGTTAGGTCCACGAGGTTGAAGGTTTAGGGTCCCGGTTCGTTACGTTTAGGACCCAGGGATTTTTGGGGAAAATTAGGAGAGTCTTGGTAGACATGTTAGTGACGTTCTTTGGTGACTGTTGAAAGGATCGGGACTTCCCGAGGAAGCTGAGGAACATACGGGACGTACGGGGCGCGAGTGACGTGCCGGTGACTGTGAGTGTACCCCTTCTCTATAACTGAGCATGCATAACTGCTTTTCATTACTTGTTTTATGGGTTTTTATGTGATTTCATGGTTATTAGAATATGCTATAACTGTTTTGCTTAATTGCACGTTTTTTGAGAAAGTACGGTTTTCAGCACGTTTTACGAGAAAAGTTTAGATTCTGATTTCGATGCCATGATTTGGGGTTTTCAAACGATAAGGGATTTTCAATGATTATAAATGGATTTTGAGTCATGATTGATAATCGAGGTTTTTTGGTTTTAGCATCGGATTTCGGAAAGCGAAATTTGGTTTTAAAGTTGGAAAGTGAATTCCGGATTTGGGTTCAGAATGACGGTTCTGGATGCTAGAATGGCGTCAGATCAGTGATTTCGGATTCGGGTTTGGATATGGATTTAGAAATGGTTTTCGAACGGTTTTTGGATTGGATTTGCTGGATCTGGTTATTGGGTTTAAAGACCCGGATATTATGTTTGACGGGGGACGGGCCCGGATTGGGTTTAAAGACCCGGATTGAGTTTAAAGACTCGGATATACTGATATTTCCCCAGTAGGCCTGTTGAGTTTAAAGACTCGGGAGTTTAAAGACTCAGATATTATTGAGGCCTGGATTGAGTTTAAAGACTCGGGAGTTTAAAGACTCGGATAGGTCCAGCAGGTTTGATCGAATAATGATTGTTATGGTTTTATGATGTTTATGACGTGATTTCTGTAACTGCTTTCATTTCTATTTTTATGACGATCTTTATGTGATTTATAACTGTTTTCAGCAAATGGGTTATGCATATGTGTTTTAAAACGGAGGGCTAAAACCATGGTTATAAAACGGTTTTCGAAATTTTATGTTAATTATGGTCCACTCACACCTTATGTTTTAAATTGCCCTCCAGGTCGTGGAGCTAGCGCGAGGGTTGACGTTGAGGCAGCGTCGGAGGCATAGAGTACTCGAGAGCGACCCTGGAGTGTTTAAATTTTCCGTTGTGCGTGTACCTTGTTTATCGGTTTTCTTTCCTTTGTATTTGGTACTCTGCTCTGTAAAATTTTGACTTCGGGATGTTTAAATTTTTCTCCTGCGTCTGGCATGTAATTTGAGGGTTTTTCGTGAGTTTACTTTAGTTGCGTGTCGGGGTGTCAGACGGGAGCAGGATTGACCTCGGTTTTCGGGGTGGAACCGGGGTGGGTCCTGACACCGATCTCAGAAGCACTCTGCTATCGAGACTCTGAAACTACGTGGTCAACTCACTACCAGCACTAACTGCTCAACACGTAACATCCACCGATCGGTCCACCTCGGACTCCGATTGACAAGCACCACACTCCTGGTAACTCATCCAAACAATCACTAACTAGGGTTACCACAACCTAGTTGCTCGCCTGCAACACGTCCCTCTCGAGTAATCCCTCGTCTCGACTCCGAAGGATCGTCGTACTTCGATACTGGTGTCCCAACAAACTGTAACCACAACCTGAGGACCCCGTTCTCTCGTAACTCTATGACTCTCAACCGTTGGCCTCCACAAGAACTTGGCCATACTCTGTGCATAACACTGCACAACAGCTAGACGTCGCAATCGTATCCTATCGCGTCACACCACAACTACTTCGGCATCTTTTGCCAGTCGACATCCCTCCAGGATTCGACACTTCTAAACGTGGCCTCTCATGCCAAATAGGATTAATGTCCTATTCCAACCAGTCTCAACTAAGGTCCTCGTGCGTTTGACTGCTCCGAGTAGCACAATCTTGATCCTTGTCGTTCTATCGTGGACGATCCCAACGTCTGACCTCAACGGATTTCACCATACTCCGTTCCACGTTCATCATGACGCCTCGGCGGTCCTGACTCTCAGGTCGTCCTACTGCGTCTGCTAATTCACTGGATCTCGTTCCAGTAACTATGCAGCTCTAAGCTGTCAGATTCGCGCGGATAACGATGTTACTCGAGGTTCCGACCTCTCGGAAAACATGGCTTGCGCGACAGAGGAGACCAAACTGACCTCACACGATCGCATCGTGTGTCAAATGTACACGAATGAGTATCGATTCGACCAAATCCTCGTACTAGTTCCCTAAATATCAGGTTGATGATGGGTTGTTACGATTGGAGAGACATCATATCCTCGACCTGCGCGCCCTCTGAGAGCAAAACACGCTCTGATACCAACTGGTATCAGAGTTCTATGAGTATCAGATGAGCCTACCTCGCTCTGATACCAACTTGACAAGACTCGTCCCAAATCCCTCGGGATTAGCGTGGGACGTGCCTGCTCCCGTCTGACACGAAGTGTCAGACCAGGGATACCTCCATCCTTTACCCAAAACAGGGCTATTAGAGTATCCCAGGATCCGAAGGAGGAGTTTGAATGTCTCGTCTCTGCTACAGCCGCATCCGTGATCAACCTGAAGGGCATTCAAAACACAAAAGATGTGAGTGGACAAAACAAATATTTTATAAAAACATTTCATAAAAGACCTTTATGCCCTTCATTAAAAACATATGCATGCATTCGAAATCCATTTCTAGGGTTCATGCTCGGTTCCCATAAACCATCATGAACCATGAAAACAATTCGACCTTGGCCCGAAATCAATCAAACCATACCTGGGACCTCCACCCAAACCAAAACACGTGGGAACTCGTCCCAAAACCATCTCATAAGGGACTCAACCCAAAGCAATACGCGTGGGTCTCAGCCTAACGCTGTCTCAGTGAAAACTCATCCACATATACATATATACATATATAACCCATCCTAGGCACTTCCGGAGAAGAAGCCAACTCAGGGCACACAGCCCTTAGGGAACACATCCCCGATATAGTCACGATGTCTCTATATATAAATAAGTATGCCTACTACTCGGGGTCTCACTTTGAGTCTTCTCCTAGGAATTCTCCATCTGGGAGGCTCATCTTCAGACCTAGTACGATCATCTCTCCGGAATTTGGTCCGAGGCCACATCATAAAGCCCACTCCTGGAACGGGATCCTTGTGGGGATACCTACTCTGGTCTGTGGATCGTGACTCTCGAGGTCGACGTCTGGAGGAGACCAATCAATAAGCTCGTAAGGAGGGTATATACATACTAGTATAGCAAAACCATAAAAATGGGACTAATGCCCGATAACACAAAGCAAATGGGCCTCCAGCCTGAACATAGGACTCAACAGGGCCTCCAGCCCGATTTCACAATGAACTGGACATCGAGCCCGAACTCGTAATCAACGGGGCATTGAGCCCGATATCTCAGGGTCAGTCACGATCCCGATCATAGCGATGCGTGCAACCATCAATCCAGGACCGCTCTCAATCCTGATATGTCGCTTTGAACACATCACTGCCGCGACCATCTCGAGATGTCAGGGCCCACCCCTAATCCCCCGGGATTAAGGGCTAAACCCCGCTCCCGTCTAACGTACGCATGACACGAGGGCTAAACAACTGCCTAACCTCCGTGTGACACGTAAGTCGGACAAGGGAGTCCCAGACCAACCACCTCAACAACCTCAAACTTCCCAGAGTGCGCAGAGCCTACTGTGGATTGGGCATGTGATGTCTCCATCTCTCTCAACCGACAGCCCCCGCCGCAACAACCTGGAGGGTATCAAAAACACGAAAAGACTGTGAGTGGACAAAAATAAAAGTCAAGTTCAAAATAGTTATCAGAAAACACATACATTTATACCCTTCGTTTTGAAAACCAATGCATGCATATCGATTTCATATCATAAAACCATGTACGAAAACCAAAGCACATTTTTCCTTTTTCCAAAACCCGGGCCTCAGCCCCAATATCACCGGAAGCCATTATAACCAATAAAAACCATTTCATCCGGGCTACTGCCCAAAACATCATCATCAAGTCTCAGTGAAAACCCAAAACACATTTAAAACCACATTCTCATTCATCGAACCTGCTGGATCTATCCGAGTCTTTAAACTCCCGAGTCTTTAAACTCAATCCAGACCTTAATCATATCCGAGTCTTTAAACTCAAGGCCTACGGGGGAAAATCAATATATCCGAGTCTTTAAACTCCCGAGTCTTTAAACTCAATCCGGGTCTTTAAACCCAATCCGGCCGGTCCCCCGTCACATATATCCGGGTCTTTAAACCCAATATCCAGATCCAGCAAATCCAATCCAAAACCATTTAAAATCATTTTCCATTTCCATATCCAAACCCGAATCCGAAACCACTGGTCTGATGCCCTTCCGGCATCCATAACCGTCATTCCGAATCCAGACCCAGAACTCATTTCCTTCTCATTTTCCGGTCCGAGTCCGCAACCATCATTCCGTAAGCTAGCATCCGGAATAACCATTCCGAACCCAAACCCGAAATCCGCTTCGAGTCCCGAATCGAATCCCGAATCGGCACCCGGAATTCCGATTCCGAAACCCGAAATCTCATTTCCGAAAACACCTTTGAATTGGGCCTCAAGCCCGAAAATACTTTTCAAATCCTTTACTTTCCTTAAAATCCAACCATTAAAACCAGGTTCAAATCACGATAGTTATCGAAACCTCGTAAAACGTGTAAACTGTCATTTTCCTTGAAAAACGTACAAAACCATAAACCAGTACAAACATAACTCACATCATAGAATCGAGTATAGAAATCATATAAAAACATATATGCATGCATCAAGAGTTAAAAAACAAAGTCCACTCACAGACCATTTCAGCGTCGCCTCGATACGCGCGCATTTACGCCGTCCCCGGCCATTCGCTATCCTCGGCTTTCCCGAACCTGTCCAAATTCCATAACGGAGTTACTAACTACTTCACGCTACTCATACTAAAGCCCCATAATTTTCCCGAACTTCTAAGCGTACCTTACCCGGGACCCCAGACCTTCGACCTCGCGGAACTAACCTCAAACGACGTCCGATTAACCCGAAACTAATTCCAATAGACTCATCACAACACCTAGACCAAAAACCATGTTGACCATTTTACCCAGAACTGCCGCATGCGCCTCCACGCGCCGCCCAAAGTGGCTGCGCGTGGGCCTCACGCGCCAGCTACAGTGTCACCCGCAACCTTGAGTGCACTGTGCTGAACCGGCCGCTGCAACTGGACCGGCGAGACCTGTTCTCCACCGTTCGGCCACCATTCTCCTCCCTCTCTGCACCATCCTCTTCGTCCAATCCTCCACAATCTATTCCCCTTACTCAGACGCCTCAACACAACCCCTATATCATCGTCCCTAACTCGAAGGAAGACCCGATCAATCCCCTGTTCTTCATCCCGGCCAACCAGCCGTTCCCCCGTCACGGCAACCACCGTAGACGGCTCCTAGGACATCACTGAGTCTCACCCAACTCCCCAAAACTCTCGACTCGTCCTCTAAACTCACGATTCACGGTTTGAACTTAACGGAAAAACAGAGTAACTGAACGGGGGTGAGGGATTACCTGCTGTCGATCGCCGCCGTGCACACCGTCGCACTCCCTGGAGTCCACATAGCCATTCTAGTCTTCTCTCAGCCTGAATTAAGCCAACACACGGCACAGCCACCACCTCTGTCCCGCAACTCTCTCTGTTTTCTCTGAAATTCAGACCTCACCACCAGCACTTATCCCCCACGATTTCACTCCCAAAACCCAATTACCAGCTATTCTTCTCCTCTCTGTCACTCTCACCATTCACCAAAACCTCACACCCTCACTGAATCGACCAAGAACCTCACCGCCTTACCTCTCTGTTTCTGTTCTTCCCAAAACCAAATGCACGGTTTAAATCCACCCAAAATGTGCCCGTGTCTATTTTAGACAATCCTAGAACCCTCTGGTGGCCATCCACGTGTCACCATCCACTCCAGTCTCTCACCAAATGGCTCCATCCCAGCCGTCCACCTGCCCTTCTCTCTGCACAATTCCCCAGGTGTAAAAGACCAAAATACCCTTCTGTTTAACTCAAAATTACGGTTTTGCCACTACCTTTCTAGACCCGTATCTCACACCTCGTAAGTCCGATGAATACGTGCCGCCTGTCATCGAACTCAGGACGACGAGATCTATCTAACCATCCTAGGTCAACATCTCAAAACCCGATTATACAAAAAGTCAACTATTCCCCCTATTTTACCCAAATTACGGTTATGCCCCCAACCTTCCGAACATCACAACTTCCTCCTCGGATGTCGGAATCAAGCATGCCACCTGCCTATGGGTTCGTGACGTCCTAAACTATGTCCTGGTCACCGGTCAAAGTCCACTTGACCACCCGAACTAAAAATCAACTTTTTGCCCGAACTAGGGGCAAAATCGTCATTCTAAGCCAATGACCTTATCGGGACCAACTAACCACCGATTAGCCCTGCTAATCCCACCTTAATCACTCCACTAATCTCGGCTCTCGGGACGGGTTGTTACACGAGACCATGGTGCACACGTCGCCGATCGATCCTCTAAATTGTCAGCACTCTGAAGTCAAGCCTTCATTGGCTGCTCGACAACGGGACGTGCATCGTGACCTCTCCGAAAGGAACGCATCCCAATCCGGAGGTGAGCGTCACGTCGTTCATCGCCGTGTAAACAGCACCCGTCGCGACCACGACTTATACCTGTAGGTCATCAATAGGGTCTCATGCCCGAGTCAAAACCAAATGGGTCTCATGCCCGAGTTAAAACCAAGATCAAATGATTAGTCCCATTTCATCGAAAATCGAACCATAAAAGCGTATAAGCACGTATAAAACCCGAAAACCTCGAAATACGTGCCCATATGTAACCATACACACAAAATGCACTCATGGCATCCCAAAATATATATTAAAACATATATAAAACATTTATGCATGCATCCATTTCAGAAAGAAAGTCCACTCACAGATTGTCCGCGCTGCCGCCTCGATACGCGTGCAATACGGCTCTCCGAGGTCAATCGTCGTCTTCGGGGCTTCCAAACGTGTCCAAATCACTTTATAGGGTTACTAACTACTTAATTAACCCCTCACTAAAGCCCCCTAATTTTTCGGGATTTTTAACATTTTTTAAACGCGCATCGAAACCTTCTGACAGCTCGAACTATATCGGGACGATGTCCGATCGACTCGAAACTAGTCCCAAAATGTTCGTTACATTGTATAGATGATTTCACATGTTGGAACCACCCTCAAATTCTTCCTCACCCGCCCGCACACGCCCTAGGATTGGACTGCGTGTGGGGCTCACGCGCCACTACACAGTGTATCTTCTTCCTTCAGCCGACCGGGCTGGTTCGGTTTCCTCTGCAACTTGGACAGGCGTGACCGGTCCAGGCTCCTACACAGTCCAATTTTCGAAATTTTCCTCCCTAATTGATCCTATCCTTCCTATCTCGACCCTAGGAACCTAACCCAATAAACCAAACCTCCTAAAACCTTTAAAACCCGACCGATCCAACTTGGTTCTCATTGTCCAGTTTTCCAAACTCCTCCCCCACGGTTTCTCAACCTCCAACCTCCCTCAAAAACATCCTAACACACTCCTACTAACCCATTTAACTCAAAACAATCAATGAAAAACGTCCATAATGATTAGAATTGAAAAATGGATTAAATCAGTTAAAACCGATTACCTCGATCGATTCCTCCTCCGCCGTCCACGACGGCTCAGCCTGGGCCAACCACCACATCCAGCTGGTCCTCCTCTCACTCTCTTTGGCCTCACCAGTGCTCATAGGGTAGAAGGGTTTGGTTTTGGGGGTGAAGGTTGATCGGGTTTGGGCTTGGAATGAAGAAAATGGTCGATGATGAAGGAATGGGATATGCATGAGTTGGTTTGGATGGGAAATGGATGAGTGACACTTGTCACTCATCCATTGGGCCTGTCCAATAATATCTGGGCCCCGCTTGCTGCCAAAAGTCCTTGTCTCGTAAAACGTGCAATAGTACGTTCGAACTTCCGTGAACCGTAACTTCTCCATTAAACGTCCGAATTCGATGTGCCACCTGTCTACGGATTCATATCGTCCTGACCTATGTAACGGTCCTCGGCCCTCGGTCATTTTACCTCCCTGGTCAAAAGTCAACTATTGGCCCCTTATTCACCCAAATTACCAAAATGCCCCCGATCTTCCGATCGGCACAACTTCTTCCTCGGATGTCGGAATCGAACGTGCCACGTGTCTATGAACTCGTGACGTCCCGAACTACATCACAGTCATCGTCCAAAGTCCATTTGACCGTCCGAACGAAAAGTCAACGTTTTACCCATTCTAGGGGCAAAATCGTCATTTTACCCTGAACGTCTGCTAATCGTCTTCTAATCCCCGATTAGTCTCGCTAATCCATCAATAATACTTAATTAATCCTACAAATTTGGGACGGGTCATTACCCCCGGCCCGGCCTGCAAATTTAAAAATTATTTAATAAACTCGGCCCGGCTCGGCCCAAACCCAAAAAATTTGGGCCGAGCTTGCGTGGCCCGGCCCAATGCCGAGGGCTAATTATATATAAGATATATACACATACATATATACATAGGCTTCGCTAAATGCTCTAGGAACAAGAAAAATAATCTCAAAATACTTTAGGAACATAAATTTGTCTTAGGTTGATGTAGGAACAGGTACATCATCAAAACCGTTGCCCCATTTAATAGATATTTTATTTAACACCGTTTAGAATAGTTATATAGAAGGGTATTTTAGTTATTTGGGTCATAACTGCATTTTCCTCCTTATTTTCTTTCTGCATCTTCTTCCTTCAAAATAAAAACTCAGCAATCCATCTATCTAATATATGTCACGAATCTACCTTCTATATATATATATATATATATATATATGTATTTCAGTTCCATGATCTCTATTTTTAAATCTTAATTATTATCAAATGATTAACATATAACACCACATTAGCTAATCTAGTAATTAGGTACAATTTTCAGGAACTATGACCTTATTTCCCTACAAAGGATCTCAAATGCCACAACACTTTCAGAGGCAGATTTCAAATGCAAAAAGAGTACGGACATCTCCTTCCAAAACGGGGATTTCAAAGAGAACACTGGCTTGTTATTCAGAAACCTCATCGCCTACGAGCAGTGCCACCACGCCCGCGCCCACAAGATCACGTCCTATGCCGTTATGATGGACAGCCTCGTCGACACCAGTACGAGCATCGATCTTCTCTATGAGAAGGGCATTTTGGTCAACTGGTTGAGCTCTGAAGATGCCTCCAAGTACTTCAACAACCTCTACATCGACACCTCCGTCGTCGGGTTTTATTACGAGTCAATCTGTAAAAAAGTTAACAAGTTGGAAATTTTAATTTTGTTTATTTTAATTTTGTTTACTGGGTTTAATTTGTCTAGAAAAGAGACGAGAATGTAGATTTTTAGAAAACCCACATATTTAAATCAGATAGGTGGGTTGCTGAGTTTTTATTTTGAAGAAAGAAGATGCAAGAAGAAAATGGGGAAGAAGATGCAGTTATGACCAAAATGACTAAAATATCCTTCTATATAACTATCCTAAACGATGTTAAATAAAATATCTATTAAATGGTGCAACGGTCTTGACAATGTACCTGTTCCTGCATCAACTTGAGGCAAATTTCTGTTCATGGGGCATTTTGAGATTTTTTTTTCATGTTCCTAAGGGATTTAGCCTAAAAAGTCTATATACATATATCTTTTAGACTTTTCACTTAGGATGTACTCCGAATCACCAATGTTATCTCAAAATACACTTCGAACTCATTTTTGTGTCAGAATGTACCTTAAATTCTCATTCCATATCACATATTTTTCGTTTGAGGGTATTAAATTAAGGGCTAAATTGGTTTATTCGAATACCCCAACTTTTAAAATTAAAATGAAGACAAGGTGGTAGCTGAGTTAAATAATAGGTGGATAAAAACATGAGGCATTCATTCCAACTTCAAAATGATGGCAAGTGTGTTCTTCTTCATGCCAACAGACATCCCCGCGACGACAAGTAGAGAAGACAATGACGACAGTGGTGTTCATCGACGACAAGGCAAGCGCATCCCCAAATTTACCATAATGTCCTAATTTTGGCATTTTCTCCTCGTCAGATGTTCATGGACTGAAAAATGGAGAAAGAAACATTGAATAAGCTCAATTGTTGCTACTATGGGAAGGCTAGCAAGATTCTCACTTCATGGACCGAAAAAAATCGAGGGAGGAGGTTCTAAGTTTGTCCAAATCCAAGGGTGAGAAATTTGTTTATGTTTTATAATTTCTTTTAAATATATGTTTGGGTAAAAATTGAGTGAGAATTTGGGTAAGGTAATTAAAGTTTTGTGATGGGTACAATATATTTTGGTTAAATTTCGATGAAATTGTAATTTTGGAGATTGGGTGATGAAATTTGGATTTAGGGTTCAGAGTGATGCATTTTGGATGCTGAATTTTGGGTTTAGGGTGATGAAATTTGGGTTTAGGGTTCATAACTTCATAATACAATTCATGAAGGGTGATGAAATTTGGGTGCTGAAATTTATGGGTTTTTGCTTTCTTGTGATTTAATGGAAAAAGACATATTGTTGTTTGAAACTGGAAGTGGATAGGAAAAAAGGCACAAAATATTACTTACCAAATATGCATATTGTTGTTTGGTGCATATTTTTTTTTACCCTTTTTGGATATCTTAGCTAGAAATTTTACTTACCAAATATCCATATCCTTTCAATGAGAAGAAAAAAAAAACCAGCATATCCTTGGTCCCAATTCATAAAATGCAACCCATGATCCCTACCCAAACATAAACTTATTGGAAATATGTAAGACCCATGTCTTGGAGGGAATGGTGAATGATCTCACATTCCTGCGAGGGGAATGATGATGTGCTTTATATGTGTAGGCACACACCTATCTAGCACTAGGCTTTTTTGGGAGCTCGCTAATTTTGAGTTCGGTTGGAACTCCAAAGTTAAGCGAGTTGAGGCTAGTACAATCCCATGATGGGTGACCCATGGGAAGTTGCACGTGAGCTCTTGAAAACTAAACCGTGAGGGCGAGGCTCAAAGCGGACAATATGGTGCTAGATGGGTCGGGTCCTAGTAAAATGGTATTAGAGTCAGACTCCGACCGGGAAGTGTGCCAAGGAGGACGCTGGGCCCTAAGGGGGGTGGATTGTAAGACCCGTGTCCTAGAGGGAACGGTGAACGATCTCACATTCCTGCGAGGGGAATGGTGATGTTCCTTATATGTGTAGGCACACACCTATCTAGCACTAGGTTTTTTGGGAGCTCACTGGCTTTGAGTTCGGTTGGAACTCCAAAGTTAAGCGAGTTGAGGCTGGTGCAATCCCATGATGGGTGACCCACTGGGAAGTTGCACGTGAGCTCCCGAAAATAAAACCGTGAGAGCGAGGCCCAAAGCGGACACTATGGTGCTAGATGGGTCGGGTCCTGACAAAGTACCATTCTCTTAGCCACGGATGGTAAGAAAGTTATTCAACAAATAGAATAAGAAGACAAATTTCACAAAGTATTGAGCTTAAATCTTTACGTTTTCAAGGTGTCAGCACCTTAACTCAAACATTCACCTATTTGATAGATAAGTGAACAAGCAATAATATCAGCCTCCTCTTAAAGTTTCAAGATAAAATAAAAGGACTGACCTCGCTAGGATCATCCCTTTTCAATCGGCTCTCTTCATTAAGCATTATAGCATCCTTCAATGGACATTCACAATCGCCACTTTGGTGACCAAACACTCCACATCTTACACACTTCACATTGCGCACTTCAACCTCAAATGGTTTTTCCCTCGTAGGAACACCAATCTCCATCCTAAAAAGTATTATGTAATTATAGTTATTATTAACACCACCATCATCATCAAAACAAAGTAGTGTCATCTTAATTGTCAAATTGCCAAATAACTGCGGACAACAACAAAAATAACAAAGTATGACGGTCACGTTCATAATCATATGTACCCTTACATGCACCAACCATGAGCTTTGATCCCTATTAATAGAGATAAACACCTAGAAAACCAACCATGTTTTACAGATAGGTGACAGTGACTGCCAAATTTTCAACCAAGTCAAAGCAATTTGATGTGGAGTAACTCAAAATCAATATCATAATTAATCTATGAGAAAAGAAAAATCTTGGTCATAGATCTAAACTCCATTTTATTATAAGATGCATAAGTCGATGACTTTGCCATAAAAATGCTTGATTCAAAAATCTTGGTCTGAGATCTTAACTCTTGTGAAGCTCCTGGATCTTGTGGCATTACTAGCTAAGGTAGCTGCCCATGTGGACCATGTATGAGGATTGTGTAGACCACTCATAGTTATTGTGTAAATTAACGAATAAATTCTCCATTCATGCTGTGAATTCTCCCTTCGGTTACATGGTATCAACATGTTTAATTTATACTTTGGGCATTGATTACTATGTTATGCAAGGTGGTTGTGGTTTTGGCAATGGCTGGATCCCGAGATTTGTCCTAGAGGTCAGACAATAAAACTTGGATTATTAAGGAATATTGATAAGTTGGAAAGGAATCTGGAAAGTAGCCGAGCATCTCGAGAGGAAGGTGTGGATTGGATCATTTGTTGCATGTGCATTGCTTATTGGCTTGATGTTTGAGGATTGATGACAGAACCCACCCCAAAAATCCCCCGATTAACATGAGTAGACCCTGCTCCCGTCTGACTCAGCAATTAACATACCCAAAATACCCTTGGTTCGAAAAGGAAACATGCATAAAAGTCAGACTAGGGATAAATCCACGTGTCAACGTTAACAAAATTTAAAACAAGTTTTGAGAGCACTTGATAACATAAAATGGAAATTAAATCCTACTTCAGTTCAAAATGAGTGCGCAGTTCTACCTGATGGTGCATCAGCCTCAAGCTAGCCCTTATCCCCGAAGTAGCCTGGAGGGTAAGAAAACCATTTAAAACTGTGGGTGGACAAAAAAAATATAACAAGTTGAAAACCAATGAAATCAGATTAGTTCTTTGACCCCTCCCATTTGGAAAACATGCATGCACATCAACAGTAAGTTATGCTAGAAACATAGTAACAACAAGTATAAGTCCACTATGACACAAGCAGCTAATAGTATCAGTACAACCCCGGGCCCACGTAACCATCCTTCTCCTGCTGGTCCAACCAGCCAGCTAGTCAAACTGGCATCCCAATCAAAATTTCCAATAGTCGAGAGCAGGTTTACCAGGGTCCAACCCCACCGGTTCGTGCCTAGTCCAACACTGGTCACGTCCGAGCCTATCTCTAGGAATCCCTGGAGTCCAACTCCGAATGAAGCAATCCAATCACTGGAAAAGGCTAAAATCGGATAAACATACCCTCTGGAACTACCTGTCATACCTGTTATGCAACATAGATGTCTTGTACACATACAAAAGACCCCATACCCCAATACACGCACTTGCAAGCAAAATTGAACACCGAAATACCAAACCACCAATAGTGTAACAAACAAATGGCCGAAAATACTGGCTAATATCAATAAAAAACAAGCTCATAGTGCAGGTAAAAGTCCATAAATATGCATGCATTAATTTTAAAAAACAAATGTCCACTCACAAGCTTAATCAGTAGCTCAATTCCGAGTCGGGAGCTCCTCAGAGGTCTCTGGAGCATTCTCGCCTGACAAACCAATACCCGATGGTTACCAATAATCAGTACAAATCCTCACATAAACACCCCACATGCCCCGAAATCGTAACCGTCCCTAAAATAACAACCTCCAATCGTCCTGAAATCACCACCATTGGATTCAGGACGTCGAGACCTTTCGAACAAACCCAGCCCCACCATTGGGTTGTTACAATCTACCCCCTATAAAACAATTTCGTCCGCAAAATTCATACTTGTCACTAGAATAAATATGGGTGTTGGTCTTGCATCAGCGCCTCGAGTTCCCACGTGGCCTCCTCCATGTTTTCATTGCGCCACAAAACCTTAACTAGTGGAATAGTCTTTCCTCGAAGTACCTTGTCTTTTCGGTCCAAGAACATAGCTAGTTGATCCTTATTGCTCAAATCCTCAAGAAGTTCGATGGGTTACTCCTCCAGTACATGGGAATCATCGTGCAAATATTTACGAAGCATGGAGACATGGAACACATCATAGTTACGAGAAAGTTCTGAAGGCAAAGCCAGCCGGTAGGCCACTAGACCAATCCTCTACACTATCTCATAGGGTCCTATGGACTGGGGACTCAGCTTACCACTCCCTTCCAAGGGGATAACTTCAGGAAGACCTAATCCCCGACTGTAAATTCTAGGTCCCGAGTACGTCGATTGACATAAGTCTTTTGTCGGTCATGCACTACTTTCTACCTTTCCTTTATGATTTGCACCTTTTCAAGCATCATCTCAGGATACTCTGGTGGATGTAACTTCCCTTCCCCCACCTCCGTCCAACAAAGAGGTGTCCTATATTAATGACCATACAATGTCTCAAAAGGAGCCATCCCGATGCTAGCCTAGAAACTGTTGTTATAAGCGAATTCCATCAGAGGCAGATGGGTATCCCAACGCCCACCAAATTGTAGTACACACGCTCTTAACATATCTTCTAATGTTTGAATAGTTCTTTCCGACTGCCCATTAGTTGTGCCCACCCCTAATCCCCCGGGATTAAGGGCTAAACCCCGCTCCCGTCTAACTTACGCATGACACAAGGGCCAAACAGACGTCTAACCTCCGTGTGACACATAAGTCGGACAAGGGAGTTCCGATCCGACCATCTCAATAACTTTCGAACTTCCCAGAGTGCGCAGAGTCTACTGTGGATTGTGCGTGTGATGTCTCCATCCCTCTCGACCGACAGCTCGCGCCGTAACAACCTGGAGGGTATCGAAAACACGAAAAGACTGTGAGTGGACAAAAATAAAGTTCAAGTTCAAAAACAGTTATCAGAAAACACATATATTTATACTCTCCGTTTAAAAACCAATGCATGCATATCCAGTTCATGTCACAAAACCATACACGAAAAACCAAACACCTTTTCTTTCCCGGGCCTCAGCCCAAAACCACCAAAACCATTATAGCCAACGAAAACCATTTCATCCGGGCCATTGGCCAAAACATCACCATCAAGTCTCAGTGAATACCAAACACATTTAAAGCCACATTCTTATCCATCGAACCTACTGGATCTATTCGAGTCTTTAAACTCCAGAGACTTTAAACTCAATCCGGGTCTTTAAACCCAATCCGGGCTCGTCCCCCGTCAATCACAATATCCGGGTCTTTAAACCCAATAATCAGATCCAGCAAATCCAATCCAAAACCATTTGAAAACCATTTCTAAATCCACATCCAAACCCGAATCCGAAATCACTAGCCCGAAGCCCTTCTGGCATCCAGAACCTTCATTCCGAATCCAAATCCAGAACTCATATCCATTCCTTTCCAGATCCGAGTCCGCAACCATCATTCCGTAAGCTAGCATCCGGAATAATCATTCTGAACCCAAACCCGGAAATCCATTTCAAGTCCCGAATCGAATCCCGAATCGTCACCCGGAATTCCGATTCCAAAACCCGAAATCACATTTCCGAAAACCACTTTTGAACTGGGCTTCAAGCCCGAAAACACTTTTCCAAAATCCTTTTACTTCCTTTGAAGTCATATCGTATTTCAACACCCGAAATCAAACCGTTAAACTAGGTTCAAATCACGATATTTATCAAAACCTCGTTAAATGTGAAAACCGTAAACCATCACATTCATAAATCAAATCATAGGATCAAGTATAGAAAACATATAAAAACATATATGCATGCATCAAGAGTTAGAAAGCAAAGTCCACTCACAGACCATTCGACGTCGCCTCGATACGCGCGCACTTACGCCGTTCCCAGTCATTCGGCTATCCTCGGCTTTCCCGAACCTGTCCAAACCCATAACGAGGTTACTAACTACTTCACAAAAGTCCTACTCAAATCCCATAATTTTCCCGAACTTCTAAACATACTTTAAACGGGACCCTAGACCTTCGATCTCACAGAACTAACTCGAATCGACGTCCGATTAACCCGAAACCTATCTCAAAAGATTCGTTACAACAATTAGACTCAAATCCTAGTTGGACACTTCCCCGGATAACCCCGCACGCGCCCCGCACGTGCCTCCCAAAGTGGCTGCGCGTGGGCCTCACGCGCCTGCACACAAAGTCATCTTCAACCTCTGGCCAGCCGGTTCAACTGAACCAAACCGGCGTGACCGGTTTCCCCTCAAATCCCGTCTATTTTTTATCCTTCCAACACCATTAGGATCGTCCTACTCCCAGCAATCTAATTCCCTAAGCAAAACACAACATCATGGTCTCTAAACCACCTCCCAAACTTGAACCAGAAACCCGTCCTAAACTCTGTTTTGGTTCCCGGCCAACCGTCCCTTCTCCAGTCACGGCTTCGACCTCTACAGGTTCCTAGGGACCTACTATGTCAATTAAAACTCATAGGACACTTCGACTTATCCTCAAACTTCACGACTTTACGTTTGAAACCAGACGGCAAAACAGAGCACTTAGAGGGGATTCAAAAAATTACCTATTCTCCGACCGCCGCCGTGAGCTCCGCTGGGTCTGGTCGACTCCCCTCAGTCCTATCGACGCCACCACGGGTTCAATTTGACCGTTTGATCACAGGACGTGCACAACCGTGCACGGTGGTCCTCGGTTCTGTGTCCTCTGATTCCTCATCCTTTCTCACACACCCACCATCACGCCCAATCCTCACAAACACGAGCAAAACGCTCATTCGAACACCACATAACCTCTCAATACTCACACACTCACCCAGTCCTTACAATTCGATCAATTCCTCCCTCCATCTCACTCTCTGTTTTCTTCGAAGGATGAACACTTGCACGGTTTAAATGTGTACAAGTTGTACCCGTGCACACCATAACCCTCCTAGAATCCTCTAAGTTCACCCCACGTGTCCTCCATCCCATGGCCCAATTCCAAAATATCCAATCCCCCTGTACACTTGTCCCAAATCTAGTTACAATTCGATCAAAATTACCATTTTACCCTTCAACTTCTCAGACCCATAACTAAACCGTCCGACGTCCGATGACAGCGTGCCGCTTGTCGTTATACTTAGGACGTCGAGACCTATCTAACGGTCCTCGGTCTACGTGAATATCAAAAGTCCGATAAAAAGTCAACATTTTCCTCTATTTAGCCAAAATTACGATAACGCCCCTAACCTTCCGAACGTCATAATTTTCCCTCCGATTATCCAAATCGAACAAGCCACCTGTCTACGGACTCTTGACGTCCCGAACTACGTCACAGTCATCGGTCAATATCCAATTGACCACCCGAACTCAAAGTCAACATTTTGCCCAAACTAGGGGCAAAATCGTCATTCTACACTAACGGCCTAACGTAACCAACTAAACACCAGGTAGACTCACTAATCCGCTACTAATCACTTCCCTAATCCCAGTTCTGGGGACGGGTCGTTACAAGTTGAGGGTGGAAGGTTGTTCTGAAGTGGGTCTAGGTCCCTAAGGCTTGAGTAAACACCTGCCAAAATCTTGAAGTGAACTTTGGGTCACGGTCTGACACAATGGATTCATGTACCCCATGAAACTGAACTATCTAATCCATAAATATCCGAGCTAAATGATCCATTCGGTACCCCTTCCGTACCGACAAAAAATGTGTTGATTTTGTGAGTCGATCAACAATCACCCATATGCCAGTATGCTCCTTTTGGGTTCGAGGAAGTCCAATCACAAAATCCATAGTAAGATGTTCTCATTTCCATTTTGGGATAGGTAATGGATGTAACCTTTCATAGGGACTCTGTCCCTATACCTTAACTTGCTGGCAAAGTAGAGATCTGCTCACAAACTCAACGATATCCCATTTCATCCCAGACCACCAATAGTATTCCCGTAGTGCTCGATACATTTTGGTCCCTCCGGGGTGCATAGCGTAAGTCGAACTATGTGCCTCCTCAAGAATCTCCCGCTTAAGTTATAAGTCATCAGGCACGCACAACCGACCTACCTTGAGTAAGGCTCTGTCGTCCCTGAGTGAAAAATCTAGTCGGTTACCAGCTTTGACTTCCATCCTGATGACACATAATGTTGGATCCTGCCACTGAGTCGAAATTACATGATCAATCAACACTGGTCTCACATGAAAACTGGCCAATAACACCTCGTGATCATTTATTCTAAGTACTACTCTTTCCTTCCAGAGTTCTAACAACAAGGGTAGTTGAACTGTATGGATATAAGACAAGGAGCCTTCAGCTTTCCTACTTAGGGCATCATCTACTATATTTGCTCTTCCTGGATGATAATCGATGGTACAATTAGAATCTTTTATCAATTCTAACCATCTCCTCTGTCTTGCGTTCAATACTCTCTATGTGAACAGATATTTAAGGCTCTGGTGATCAGTAAGGATTCTGCATGTCTCCTCATACAGATAATGTCTCCAAATATTTAAAGCATACACCACTGCCGCAAGCTCCAAGTCGTGTGTCAGGTAATTCCTATCATGGGGTTTTAGTTGATGAGATGCATACGCAATAACCCTACCATGCAGCATTAATACACCACCTAGACCTTGTAGAGACGCGTCAGTGTAGACCTCAAACTCTCAATTACAGTCCGGAAGAGCCAACACCGGAGCCGTAGTAAATCGTTTCTTCAATTCTTGGAAACTCTTTTCACACTGATCATCCCAGATAAATTCAACTCATTTCTTGGTCAACCAGGTCAATGGGGCTGCAATTTTAGAAATGTCCTCTACAAACCGTCTATAATACCCTGCAAGTCTAATAAAACTCCTCACCTCGGTTACTGTAGTCGGTTGACGCCAATTCCCCTGCCTCAGTTTTTTGAGGATCCACACTAATCCCATCGGCTGATATTACTCGACCCAAGAATCCAACACTTGTTAACCAAAACTGACACTTACTTGACTTGGAATACAATTGTTCCCTCTTGAGCGTTTTCAGAACCAGCCGTAGATGTTTCTCATGCGTCTTGGCACTACTAGAGTACATCAGTATGTCATCAATGAACACAATCACAAAACAATCCAGATATGTCTGAAAGACCCGATTCATCATATCCATGAAGACGGCGGGAGCATTTTTCAACCCGAAAGGCATGGCCAAAAACTCATAGTGCCCATAACGAGTCCGGAAGGCGGTCTTGGGAATGTCTGCTTCCTTAATCCTTAACGGGTGATAGCCGGACATGAGGTCAATCTTGGAGAAGTACCTTGCACCTTTCAGTTGGTCAAACAAATCATCAATCCTTGGTAGGGGGTACTTGTTCCGCACTGTTACCCTGTTCAGCTGTCGGTAATCTATGCAAAGGCTCAAACTTTCGTCCTTCTTCCTTACAAAGAGCACTGGGGCTCCCCACGACGACATACTAGGCCGTATGAACCCCAAATCCACCCACTCATGAAGCTGTACCTTCAATTCCCTCAACTCTGCCGGTGCCATCTGGTATGGCAGTAGTGGGATCGGTTGAGTACCCGACAGAAGTTCAATCGTAAACTCTATCTCCCTCTAGGGTGGCAACCCTAGTAAGTCCTCCAGAAACACTTCTGGAAATTCTCTTACCACAGGTATCTCCTATAATCATACCGAGTCATCCGTTGACAACACAACGTGGGCCAAATACCCCTGAAAACTACTCAGTAACTTTTCAGCTTCCAAAGCCAAAAAACTCCCGAATGCAGGATTCTCTTATCCCCTCGAAAAACAAACAAGGGTAACTTAGGACTACAAAAAACAACAGTCTTCTCAAAGAACTCGACAGAGGCATGATGTGTAGTCAACCAATCCATCCCCAGTATCACGTCAAAGTCATAGATATCAAAAGAAATCAGGTTAGCCCTAAGGTCAAAACCCTCAATCGAAACCGAACACTCCCGGATCACCGTGTTAGCCACTAACATCGATCCTGTTGAAGTACTGATACCCATGTACCAACCCAGAGGGGTAAACTCCCGGTTAGCAAACAATGCAAATCCCCTAGAAATGAAAGAGCGTGTGGCCCCTGGATCCATCAACACCCAAGCGTCCCGACCAAAGATAGATAAAGTACCTGTCACAACTCTAGGTGCTACTTGAGTCTCCTGCTGAGTGATCGCAAACACACGGGCTCGTCCACCTGCGGGTCGGCCGCGTTCTCCCTGGCAGCCTCCAAACCTACCACCACCACGGTCAGCTGTCTGACTATAACCCCCGACTGCTATATGCTGAAGAGGTGCAATCCTTTGTTGTCCGAACTCTGCTCGACCCTACTTAGAAAATTCACACGCTGGATGATGAGGGCACTCTGTCTTGAAGTAGCCCAGCTTGCCATAGTAAAAAAAAACCTCACCATTGCTCCGTGCAGACTATCCACTATGGCCTCCGGAGGTCCCACTAGACTAGGATGAAGACTGACCCCTCGAGTGGCCTCTTCGGCCCCCTCGAAACCATCTCCTTCCAACACTGCGATCATTACTACCGAGTGACTGTCACTAAAGAAACCAGAGCTAGAAGTGCCCCTCTTCGATGATCCCTGGAAGGAGGACTCAGCCTCTTTTCGCTTCCTATATCGACTTGAGCCTCGATACTATGGTGGCTGCTGCTGCTGCTGTGGTTGCTGCTGCTATAGGGCCAAAGTCATCTCAACCTATACAGCTACATCTGATAGGGCCAACAAGGAACTATAATCTTCTGTGAGCACCACAGCCCGTAGTTCGGTTCTGAGACCATACATAAATTGACGAATCCTAACTGCCTCAGTCGTCATGGAGTCATGAGCATATCGTGACAAGTCCACGAACCTCTGCTCGTACTGCAGTACTGTCATATCTCCCTGCTCGAGGTGGAGGAACTCTGCCTCCTTTTAGTTTTGGTAGGACTGGGGATGAAACGGCTGCATAAAAAGATCCTTAAACAATTCCCAAGTCATGGTGGCCTCATCTACTTCAGTCGTCAACGTAGTTTGCCACCATCTCTCAGCATGCCCAGTTAAATAGAATGTAGCTGTCACCACCTTAAGCTCTGGAGGACAACTCATCACTCGAAATATCCGATCAAACGCCACGCCTCGGCCTCTGTCGGGTCCACGACACTAGGAAACTCCACGGCTCCAAGCAGTTGGGCCCTCTCAATATCCAGCCCCTGATGGTTACCCCTGCCTTGAAATATAGCATCCACTGTCTGACCAAATCGATTCATAGTTTGATTCCACTGATTGTCTTACCCCTTATCATCAGGGTCAGGCACTGGATGGGGTTGTCATCGTGGAGGCATAGTATCTAAAAAGAGACACACATCAACAATAAAACAACTCTGCACAATGAGTGTGTGACCCACAGCAAAGTAACCTAGTGCTCTGATACCAAATTGACAGGACCCATCAAGAAAATCCCCCGATTAACATGAGTGGGCCTTGCTCCCGTCTGACTTAGCAATTAACATACCCAAAATACCCTTGGTTCGAAAAGGAAACATGTATAAAAGTCATACTAGGGATAAATCCACGTGTCAACGTTAATGAAATTTAAAACAAGTTTCGAGAGCACTAGATAACATAAAATGGAAACTGAGTCCTACTTCAGTTCAAAATGAGTGCGCAGTTCTACCTGATGGTGCCTCAGCCTCAAGCCAAACCTCATCCCCGAAGTAGCTTAGAGGGTAAGAAAACCATTTAAAACTGTGAGTGGACAAAAAAATATAACAAGTTGAAAACCAATGAAATCAGATTAGTTCTTTGACCCCTCCCATTTGGAAAACATGCATGCACATCAACAGTAAGTTATGCTAGAAACATAGTAACAACAAGTATAAGTCCACTATGACACAAGCAGCTAATAGTATCAGTACAACCCCGGGCCCACGTAACCATCCTTCTCCTGCTGGTCCAACCAGCCAGCTAGTCAAACTGGCATCCCAATCAAAATTTCCAATAGTCGAGAGCAGGTTTACCAGGGTCCAACCCCACCGGTTCGTGCCTAGTCCAACACTGGTCACGTCCGAGCCTATCTCTAGGAATCCCTGGAGTCCAACTCTGAATGAAGCGATCCAATCACTGGAAAAGGCTAAAATCGGATAAACATACCCTCTGGAACTACCTGTCATACCTGTTATGCAACATAGATGTCTTGTACACATACAAAAGACCCCATACCCCAATACACGCACTTGCAAGCAAAATACGAACACCGAAATACTGAACCACCAATAGTGCAACAAACAAATGGCCGAAAACACTGACTAATATCAATATAAAACAAGCTCATAATGCATGTAAAAGTTCATAAATATGTATGCATCAATTTTAATAAACAAATGTCCACTCACAAGCTTAATCGGTAGCTCAATCCCGAGTCGGGCGCTCCTCAGAGGTCCCTGGAGCGTTCTCACTTGCCAAACCAATACTCGGAGGTTACCAATAATCATTACAAATCCTCACATAAACACCCCATATGCCCCGGAATGGTAACAGTTCCTAAAACACTTTTCCCAAGGAGAACATGACCCTAAACTACCCTCTAACAACCTCCAATCGTCCTGAAACCACCACCATTGGATTTAGGACATCGAGACCTTTCTAAGAAGCCCGCCCACACCTCTGGATTCGTGTCCATGCGCCGTCACGTGTCGATAAAAAGGCTGGTTAACAGCCCACGCGCCGCCCCATGTGCTTGACGTCAGCTGCTGACATCAACCTTATGCTGACGTGGCATTGACACCTCTAACACATGTCAGATGACGTCACCTGCTGATGTCATGTTGATGTCACCCCTCTGACAGCCTCTGACAACTCTGACAGGTTGACGTCATCCTCTAACACCTCTGACAGACTCTGACACCTGTCAGATGACGTCATCGCCTTGCTAGAGAAGACAACCAGACAGCCGTGGTCGCCGCCTCGATTGGTAGGAAACCGCCATTAAAACCCAAAAATTCAAAGCTTCATAACTTACTTCCTCAAAACTTAACCACATTTGACGTTCTAATAGTAAAAATCCATCTACGGAATCCCAGGAACACGAATCCAAGCTCAAAATCACGAAAACATACCTGGATTTTAAGATATGGGGCTCGAAATTTTCTGCCGATTTTCAACCTCCCAAACCGTACAATCCCCGCAGCAACCCTACCCTTCAAACTCGAGCTCCCCTTAATCCTTGAGTGCCCTAGAATGTGTTTCCAGTCTTAGTTTCCCTCCATAGCTTTTGAAAGTCAAGGTTCAAGTTAGGTGATTTTCCTGGTTTTTGTGGTTTGTGTATTTGTGTTTGGACGGGAGGGATGAGAGAGATGAGAACACAGAAAATCAAAGGTTTTGTGTGTGGATAAACACTCTCAACTAATGAGAGGATAAGGGGTGTCCCCATCCAATGACACATGACACCATCATCCCAAAATATCTTTTATTTTATCTACCTATAATACCCTTCGCCAATTTAAAAAGTACACACACCACCTAGGGGCAAAATCATCCACGCCCCAATGAAATTTCCGTGAAATCCCAAGAAAAATCTGAAATTTTTAAAAAATCCCAAATTTCCGGGTCGGGTTGTTACAATTGAAGGAGGTGTTACATGTTGTAATAGTCTAAGAATGTAATATGTGGTATGAGGTGTAATGGATTTTTAATTATAACTCAACCTCTTTGAAAAATTGAGACCTTTGTGATGAACATGGAGTTTTATGAGTATTCATTTAAGATGAGTATTTACTTAAGTTGAGCATTCATTTAAGTTGAGCATTCATTTAAGTTGAGCATTAAACTTGGAAACTCGAATTCAGCAGTTCAAACTCAAATTCAGCACTTTAAAATAGGAAAAACAACACTTTACATATTATCAGCACTCCAAGCATGAAAAACAGCAAATTCTGCAGTTTTAACTCAAATTCAGCACTTTAAAACAGGAAAAACAACACTTCAACATATCAAAACCAGCAATCAAAGCCTGAAAAATAGCAAATTCTACAATGAAAACTCAAAATCTTTCTTAAGAAAAAAATGCTTGCTAATACCTTGTTGAAAGCAATTGTAACCTATTAGCTTCAAACCAACACTATTCAAGATGTCAAATTCACTATATATACAAATATAGTGTTCCAAAATCGTAATCAAGCATCACTTCATTGAAATTCTTCTCTTTGCTGGGGATTTGAACCTCAACCTTTTTGCAGGAGATGACACCCTATGCAGCACTGTGTAATGGTTGCTGAGACTGAGCCTGCTAGCTACCACCACATTGTTACATGCCTTGTATAGGTGGATTTGGTTGTGAAAGGGGTTGCATAGGAACCTTCTTCATCTTTGATATAGTTCTCGTCACTATGCTGTTAGAAGATGTTTTTTCCCTAGTTTCCTTGCTTCTATGATTTGCTGCTTGGCTTTTGGTGGTTTCAGCAGCTGCCTTTGCTGTTATTGGTTCCTTGAATTTTACAAATCAAACAAGCATGAAAATTAGCAACTATCAAAGATGTTGGTATGTAAAGCAATAATAAGCAGGCTCAGGACAATACCTTGCATTTGTTCATATTATGGCCAACCAAACCACAGTTGCTGCATTTCATCTGTGTGTGATATCTTAGCAGTTTAGTACTTGGAGTCTTCTTAGGCTCTTCAGGTGGTTTTTTCTGATTTTCTTTGGCCTGCCAGGTTGCTTGTGGTACCTGGGTGGCTTTAAAAGATTTCTTCCAGTAGATATTCATTGATCTTCACTTGTCATTAGCATGATGATTCCTGATAACACCTATTATAGGACTCCAAATTGTAGCAATCATCCACATAGTCCGCTGCATGACGACATAATCGCTTATGGCACAACATGCATGTGGGCAGGGAAGTCCATTAAGATCTCACCTTCGACAACAACATGACTTCGCATTTAAATCAACCATAAACTTCCTTCCCGTGTGAGAACTTATTTCAAAAATATAATTCCCGACATGCCTTGATAGAAACTATTGTCATTGTTTCTAGTTTTCTTCCAATAGTTGCCTAATTCTTGGCCCATTTTGATGCCCATGCCAATGATTAGGGGCCAACCTACATGCTAACTTTAAGTGAACACTCAGGCTACAGAAATTGGGACAACTATCTATACTACTATAATACTTCTAGCATACTTAATAAATCATTTTAAAATGTACCAACCTTCTTATTGAGTGCATCAACATGACATAAATCCTAATTTTCTCCAACATAGTTAATGTAGGCTTGTCTCATGCTGGAATGATTGCCTTGTTGAAAAACTTATTGAGATTGTTGGTTAAGATGTCATATTTGAAGGCCGGGTTTAAATGTGCACGATAGCATTGCTTAGGATCCCACTAACTTAACCAATAATGTGCAGGCTCACTTAGTTCAAATATCTTCTTCATTTCAGCTTCAAACCATGGTAAATTAGTCGCCCAGGCTATTCTTTCAAATTGCTCTTTCAAAGCCAGGCCTTTGTGAGATGCCTTGAAATTGTCATATAAGTGCTTAATGCAGTGTCTATGCTCTGCATGTGGGAACAACTTAGCTAAAATTTTAAGAAGTATTTTCTTCTTATCAGTCATAAACAAGTACCCATGGCTATTCACTATCTTTAAACCATCCCTTAAAATTTTTAGAAACCATTTCTAGTTGCTATAGTTCTCAACCTCAACAATGGCCCATGCTATTAGATACATATCATTGTTTGCATTCACTCCCACAACAGTCAAAATCTGTCCAGGATGTGGGCATTTAGCTTGAGTTTTATCTAAGCCAATAAAAGGCTTACAACCTTCAATCAAACCTTGTTTACAAGGACCTAGTGAGATGTACACCCTGTGGAATCTATGCAGCCCATCACCTTCAAGTTCTGACTTAATCACCACGGTACTTTCACTGTCCACTCTATTCATCTCATCACAGTAATCCTGTAAGATTTCATATTTTCTAGTGAATTTTGACAGGACCCAACCAAGAAAAACCATAGATATTATTATTGGACCTGCTCCCGTTTGAGACACACATTTCATAAAAACCCCAAAAACTCCTTGACAGGTGCCAGACAAGGGATAGTCTTAAAAAACAGTCCATAGCACAACCTGAATTAAAGTACTAAGAAATCCAGTCAACATACATAACAGGTCCACTAGGAAAGAAAATGCATAAATAATAGCGAAGTCCCTACGTAAATACACAAGAGTGCGTAGAAAACTGAGCATAAGCCTTCGTCCAAGGTATGCCCCCGCTCCTACATCACGATCTAGAGGATAAATAAAAAATAAGGATAAAATGTGAGTGGACAAAAAGTATTCTGCAACAAAATTAGTTAGGAAAATAAAGTTTGACCTCCAATATATAAATCCAAGCATGCATTCCCATAAATAAATAGCTAAAACAAAACATTAAACACGAGGTTTCCTATGAGGAAATACCTTCAAACAAACAAAGGTGGGATATAAGATGCACAATAAATTACTCACAACCTGAACTCTCTAGAAACCCCCGTTCAAGAAAACATTGAAAACTTAGACACACTACCTCCGATCAATCCTATTTCCCCCTAGTTGCCGGATATTAACCGGTCAACTGGGAAAAATCAACCCCTAAGTCGTAGTCGTGACCTATCGGCTGGGAAAAACTTGAATGACGTTTAGACAATCCCCAGGAGCTAGCGGGAATACACTCCAATCGTCAGCCCGGGAAAAATATAATCACTAGGTGTCGAGGATATTCATCAGTAGAAAAGATTACCAATTGCCAAGACAAATCATACATATGCATGAAACCACCACAAATCCAAAATCATGCTACAGCCAGGACCTAAACTCAACTAGTTTCCACATGGTGTCCATAGAGCATAGGTTCAAAAAGTAATTATATAACAAGACCAAACCCATATCAACTCAGATATCGTCGGAAAATATGCAAAACAATGTAATATGCAGGCTTAATAGTTATGAAAAAAATAAAAGTCCACTCACATTACTGTCGGTCACGCAGAACCTCGCGTTGTAGGCTCCGCCGAGGTCCCTGAAGCGTTATCCCCTTTCAAAAGTCACAAGTAAGGGTTACTAACATCCCAAATAGCCTTTTATCAAAATCCCTTAATTTCTAGGGTAGTACACGTGTCCAGAACACACAGCCTGAGGCTAAAAATGTCCAAAATTACCCTCAAACGATCTCCGATCGATCTGAAACCACCACCATTGGATTCAGAACGTTGAAACCTTTTGAACAAGATTGATTTTTACCTCAAAATTTGAGCCCACGCGCCCACGCGCGTTGGTCAAAGTTCGACGGTTAACCCACACACCAGTCAACGCTAACGTCAGCTCCCATGTGGCGCTGATGTCAGCCTGCCACATGGCACTGCCAGCTGACATGGCCTGACATGTTAGACTGCCATGTGTCACCAACTTGCTGACGTCATTACTGACATCATCCATTTGACTGGAGAAGATGACCGGCCACCACCGTGCGCCGCCGCCAAACCGGCTAGAAACCGCCATTAAAGCTTAAACTTTTGAAACTTCATAACTTCCTCAAATTTCAACCAAATTTGACGTTCTAATAGTTGAAAATTATCTACTTGAGCTTAGGAACCTAAATATGCGCTCAAAATTGAGAAAACTTACCTAGATTTCTCGAAATCAAGCTCGAAATCTTTTCTTTTCTTCCCACTCGATCTTGGTCCTTCCTGGCGTTGTTCGTCCTTCAGATTTTGGTGGAAAATGATCATAAGGGTACTCATAACTCAATTGTGCACTTGGTTTGAAGATTTAACACTCAAATTTGAAAGTAGAAATTTGGTGTGGATTTTTGGCTCCCACGAGTAAAGAGAGAATGAGGGGAGAGGAATGCATAGTTACTTGATACAACAATGATATTGTTTTGTGGCTTTGAAAGGAGAGAAAGATAAGGGTAATCTTTATCCAAAACTACAAAATATCTCCCATGAGTAAAAACCAAATTGCTTCTCTATTTCCAAAATATACCTTCAACTTTTACCGCCAAGCTCGAACTACCCGTATTACCTATCCATACACTCGTGGTTTCCTAACCTCCTCTTATAGTTCAATCCATAACCCCGAGTACATCCCCGAACTTTACTAACTACCGGACCCCACAAAATGGTAGAATAGTAATTCACCAAGCATTTTCGAAAAAATGGTAAATAAATGAAATTCGAGGTGTGATATATTTACGTTCAACCAACTCTATGGCCATAGACCTTGCCCTATAGCCATAGACCTTGCCCTATAGCAAGTGAATGTCCTTGTCCAATAGTCGATTCTTGGGTCACAAGCTCTTGAAAGTCCCTTAAGTCCCACTTCTTGCTTGTTAGTTGTCTTGAATACCTTCTCACCAACCACTTAGTATTTGCATGAATATTGTAAACACTTTTTTTACAATCATGTTTAGGATTGAAGGTTTTCACTTGGAAGTATTCACTTTCATTCGCTCTTGAAGCATAAACGTTGAACTTGCAATTTTTTCCATCTCCACACACTACCTTGATCATATCAGCATTATTCTTTTTAAACTTCAATTGCCTCCTAATTCTGACAGAGTACGGTCTAATTGATTCTCTAAAGATTTCAGCAAAAGCAAATTTCAAAACAAATTCAAAAACAAGATTTTCCATGTTGGTTTCTGGATGAAAGTCCCTATATTTACTACCATATTTTCTTTTTCATCCTATATGTGCTGCCTGATCTTCTCCACTTTCACCATCTTCTCCTGGATCAAAGCTATTCAGTCTAGGTAAACTTACTCCAATCTCCTCATCTGCAACGTTTTGATCAGCTTCAAGACCATTAGGATAACATTCAACAATTTCATGTTCTACATAATTCTGAAATAGAGTATCATTCATGTCCATCATTTGAATACCATGTTCTTCTATGCCTTGTACAAACTTAGTGTCAACAAACTCTGGATCAAGTTGATCTTGTTCTTCACTATCTGCATCTTCCTCACTTATATTTGTAACATCTACATCTTTTGCCGACTGTGCAGCTTCAACTCTGTCCACATCTTCAACTTCTTCCACAACTTCAACTTCTCCAAGCAACCTAATCCCATCTCCACCACCACGTCTTAAGTATATAGGGATTACTGATAGGTCCTCAAATAAGCATTATTTTATATTATTTTATACCCTTTATACTTAGCTTTTAATATTAAAATATTAAATAATTAGATAAAATAATAAATTTTGTGATATTTTTGTTTAAATAAATAAAGCTCGTAATTTGGAGCATTTTGGTGAAAGAATCGTCCCGATCGGAATTATAACGAATAAATTATGAACGAAATTCGGTGAAAATATTAATTAAGTTATTAATTAATTAATTTTGATTTTGCAAAGCCCAAATTAACTCAGCCCACTTTCTTGTCACTGTTGCAGCCCATTTCTTCTCCAGCCCGCGACCCGCACGCCTGCACTGTGCCAATTAGCTCCCCATGCCTCCAGCCCAATCCACTGCCTATGAACGAATCATGCAGCCCAGACGCCATCCCAGCTCCCGCAAGTCCAGCCCGCGCGCAACTTATCCACACTGCCTGCTCTTCAGCCCGCCTCTAATTCAACAAACCCGGTCCAGTCCCTTCAGCAACCAGTCCGTACGCCCAACTACCAGCCTGCCCTCACCTGCCCACTGCACAAATCCAGCCCAGCTGCTGCACAACCACTCTAGCCCAGTCCAATATGTCTGGCCCGAAATTCACACCTGCACTGTACAGCCACCTGCTCCACCTAACCAGACCAGCCCATCCGCCCCTACTGTTCCAGCCATAGTGCCCCAGCCCGTACAACTGCTCCCATTTTCTATTATTTCTTTGATTTTCCAGCACAAATCAATCCCAAAAATCAAACCTAATTTCATCATTCATCATCATTTTTCATCATTTCTTTTTGTACTATTTTATTACTATTTTTGTATTTTATTTTGTATTTTATTTTTAGTTCTTTATGGCCTCCCTCTATAAATAGGGAGGCAAATTCACTTGTAAGAGAGTCCCCATTTTTCCCATTTTGTTTCTCTCTTTAGTTTAGGTTCTCTTATTTTCTCTCTAGTTTATCTTCTTTTAGTTCATCTTCTTTCTTTTTATTCTTTATTTTTGGGGACCATTTTAACTTCTTTTAGATTATTTATTTAATTAGCTTTCTTTTAATTCTTATTCTTAATTTATATTAATTCTTAATTTCATTTATTCTTTACTTTATTTTTGTGATTTTTCTTTGATATCTCTTAAATACATTTTTATGCTTTCCTTAAGAAATACCTAGGCCAAGTATTTCCAAAATAATTCTAGAATTTAAGTCCGCATTCTTATGTTTTATCCTCCATCTTCATAAGATTCTAGTCGCTGTTCGGTGTTCCTTATGAATAACATTTCATTGTTTCCATCCACTTTCGGAATCACAAGCTGTTCTTGGATTCCGAAAATGTAACTTTCTTCTCTTTACTTAAATTCTTGTTATTGTTTCGGTTTACTTATAATTCAATATATGTGTTGGTATTTTCTTTCTAACATTTGTAAATGTGAATACAATCTCCATGTGTTTTACTTTTTGAATTTCATCTACTTCATATGTTTTAGTGCTTAACCTTCAATTTAACGCTAAGTGTTTATGACCGCTGTTCGGTGCACTTAGAATAGGATTGAAGAGATTTAAATGTTTGACACACATTGAAATCAATAACGTAAGGTGAATCGTATTATAAGTGTTTATGACCATTGTTCGGTGCATTTATAATATTGAAAAATGTATGCATGTATTTGAGATGATTAAGGTAGAATTTCATGATTGATTCAATATGAGCATGATGTTAGAGTGTTGGTAAAAATATGTGTTTGAAGAAAGTTCACTTGCATAAAAGTTAAAGTAGAAGTAAAATTAAGTTTTTAATTATTTTTACTTGCTTCCTTTATTATATGATTACAATCTTTCAAACCCCCCATCTAATTCTTTATTCTTTTATTATTTAATTCTTTATTCTTTTATTCTTTATTTCATTAATTGTTTAATTATTTTATTGTTTAATTCATTTATTGTTTAATTCTTTATTATTTAATTATTCTTTAATTCATTATTCTTTGATTATTCATTATTCTATCTCACTAACATATTATTGTTCCCTAATTTATCCGGTTAAGAACGATTCCTATTTACCAATACTACAACTACACAAAAAGGGTTTAAATTGAATAACACCCGAATTACGTGTTTAATTTAATGCGTAGTTTGAGCTTTATCAATTTTTGACGCCGTTGCCGGGGAAATTGAAAATCATTTTTAATATGTTGGTGTATGTGTATAAATTGTGCATATTATATTTGTTTATATTTATTTTACTTTATTTTGGTTCATATTTTATTTATTCGTAACTTTTAGTTACTTGTTTATAATTCTTATACTTGTTTATATTTCATCCATCTTATTTTTATTCTTATTATTTGTTTATTTTTATTTTTATATTTGTACATAATACACTTGTTCTTAATGTTTATCTTTATACATGTTTATATTGTACTTGTATATTACTTTTATACTTGTTCATAACTTTTATTTTTATGCTTGTTTATAATTTTGATTCTTATATTTGTTCTATTTATTTTTGTTTATAATGTTCATACTTTATTTGTTCTTATTATATTTATTCATAAATGTTCATAATTTTTTTATATACTTGTTCATATTATAATTGTTTATGTAAATTTCAATTTTTATTTTACTTCTTGATTCTTATACATACTTGTTCATAATTGACTTTTATTTATGTTTGTTTGTAATTCTTATACATGTCATTTTATTCTTGTTCATACTTGTACATAATGTTCATTCTTTTTACTTGTTCATAAGTGCATTTTGTATATGTTCACTTTTCTTTATTTTTACTTTTATTTATTTTTATTTGTTTTTGTAGTAAAAAAAACTTAAAATTCGTTAAAAAAAATATTTCATTTATTTAATTATTAAATTCCGAAAAAAAATATATTAATTAAAAAAATAAATAAAAATTAAATATATATATTTACTTTCCAACTTTCTTTAGTTTAAGCTTCATGTTAGTATTAATTCATACTTATTTGTTTATATTTGTTCCTTTTATTTTATTTGTGGATGCATTTATTTTATTTTATTGGTGGATGTATTTATTTAAGTTGTGTATTATTTGTGGACATATTTGTACTTCTTTGTCTTTTTATTCATAATTGTTCATACTTGTATAAATTGTTCTTATGTAAATTGTCATGTTATATTTGTAAATTGTGCATAAAAATATACTTGCAAATAGTTCTTGCATTCGTGCATTAGTCTCGGCTATATATAGATTACTTGTGCTTCGAAGTTTAGATTTTGATCTTTAATCGGTGAAGACTCTTTTGTTAACTCTCACCTACGGTGATTGTTAACACTTGAGTTATCTTAATTCCTCTGGAGTAAGAAATTTTCGAGGGTGATGTTTAGGACAAGAGACGGTACTCATAACGGGTTTTGGGTCTAAGAAAGGGACATCAATGGAGTTTAAGCCCCGGGATGTCTTGAAATTAGCCTTGCCTCTTGTGTTTATTCTTTCTAACCTGGTCACCTTTGAACTTTCCCAAACAGTTGAATTAATCCAAGATATTTACTTGGGCCGCACGGACGTATATGTCTCCATCTAAACTTTGAAGCTATGTGAACTATATATATCTTTGACTTCCCCCAACATGTAAATATTGTTTATATCTTAAACTTACATTATTTGTCATGACAAATTTTATTTGCATCTTTAGTTTAACTAACTTACATCCTTCATTTAACTTGCATCCTTAAATTTGCATTACTAACTAAAGTGCATCTCTGTCTAGGCTGGATGGACATTAAACTTCAAGCGCTTGTTGGGAGGCAACCCAATGTATTCCCGGGATGTGAAGGAGTCATCAACACAGATTTGTATCTTTCTACCCTTCACTCTCTTTATTTTGTTTACATAATGTTTTTCTTGTTTAATTTTCGTAAATCATTTTTCTTACTTCAATTCTATGTTCAATTACTTCTTATTTTCCTACATTGAGGACAATGTAGAATTTAAGTGTGGGGGAGTGGTTTATAATTTTAATTGTGCAATAAAATTGTTTAAAAAAAATTAAAAAAGAATATAAAATCAAATAAAAAAATTTATATTTCAAAAAAATAAATAAGTAAATAAATAAGTAAAATTTGTTTATTGCTTTCTTAGAGTCTTTTTGTTTTAACTTAGTGTTTTTACGAATATTAAGTTGACATTTTAACTTGTCAATGATATATGGCTATAAAGTTGATCACTACAACTTGAATTTATTTGTTAGTACTTTGTGATTAAGTGTTATAACTTGTAGATAATGCATGTAAATTGGTCAATAAACGAGCATGTTAAGATAAGTATGAATCATTTGAACCTTATGTGAGCTTTAAAACCTTATATACATCTTTGATGAGTGATTCATAAAGTTCTTTGTTTATATTGATATACATATGCCTCATAACTGATTGCAATAGATCTTAATGAACTTTAGAGTACTAAAACTTATTCTATGTGATTTTCAAAACTTTTAAGTCAATAAACTCTCTGATTTTGGATATGATTAAGGCATTAGGGTTAACACCACAAATTCAAACATCCATGTTCCCTATTTTGTGCGCACAAGTTGCGACCCCCTTAGTTTTAACCCATTTGAGCCCACATTAAGCCTTTCTTTCATCACCATGATTATCTAAACACTTGAGCTTAGTATAGACATCTTTCACCCTTATTCCAATGACTCGGTTGAATACATAAAGATTGTGTGAAGAGAAATTGATGATGTTGAAAAGACTTTTATGTATATGAATTTACTTACTCAAACTTTGTTGTATTATTGACACATGTTATTACCTTGATAAATGAAAAAAAAAATTGAAAATGGAAAAAAAAAAAAGAAAAAAAAAAGAAGAAGAAGTGTTTTGAGTTTATATCAAGGTAATAAGGTTTGATTATGTAATGTTTGAGTTAGGCCCTTTATAGTTGTAAATTCAAATGAATTCGAGGCCCAACATGATGAAATTTGGTCTATGTTCGAAGGGATGAATTCATGATATCATTGCACTAAGGTCGGGAAGTTATGTTATGTTTTGGGAATCTTTTGAGTCTTGGAACGAATTTGAGCACCACTTGTCCTATATATTCCTTGCCCCTAAACTTAGCCTCATTACTTACAACCTTCGTAAAGACCTTATGATCCTTAAGATGGTAAATTTTGATTAGTGGAGTCAATCACTTGAATAAGCTTATGGTTTTGGTTCATTTGTGCAAGTATGTTTTGTTTTTATCATGAGGTGTTTGTTTGAAATTTTGCAAAAGTACTTCATTTCTATTATGTGAGCATTTTTCTCACATATTTTGAGTGTAAACACAAACCCTTACAAAATTGAGTGAATTTATGAGTGCATATCTTTGTGAGTTGATTCATACTAGTTTTATTCATGTTGAAATCCATTTCACCATATTTACTCATTATCTTACTTGTTAAAACATTTTGTTACAATGTATTAACTCTTGAATTCCTTATGCTTAATTGTTTTAAGTGAAAATTTTTGATGCCATGATAATAATGAAATATTGAGACAAATGGTTAAGGATTTACTTGTTTTGAATTCGTAGTTTGATTTTAGTATTTGCTAGGGACTAGCAAAGTTTAAGTGTTGGGGTATTTGATAGGTCCTCAAATAAGCATTATTTTATATTATTTTATACCCTTTATACTTAGCTTTTAATATTAAAATAGTAAATAATTAGATAAAATAATAAATTTTGTAATATTTTTGTTTAAATAAATAAAACTTGTAATTTGGAGCATTTTGGCGAAAGAATTGTCCCGATCGGAATTATAACGAATAAATTAGGGACGAAATTCGGTGAAAATATTAATTAGGTTATTAATTAATTAATTTTGATTTTGCAAAGCCCAAATTAACTCAGCCCACAAGGTATGTATACTAATTGAAGTCACTTGTATTGCGATCTAGTAATCTCATTTTAGTCAAAGGCCTAAAATTTTATCCTTCATAGCAGACCAACTTGATCAATATGTAAGTAAGGAACCCAAAAAGCTTAATCAAAGTCTCTTTTTTCTAAATAATCACTTAAAAAGTCAACTCACAAAATTTATTTCCTTAAAAAATCCATAATAGCTGAGGCTACTGACTTGTAGTCTGCAACATGAATGGAAAGAAAAAGAAAAAAAAAAGTATTTCCTAAAATATAGAGGAAGCTGGATGTTCTATATCCTTTAGGAGGTCTGACGAGGCACATTGGTTTGATTTAGGGATTTATGAGTGAAGAGGCACTAGCTTCAGTAAAAGAATAGCTACCAGAGTCTGCTAACGGTGATCTTGCAGAAGTTTGCTCTTGGCCTAATGAAATTCGATTCCATTTGTGTTGGAGTGGTCCTTTGTATTATGTTGACACACCAGATTTTAGATGTAACTACCAGTACTGCAATAAGTGGCTTGTTCTCAGTGGCTCACTGGTGCTGTTTTCAAATGTAGCATGCTTTATATTTAATGGATGTTTTCCTCATTATATGGCTTGTTCTCAGTGGCTCACTGGTGCTGTTTCACTGGTGCTATTCTAACGTTAAGTATGTAACTAGTCCTAAATATCAAACACCTTCAAATTTTTTTGGCAGACAACTTAACCGAGGCACTCATGTTCTTAGCTCATTTTGTTGGGGATGTCCATTAGGTATGCTCTTCTTACTGGTAGCTTAAAACTTTTAACCGCATTATGATGAAAACCCAAACAAACCATGAAGTATAAAATCATCAACGACAAACAAATAGAATACCAACAATGAAAAACAAATACAATACCACATCCCAAACACACAAAATCATTAACAATACCAACAATTTATGCACAAAATCAACCAATTCAGGAATTTCACCATCACTTCTATAAAAATCATATAAAAAATGTTGAAACAAATCATTTTACTCATTATATGTTTGTTGTTTGACTCTAGGTTCACGAGGAATCATCTCTCTATAAGCAAAATTCGATGAAATTCAACACCCACAAAACCTTATATTCTCGAGAGGCTCTCTCTCATGATCAATCTACTTCTCTCTCATGGTTGATGTGCCTGCCTTACCTTCGATGAACACCCTTGCCGTCGTTGTCTTCCTTGCTTGTCGTCGCGAGGATGTCTGTTGGCATGAAGAAGAACACGCTTGTCGTTGTTTTGAAGTTGGAATGAACGCCCTAGGTCTTCATCCACCTATTATTTAGGGGTTAATTTGCCAACTCAGCTACCACCCATCTTCATTTTAATTTTAAAAGCTGAGGTGTCCAAATAGACCAATTTAGCCCTCAATTTAACACCATCAGATGAAAAATATGTGAATTGGAACGAAAATGGGGGTTTGGGATGCATGCTAACGCAAAAATGAGTTCGGGGTGCATTATGAGACAAATTGATAGTTCAAAGTGCATCTTGACTATAAGGCCTATATTTTATTATAAAGACTATGTCTTATGGTGGAAGGTTTCAGTTTCAGATGATGTAACGATTTATATTTGCGTTGAATATGTTATCTAATTATAACGGCCCATTAAAATGATTTAGTCAAAATGCACATACTTATGTCAAAGTTAGGAGTGGATATGAATTCATTAAAATCATTAATCGATCTGTTTTAAACTATTATTTATTCAGCAGTTTGGTTTTAACCGAATAAAAGTCAAATAGTTTGAGAATCTAAACTACTCCGTTAGTAACAGTTTGGTTTTGAATTTTCATTTTGAAAATCCTTTAAATTCAAATCGAACCGTTAAGGAATATGTTAATTTTTAAATCTACCATATACCCTTACATGAGATGTGCTAGACTTTTTTTTATGCTTTCGTTTTTATATTTTGGTTGGAATGTATGGATAAAAAAATTTTAAGTTGTAAATGTATAAATAAAGGAAATTGAAAGTATGATGCCCACTAATACAAATTGTGAATGTATGGATGAAAGGGATTTTAAGATGTTTTGATTGGAAATGTGATCATTTGAGTCCATATCTTCTATATATCACATATTTTTTTTAATATACCTATATTGTCCGTATGTATCGATGCAAACCAAACTGTTAGTAATGCCTTGATTTGAAATGGTTTCAATTCTAATTTTACAAAATTCAAACCATATCAAACTGTTAAGATTTTAACTGTTTGAATTTAGATATTACTAATGTCCTCATCGAACCTCACCGTGCTCACTCATAACCAAAGTAATTGAAAAGTTCAATATGAGGCATTAAGAAACTTAAGTACGAATAAATGAAAAGAGATATGAGCATAAGATCAATAATCTTCCTTTTGTTGATTTTATACTTCATTTTAGAGAGATTTGATATCTAATTTGTTAGACATTTCATTCCTGATTTTGGAGAGATTTCCTACTTGATTTAGAGTTGGGATCACTTTCTCTTAGTCCTTGTGTGCGGGGATAACATATTCATAAATAATACGAATGTATGTTATTAAAGAATAAAAATAAATAAAGAATGCAGTTATGTTCACTCACTTGTCTTAATTTCGCATCGAACTTTTTTGCCTATTACAACAATATCAAGAACGGCTTGGTACTTTTCGCCATTTTGACCTAGCTTGTCTTAGGGGGTGTATTCAATTAGAATTATGGAGAATTTTAAAGAATTGTAATGAATTTACGAAATTGTATATATTTTTTAAAGTCCAAGTGGAATTTTTAGGAATTTCTATAAAATTTCTATATGACTTTGATGTATTTATATAAATATCCATTCATGTTTATAATTTTGGTGATATTCTTTGGCCAAACCTTTTGTTTTAAGGCTCAATGGTCCTTCCTTCCTGCACTAAACGTTCTGTGTGTTTCTTCCTCTTCTCTGTCTCTATTTAGTCCTCGTTTTTGTGATAGACACATAACTTTTACTAGCCTACTTTATTTGTTAGACACATACCAAACCAAAGTCAAAGGATACTCAGTTGTATCTAAAATTTTGCGTTCGAGCTGAGACACAGTGACACAAGCACTGCCATAATGTCCTTTGTGTCTGCCTATCACCATGTCCTCTCTTCCTTTTATCCAATAAGAATAACAATCCAAACAATTTGAAAAGTTAGCTCGTCTTCGCATTGGGCGTCACCCATAAGCACAATCAACTTGTTATCTTCAAGCCGCAACACGTCCCTCAAATTCCAAAATTACTAGAGATACCTCATCATTACTGTCATGGCTCTACCAAAAGCTAAGCCCAATGTAAAAGCCAAGAAGGTGATTGGAATGATAAAGCCAGCAAGTATAAAAAGCATAAAAAAATAGACATAAAAAGGAACTATACTTAATACTAAAACTGGCCTAATTTTTTTTTTTAAAATCTTGAATTAGAAACTATACTTAATACTAATTGAGTTTCTTGGGGATGGAGGTGTAAGGGCTGGTTTCTTGGAGATAGAGGCTTGAAGGCTGGCTCAGAAATAGAAGAGAGCATGTCTTCCGAAATTCCAGGAGTGAACGGGGGAATTTCTTCAACTTTTGGTATGTATTTATTTTTTTATATCTTAGAATCCCCGCAAATTCACTACTTAATTAAATCTCTTAAAATTCTAGTTGTTTTGAGTATCCTGTAATTTATATGTACATTTTTTAAAACCTAATTGAATACACGATGACATTTTAAAGTTCTTAAATACCTCGATTGAAAATCTATAAACTTTTTTATAGTCTTTTAAAACATTCAAAAATTCTAATTTAAAACATGAGAATTTTTAAAGCTTTTTAAGTTCTCAACAATTCCAATTGAATGCATCTTGGAAAATAGACGTCACAGTTCACAAAAAGCAAACTCTATAGTTTAGAAACTGAATATAAGGCATCTCACTTATATGTGAGATAAGTATCACTATATTATAATATTATTGATACATGGCCCAACATTTTCCCATTCACCCTATTTTCATATGCCTAGTAAAATATTTAAGAAAAAACAAACAATCTTTATAAAACTGGATTGTTAACATTTGATCTTTGTAGCTTCTAGTAGTACTAATAGTATTTCTACTCCCGGGCCAAAGGTTTTAGGTCTCATGTTAGCAACTCGTAAAGAGGAAGGTCGATACCAAATGTTACCCCTATGTTATTATCGTTCTAAAAAATATGGGAATAAAAAAAATTTGATGTTTGTAATTAAATTGACCTAAGTTGAACCAAGATATCAAACTCGTCTACTAGCCAAATTTACATATTAATCAAAGTTACTAAGAACTTGTATTTTTTTCTATTGTTTAGTGAAAATTTTTGAATGCTACTTGTTTACATCCGAAAACTACCACTACGGGCTTGAGGAGGGTTTTTGAGAAATTAAGGACCCAAATCTAACTTAAAACCCAAGCCCAATTAGTATCCACAGCTGGATCATGAGGAAGTGTGAGCGTAACTTCTGGAATTATACTAACACGGTGTCAAAACCATCAGAAGGGGCAAAGGGACATGTGACTAAGTCATCGCGACGGAGATGCACGTGGGAATACATGTGTCGACCATCTACACCCTCATGCGGTATATAAAAGGAGAAGAAACTTTTTTCTCAAAGGACAACTAAATCAACTCAAACAAACAATTGATCAAACTCAATCGATTACAACAACTGCAAAAGCCTCAAAAGTTTTATTTGTTACTCAAAAGCTAGCCTTCTTGCAAAAACTTGTCTCTTCAATCTAGGATCAAGATTCAATTCTCCTCTCAACCCTTATCAGTTCTCACGAACAACAAGCTTTCCTCCCAATCCAACCTGCATCTCAAGTTCATTTCTGGAGACTTCCCAACCTTCATACTTCATTCCGACTAGCTTCCGCAGCTCATTTGAAGATCATCACTCTCATTTCGACTGCCTCCAACCAGTCTTTGAGACCTTCACACCCTCACAATCTCACTCCCTAACATAATCACGTCTTTTTATTGCTCTGCCAACATCCTTGGTATGAATTTTAACTGATGTTCATCCTGTTGATGGTCTCTCGACCATTAACGCTAGCTCATGCTTAGTCTAAAGATAATTTACATCACGCACCTGTAATTCAATCTATAATGCTAATATTTAATTTATGTTCTAAGTTTTTGCATCTTCCCTCTTCCCTTTTACGTTTGGCTCCTTCAGGTCTTGACTTCAATAATTGGAAAATACCAACCAACGGTTCTACGACTGCTTACGCCATATGCCATTTTCGTGTTTTGATTCAGTATTTGAATAGTTTGACTTGAAGAGGTCTATCTATCTAACTCCCCCCTTTAACCCTGAATTGTACATCACTAATATGAACACGACAACATTGAATTTGGACTAAGAATAAAACAAAATATTTAAAGTCCCTGCAAGTAATATAGAGAAGAACAACGCAAACAATATGCCCGCTTTCTCCATGTTCACTTGATTCAAACAATGGTTCATGAGCCGTAATTTAGAATCAACTTCTAACCCTGTCTAGTAGTAGTCTTTACTAGTGACACACCTACTTGAAAGCAGCTAGAAAGAAAAATCAGCTAGACCAGCCCACCTAAGGCAAGATTGCAACATCATGGCCCAAGGCTTCCAGCCTTCCCTCAATTTGCCCTAGTTACTTATATCGCACCCCCTGCATTGAGTTACAGTGAAGAGATCCCCACCACCCCAAGCACTTGCGTATCTGCTCCTTTGGAAGCGAGTCATCGAACGACGATCTTGAATTCCGCTGTGACAACATTTTGGGCACAAACATAATCTAGCACGCCCAGTTGGACTCTTTTACAGTGTATGACCAAATTATGGTATACAAAATGTAGGGGTGACTCTAAAGGTGTCAGGACCCGTCCCAAATCCCCCGGGATTAACGTGGGATGCGCCTGATTCCGTCTGACACAAAGTGCCAGACCAGGGAAAATTCCGTCTCTAGCCCTCACCGGGGCTTCCAGAGTACGCTAGGATCGTAGGAGGAGGAGGAGTGTGATGTCTCGATCTCTGCTACAGCCCGCATCCGCGATCAACTTGAAGGGCATTCAAAACATCAAAAGTCGTGAGTGGACAAAATAAACATTTCAATAAAACATTTTCACAATAAGACATTTATGCCCTTCACTAAAAGCATATGCATGCATTCAAAAACCATTTATCAAACATTCATAAAACCACTTGAAAACATTCTCAAAGCCTTTCAAGGGTTCATGCCGGTCCCCATAAACTGTCATGAACCATAAATCCATTTGTGGGTCCTCGACCCGAAATCACAATCTTAAAACCATAAATCATTACATGTGAGAACTCAGCCCAAATCACGTCACGTGGGTCTCAGCCCAAAACCATTCTCAGTGAAATACTAAAACATCGAATACGGGGTCTCCGCCCCAAACCATTTCCAAAATATCAAATACGGGGTCTCCGCCCCAAATCACTTTCCATAAATCTCATACGTACTCATACGTATAACCCATCCGCGGCACTTCCGAGAATATGCCAACTCGGGTCACACAGCCCCTAGGGAACACATCCCCGATAAATGTCACGATTCATCTCTATACTAGTGTGCACACCACTCGGGGTCTCACTCCGAGTCTTCCCCCAGAAATTCTCCATCTGGGAGGCTCTATCTTCAGACCTAGTCTGATCATCTCTCCGGAATCTGGTCCGGGACCACATCATAACTTCCACTCCTGGAACGGGATCCCTATGGGGATACCCATTCTGGTCTGTGGATCGTGACTCTCCAGGTCGACTTCTGGAGGAGACCATATAAATCATATGGAGGGTTTCATACATTTTCAAACACTTTCTTTCTTAAATATATTTCAATTGGGTCTCATACCCGATTCATCTCAATGGGGTTCCTCGAATCCGATTCAAATCCACTTTCACAGGCCTCGGCCTAAATCCTCAGTTCAATAGGGTCTCATGCTCGAATTCTCATTTCATAAACCGAACTGGGACTCAAGCCCGAGATTACAACCAACTGGGCCTTTAGCCCGATATCACGACTAACTGGGCCCTAAGTCCGAAACCATAAAGCAATGGGGCCTCAAGCCCGATTTCACAACCAACGGGGCCTTAAGCCCGATACCACAGTTAAAGGGGCTTCCAGCCCAATATTACAACCAAATGGGCCTCCAACCCAGATTCGTATAGCTCAAATGGACCCTCGGTCCGATTCCTCGTCAAATCAAATGGACTCCAAGTCTGAGAGTTTATAAATTAAATGGGTCTCATGTCCGATTTCATATTTTCAAATCCAAAATCCATTCATTAAACCTTTATTGAAAACCTAGCAAGTACAAGCATCGTATAAACCAGGAAATCTCGAAATACGTGCAAATATGTAAATCCTAGACTACCACAAACAAATGCACTCATGACATCACAAAACATGTTCTAAAACAATTATAAAACATTTATGCATGCATAGATTTCGAAAGAAAGGTCCACTCACAGACCGTCCAAAGTCGCGCCTCGATATGCGTGTCATACACCTCTCCGGGGCAAATCATTGCCTCCGGGATTCCCGAACCTGTCCAAATTAATTTAGAGGGTTACTAACTACTTAAATAACCCCTCACTAAAGCCCCGTAATTTTTCAGAATTTTTAACTATTTTTAAAAGCGAACCTAAACCTTCGGACAGCCCGAACTATATCGAGACGGTGTCCGATCGACTCGAAACCAGTCCCAAAGTGTTCGTTACATCGAATAGATGAAATTACATGTTGGACACTTCCTCAGATTGTGCCCCACGCGCGCTCACACGCAGCCCAAAGGGGCTGCGTGTGAAGCCCCCGCGCGGTGCTCTGTTCATCTTCAACCTTTAGCAGACCGGTCTGAACTGGTCCACTGTAAAAGGGGTTTCAGGTTTGTTTTTGGACGAACAAGCAAAGGGGTGATATGCATGAATGTAAAATGGTGTCCAGTGGATGAGTGACACTTGTCACTCATCCATTGGGCCCTGGGAAAAATATCTGGGCTCCACTTAGGACAAAACGCAAGCCGTCTCGTAGAACGTGCAATAGTTCCTCGGAACTTCCGTGAACCGTAACTTTTCCGTCAAACGTCCGAATTCGACGTGCCGCCTGCCTACGAATTCGTATTGTCGTGATCTACATAAAAATTCTTGGCCCTCAGCCATCGAACCTTCCTGGTCAAAAGTCAACTATTTGCCCCAATTCAATCAAATTACCAAAATGCCCCCGAACTTCCGAAAGTCATCACTTCTTCCTCGAACGTCGAAATCGAACATGCCACCTATCTATGAACTAGTGACGTCCCGAACTACGTCACAGTCATCAGCCAAAGTCCATTTGATTGCCTAAAAGAAAAGTCAACGTTTCAACCATTCTAGGGGCAAAATCATCATTTCGCCCGAACGTCCGTTAATCGTCTTCTAATCTCCGATTAGACTAGTTAATCCGTCATTAATTCTTAATTAATCCTTATAATTGGGGATGGGTCGTTACAAAAGGAGATTTTTGAGGACTATGGCACTAATTGAAATTCCTGGGCCACCACTAATGGAAGCCAATTTGTAAACTCCTCGTGATGGAAATTTCAAGGATATCACTAGTCAAGAATTAGCTAAGGACGAATTGATGAGGTTCATCAAAGATGCCTTAGCTCTCATTTGTGATTAAATAAAGGCTATGTATGAGTAGGTTCAAGAGCTCTCTAAGTAAGGGAAAACAGATCCAAAAGGGACCGCCACCCCACCTCCAAAGGTAGCCAACCCGGAGAATTGGAAACGGACTATGGATTATGGAGTTCTTCCTCGGGAACCTGTGGTCACAAGGGCTTTGTCCTCTAATGCTCTACTTGTCAAAATTCTTGAAACGAGCAAGACCCATGAGGTTCAGCAGAAAGAGGATAACAGGATCTAGGCTAAATACCAACTACCATCTTGAGAAGAGTAGAAGGTTAAAATAGCCAAGGGTATCCCAACTAGCATCAAAGTCGACTCTGTGAATTGGTGGAGAACTCACAACACGTAGTTAGAAGAGGAATTCAGGCCTAACCAAAGGACACGCCGTGTAGTCGAGCATTAGGCCATAATGACTGAAATGACCAAAATAAGGTGTATGATTCAAGGACAGCCAGTGCCTCCTAGGAGAGCCAATATCTCGACATAAAAAAACCGGACCAGGATAACCCTTTCCCTAGGAACTTCAAATCGCAAGATTTTTCACTATTTTGTGGAGATGGAAGTACGTCATCCCTAGAACATATAAGGAGGTTCTCAGCCCAGTGTATAGCTCTTGAGGATAATTCCTAATTCAAGCTACATCTGTTCAGCATCTCACTGGCTAGGGATGTTTTTTCTTGGTACACTTTGTTGCCAGAAGGCCCTATACACACTTGGGGGTAAATGGAGGCCAAGTTCAATGAACAGTTTTCCCAGATCGAGCCTGAGGTCACTAATATGGCTTAAACTAAGCATTAAAGTAAACACAAAGTAACACTCAATGAAAACATATGCAATTTAAAACCCATTTTGTGTAGTATTGGTAAATAGAGATTGTTCTTAACTAGGGAAATTAGGGACGTTAAATAATGGTTAGTGAAAAAGAAGAAAAGATTAAAGAATAAAATGATAAAAGAATAAAATGATAAAAGAATAAAAGAATGAAATGAATAAATAATAAAATAATAAAAAGAATTAAACGATTTGGGGGGGTTTTGGAAAGAGTTGTAGCCGAAGCTACATTTTAAAGAAAAACTGAGAATTGAAATGTGAATGCTCATGCTAACTACGACTTACAAACCATAGATTAGTTTCATAGACAAAACTGACATTTTTACGTAAGTAAATCTAAATTATCAATCACATTATGTAAACTACTCCTACTTTAACCTTTGTACAATGGACTTTCTTCAAACATAAATTTTACCAATACTCTAGCATTTACACAGATTAAACCAATCACAAAGTCTTACCTCAATCATTTCAATTACCTACATACGATTTTCAATATTATAAATGCACCGACAGCTGCCGACACTTACAATATGATTCACTTTACGTTTTTTATTGAATGCGCTGACAACAGTCAACATGAAATCTCTTAAATCTTCTTCTAAGTGCACCGACATCGGCCGACACTTAGCATTGAATTGAATTTAAGCACTAAAACGTATGAAATAACAAACAATAACAAGAGTTTAAGTAGAGGGAACAAAGTTTACACTTTCGGAATTTAAGAACAAGTTGAGATACCGAGGTGGATGGAAACAATGTATTGTTATTCACAAGGATCTTTGATAGTAGAAGGAACCTTGTGATGATGGAGGAAGAAACATAAGGAATTTCAGACTTAAACTCTAGAATTATCTCGGAAATACTTGGGCTAGGTTTTTTTTTAAGGAAAGCATAAAATTGTGTTTAAAAGAAGTCTCAAAATAATGGGAATCACCTCCATATTTATAGAGAAAGTGCCACTAAAAAAACTAGAAAATAATATACAAATTAAATACTAAAACCAATAAAATATAAAATGATGGATTTTTTACTGAAATTTCGGCAGGTATGGGCTGAAAACCTGCCCAATTGGAGCAGGTTGATTTTCGGCATGAGCTTACTGACTGGGCTGCTCCAGTTAGGCGGGTTAGGCGCTAGAGCAGGGCAGGTGGATTCGGTGGCCAGCTGCATGTGGAGCAGGGGATTGTTTCGGCAGGTGCATGCTGAACGGAGTGGGTGGATTAAACGAGTCAGGCACTGACAGGAGATGGCTGGACGTTTAGCGCACGCTTGCAGAAGTTAACAAAGATGGTTCGGCATGCGCTGGCCGAAGGGTTGCGTTAGGCTGGGCTGAAGGCTCGCACGTTGTGGGTATGGATTTGGGTTGAACTTGATTTTGGGACTCGCGGAAATGGGGTGTGGACTGGGTTTCTAGTTGGCATGAAGGATTTAGTAGCTCCTAACTGAATTTCCTTGTAAATTTTGGTAGCCTCATAACTTTTTCAATATAACTCCGATTGAGTCGATTCTTTCACCAAAATTCATAATATTTTAAGATCTATTTAATTCTGCAAATTTCCCACAAAATATATTATTTTCTCTTATTTATTTCATTAAATACAAGCATGAAGGGCATAAAATGAAGTAAAATGATGCTTAATTAAAGTCTTATCAAATACCCCCACACTTAGATTTTGCTAGTCCCTAGCAAATGCTAAAATTAAACTAAGAATTTTCAAACAACTAAACTCTTAACCATTCGTCTCAAAATTTCATCATTATGATCATGACATCAAAGATTTACACTAGAAGCTTTTTAGCTCATGGTATTCAAAAGTTAACAAAAAGTGACTAAATGCTTTAACAAGGAAGACAATTAGTAAACTCGGTGATATGGATCTCAACATAAATAAAACAAGTATGAAACAATTCACAAGGGTATGCACTCATAAATTCACATAGTATAAAATAAAGTACTTTTGCAAAATCTCAAACAAACACCATAAGAAATTAAATATACTTGCACAAATGAACCAAAACCATAAGCTTACTCAAGTGATTGACTCAACTAATCAAATTTTACCCATCTTAAGGATCATAAGGTCTTTATTGAAAGTTGTAATGGGGTTAAGTTTAGAGGCAAGGAATATATAGGATAAGTTGTGCTCAAATTCGTTCAAAGACTCAGTAAAAGACTCCCAAAATGTAGCATAGCTTCCCATCCTTAGTGTAATGACGTAAATAATCCATCCCTTCAAACATAGGCCAAGTTTCATCATGTTGGGCCTATAATTCATTCTCATGTCAGATTTTCAAATATATGGGACATAACTCAAACTTTTACATAGTCAAACCTTATTACCTTGAGAGAGACTTAAAATCATTGTGTTTTTCAAAACTTTTTCTCTTGTTTTTTTTTAAGATCAAGGTAATAACATTTGTCAACATTACAACAAAATTTGAGCAAGTTAATACGTAGAATACACATACAAGTCTTCAAAACATCATCAATTTATCTTAACGCCATCTTCATGTCTTTAATTGAGTCTTTGGAACAAGGGTAAATGATGTATATACTAGGCTCAAGTGTTTAGATATTCATGGTGGTGAAAGAAAGGCCTAATGTGGGCTCAAAGGGGGTTAAAACTAAGGGGGTCGCAACTTGTGCGTAGAAATAGGGAACATGGATGTTTGAATATGTGGTGTTAACCCTAATACCTTAATCATATCCAAAATCAAAGAGTTTATTGACTTAAAAGCTTTGAAAATCACATAGAATAAGTTATAGTACTCTAGAGTTCATTAAAAGCTATGACAAGTAGTTTTGAGGCATATGAATATCAATTCAAATGAAGAACTTATGAATCACTCATCAAAGATGTTTATAAAGTTCTAAAACTCACATAAGGCTCATATGATTCATACTTATCTTAACATGCTCATTTATATACCAATTTAACATGCATCATCTACACGTCATAAACACTTAATCACAAATTATTAACAAACGAATTCAAGTTGCAGTGATCATCTTTATAGCCATATGGTATCCATTTTCCTTCATTTATATCATCGACAAGTTAAAGGGCACCCTAAGACTCGTAAAAACACTAAGTTAAAATGAAAAGACTCAAGAAGGCTTTTTAAAACTCGAATTTTTTTTTTGTGATGTTTTCCGATTTTCTTAAAATGTAAAATAAATAAAGTGTAAAAATGTAAAACAAAGAAGGTGTAAACCCTTCCCTCACAGTTAAACTCGACATTGTCCTCAATGTAAGCAAATGAAAAAGTAAACGAACATAGAATCAAAGTAAGGAAGAGGATTTACGAAAATAAAGCAAGAAAAACATTAAATAAACAAAGTAAAAAAGAGTGAATGGTTGAAAGTTAGCAAATCTGCGTTGATGACTCCTTCACATCTAGGGAACACATTGGGTTGCCTCCAAACAAGTGCTTGAAGTTTAACGTCCATCCAACCTAGACCAAGTGCCTGGATTGCTTCACCAAATCTAACACATTTGCCATGACACGTTAGAGATGCAAGTTTGGTTAAAGATGCAACTTTTGTTAAAGTTGCAAGTTAGAGATGCAAGTTTAAGTTAAAAATGTAAGTTGAGTTAAATTAAAGATGCAAGTTGAGTTAAATATACAAGTTAAATTATAGATGCAAGTTAAAGATGCCTTGACATGTAATGTAAAAGAATGTATAAACAAATGGAACCGACATATATACAAGTACGAAATAACAAAGTATAAACAAGTGTCGAATGCATAAAATAGAGTCATGGCAATATCAAGAAAATGCAAAAGTTCCTAAAACGTTTAAACTAATACAACACATGAGTCTCTATGTGAAAAAAGTGGTGTGAATGCATATGAGATAAATTGTTAGAACCTGCACAAGACATAAAAGTTACGTGACAATGCATGAGAAGAATGACTTGCACCTTTGATCTCACTTGTTCAAGTTTGTTCAAAGACTCAATAAAAGACTCCCAAAATGTAGCATAGCTTCCCATCCTTAGTGTAATGATGTCAATAATCCATCCCTTCAAACATAGGCCAAGTTTTATCATGTTGAGCCTAGAATCCTTTCTCATGTCGGATTTTAAAGTATAAGGGACTTAACTCAAACTTTTACATAATCAAACCTTATTACTTTGAGGGAGACTAAAAAACACTGTGTTATGATTTCTACACGGCTCATCTGATTGCATCATTTAAATTATTATTAAATTGTTGTTATGATTATTTCTAGTATTACGTGCAAGTATGTTGTGATTGTTTTCAAGAATTTTTTACGCAAAACGAGGGGTTAAAGGTTCTTTACTAAATGGTTTTCCACTGAAATAACGATTTGGTCCACTCACCCTTGATTTTTTAACCCCTCAGGTACAGTTGGTGTGCACGAATTCCGAGGAAGCTTAGTAGGTGCTCTTACATCTACTTCCCAATCTTGGGACGAAGTTGACAATGATCGGATGTTTCAGGTAGTAAAGTATAATGGTATGATCATCAAGCTCGACCCCGCTCTATGCTTCCGCTGTTAGTGAAATGATATCAATTTTGACTAATTACATTCCCACGACTCATAAAACGACATTGTTTTATTCATTTGGCTTCGTTATCTGGACGGTGAACATCATTTTTTTTTATTCATTTGACTTCATCATTTAGATGTCACCGTCCAGATGTCAGCCAGAGCGCTTCAACCTATGTACCCTAGGTGGACTTTCCGGGTTAGGGTGTGTCAATTTGGTATTAGAGCGGTGGTTCTAGGGCCGTGTCGATAATTTCGAACACTTGATGATTATACAACCCAATTTTCCGATGTTAAAGCAACTCCTCGAGTAGATAGCACCCTTAGCTAATGTGAATTTCAATTCGTGTGCGACTAATAATGAGTTTCCACGAGTGGAATTTGGTGTTTGTTCTAATTTTCGATGCTCCTTAGTCATGAATGGTTAGATATTCGTTCCGTTGAATTTTGTGCTCAGCTGGTGCTTACGAGCTTGGGGCTCGTAATGGGTGGTGTGAATGAGCTATTCGATGATGATTGTGGTGAATTCATGGCTAATTGGCGAACTCTTTTAAGGGTTTGTCTTGTGGCAAAATATTTTGTAATGTTTTGCATGCTTAAGTTTACTTTGTTGACCAAAACTTTCGAGAATTGCGACGTTGGGATTGACTAACAAGGACGACCTTTCTAGGACATGGAACCTCATTTAGGAATTTCTGCGAAGGTTTTTGAGGGTAATCTTCTTTATGACATTGTGATGCCTTAGAGGCTACGAAGTAGATTATTCCTTGATTATCGTGTCAGAGAGATTTTTTTACCTCGGGATTAAGATCGTGTAACCCATCATGGGTTTATTATCGAGAATCCCCCCAACATTTTGGGAAGCAAACTCCTGAAATGCACTCTTATTCATTCTTTATTGCTTGTGGTCATTGTGCCATTAGATTAGGAACCTTATCGGCGTTTCGTCGTGGTGTGACCCGAATTCTAGTAGTACAAGCCTAGGAAACTTTCCAATCTCTTGGTTCCAAATGTTAGGTGCTTGTTATGTTGAGAAACATTTTCTTTAAACTGGGTCATTGTTCCTTCAGACGTTTTTAAAACAAGGTTAGTGGATTTTCTCCCAAAAAAAGAGTTGTTTTGATTTGTTTTCACCGTTGGGTTACTAGAGATATTTACTTTTGTACGTGGTTACTTTTGGTGACGTTTTGCTTTTTACCTAACTTGGGTTTACTTGACAAAATTCCGGTTTCGAGATTGTACCACATATTGTGACGTGATACATCTTGACACCATTTGTTTTCACCTGACTTGTTGCTAAGTTTCTTTTACGACTTGAAATTATATATTGCTAAATCACGTATTTTTACAACTGGGGATCACGTCCCCCTATTCCTTGCGGACTTGGTAAACGCTTATCTTGACGCCATTTGTTTTCATCTGACTTGTTGCTAAGTTTCTTTTACGACTTGAAATTATATATTGCTAAATCACGTATTTTTACAACTGGGGATCACGCCCCCCTATTCCTTGCGGACTTGGTAAACGTTTCTAAGTTACATAACTTACTTTCATGTTTTGGCGTTTGCACCACGTCTCACATACTCGATTCGTACATACGACTTTTCTTTATCTTCTTCCAGAAATTCACGTGATCTTGTAATTTAGAAAAACTTGAGTTTCATCTACTTTTTTTTTTAAATGAACGTTTTTGGAAATGAATTTTGAAATCCTGGAGTTTTAACTTCTATTTTCAGGAGCAATCCTTTTCGTTTGGGGCAACTTGACTTTTGGTAAAGTTTTTCTTATTTTGGGCATTCCGGTTAAGAATTGTTTAATCCTACTTTTTGGATGCCTTGTTTTCCGGTCTTCATCTCCCATTATGTTTGGGGGTTAAACTAACAGACATATTCTGAAGCTAGTCCATCGACCCAAAATAAGGTCATTGATTTGGAGGGCGATTGTGGTGAAGGAAATGCTCCAGCAGCATTGTTTCCTGTTGTGATAATTGATTCATACGATGTTTTAGGAGATAGTTAGAATGAAATGTTAATGCAATTAGAATCTAACAAGGATGACCTTGGATATGTTTTCCGCATTTGTGGGCATTAAACTCTTCGGTCTTATTCAAAAACCATTCACTTCTCGTCACACTCTCTCTGCTTTGGTCCATTTGTTGGGAAGTCATGGGGCTAGTTACCCATGCTTAGCAATGATTACCGAGATTGTGACAAATTCTTCACTCCTTAGATACTAGCCTTCTTCTCCTTGTGGTCATCCATAGACTTTATCGTTTCGGTGTTTTGGATCATGGATCCCAAGTTTGAAATTAAGTCAACCCCTAACTAGGCTGAATTACCACATTTTATCCTGCCTCACTTGGCCTTCCATCCTTGGACCTTAGGCCACTTCTGAATAGTAGAAACTTTATCCTATCGATGCGTTTGTTACGCTAATATTTGGACCATACATCCGAGATATCTTTGAACACTTGTTGGTAAGAACGAGAATTCACTGAGAATTGGGGGTGTATGTACTATTGGACTTTCCTCCCCAACCTTGCCTTGGAATTCGATACTCTAGCTTCTTATGGACTGGTACCTTGAATTGGATCGCTTATTGAGGATTTTCTTGAGCACATTTGAATTCATGAGTTATAAGGAACCTTCACAGTAAAGGATTTACACCAATTTGAATTCATGAGTTATAATGAACATTCATAGTAATCGATACCTCCTTGTTGAGGTGACAATTCAGACTTGTCAATTACCAAGAGAAATGAGAGAGACTGTTAGTTATGAATTTTCAACCTAAGACATGTTGCGATACCCCTCCTTCTTCCGAAGATCAAATCGAATCAAAGGTTTACTTTTTGTCTTTTGTGTCCTTGTGATGGACCATTGGATTGGAAGAATCTTTTAGTTATGCTTGCTATTCGATGAACCCTAGACATGTATGGGTTGTGTGTCCATTACTAGTTGGACCACTATTTTTACGAAGAACTGCACCAAGTTACATTTGAACCTCGGGGTCGCTCGAGATTAGCTATCCTAATATGAGTTAGACACCTTAAACCATAGTTGGGAAAACCGTTATGAAGATCGTAATGGTTGGTGGGTTTGGACCCCTTCAGACCCTAGGTGTTGAGAAACATCACTGCCAGCAAGAAGTTCTGGAGAAATTACTGACCTCTGGCTAGATGGATTGTCGAGGTCGTAAAATTTGATTAATTCGACACGAGTTACATTGGAGGACAGTTGGTATATCAAATTTTTTCTTGTATTCGACCCACTAGAATTATTGATGAAGGAAAAATTGACCTACTTGTGAGTGTTCGGTATCTCCCCAAGTAGAGACTAATCATTGATTAAGGAATCCATACATGACATTCAAGAAACTAATCAGGAAGCATCTGATTTGTTGTATCATTTGAGAGGAATTTTTTTGGATTACTTGTTGTAAACGAAGTGGAGCATTGGTAGCGTGATGATTGGGAAATAACGAAATCCTTGGCTGAACATTATTCTATTGGACCCCGTGGGGAAGTTGAGTCTTAATTGGGATGGTAGCAGACAATTTTCAAATACCCGTTGGTAATTGTATCTCTCATTGACCTTGATCAAATTTCGGGGATGAAATTTCTTTAAGGGGGTAGAATAATACCTCCCGTATCGAAAATACGAATCGGAATTTAGAAATTATTATTTTACCCTTATTTAATTATTTGGGACTTGGTTGGTCATGAATTGGGTTGATCCACCTTGGTAGGGCCCTGTGAAATATTGTTTTGGCGCCCCAAACCTACAACCTAAAGGAAAATATCCACCTTGGTCATGTTACTACCTAGCTTAAGCCCAAGCTCTTCTTAAGTAACTTTAAAATTGAGTCAGGCCCACGCCTTTAGCCTTTGCTAACCATCTTAGTCTCTCCCTCACTTCCAATCTCAGCCCAAATATGGGTTACTAACTTGAAAGCCCAAGACTTAATGATGTCTCTGACTCATCCCACATGTGTGTTACACACACTCACATGACCCACACACACTATGATTCTTCTCGAAGCACATTGGGATTCCACACCAGTGCCTTCCTCCTCTATCGACCACCGTGAACCCTCATCCTGTATCAATCCTGATTGCATATAGTTCACTAGGAACCCTACCAGCACAACCCAGTCCACCTAAATCGTTGCCCTTTTTCTCTTGTTGCCTTGTACCAACAAATTCGATCGGAATCAAGACACCCACGATGGAGATCAAAGCCTTTTGCCTCGTACGCCTTCCCTGAGCACCATATGTTACGACCCATCTCGAATTACATGATTAGATTAGTGACTAATGAAGGATTAGTGAGCTTAATCGGTGATTAGTTGAGAAAAATCGGATGGACGGTGTGAAATGACCATTTTGCCCCTAGTTTTGGGCAAAATATTGACTTTTGACTCGAGAGTCAAACGTACGAGGACCGACGATCGTGACGTAGGTCGCGACGTCACGAATCCGTAGACAGGCGACACGTTGAAATCAAACGTCGAACAAAGAAGTTATGGTCATGGGAAGTTAAATTTAACTATGCACGTATTTTGAGGCGAAAATATGTGGTAAAACCTGATTGGGCAGATATTTATGTGGGACCCATGGATGAGTGACAAGTGTCACTCATCCCATTGGTCATTATCCCTAAAAAGTGGATCTTAATCATTATTGGTGGATTAGGTGAAAATATTTATATAATTAATCCCACCCACTTCCCATCTCCACCATTCATCTCTATCTCTTTCTCTCATCCTCACCGTCCATTTCATCATTAGCTACCCCCTTCATCTAATATATTTTCTTCCCACCCGTGCAGGACAGCTTCATCTTCCTTCTTATTTTCTTCAACCATGAACACCCAAACACACAAGTGCATACCACCCCACTGCCCGATCATTTTTTGTGTTCTGGTGAGAAACTGAGAGTGACTGGGATGACGTAATGACGGACGACGGGCCACGGCGGTGGCCACAGAGGAGGAGAATCGGAAACCGCGAGGTAAGGTTCGGTTTGAAATTTGAAATATGAGTTTTAGGGGTTATTAGTTGATTTCAAGGATATGAATGGCTTTCTGGTGATCATATGAGATGGTAGGAATTGAAATCGGGGACTGAGGCAATCAGAGATGGCAGGAAACAGAGGAGGAAAAACAGGGCACTTACTTCGATCCAAATAGGTAACTTCTTGACCCATTTTCGTAGTTCTGATTGTATAGGTTGATAGGAAATGAGTAGAGAAATGTTTAGGAATCTAAAGGGACAAAAATGGATCAAAAATGAGAGAGAATGAGCATTGGACCGGTCAGGCCGGCCCGGTTCGGTCAAGAACCAGCGAACCAGTTTAGACCCGGTTTGTTGGAGGTAGGGGATGACACTGTGCATGGCGCGTGGGCTTCACGTGCAGCCCCTTTGGGCAGCGCATGGGGGCACGTGAAGCATGGTTTGTGAATGTGTTCAACATGATTTTTAATCTATTCGATGTAACGAACATTTTGGGACTGGTTTCGTGTCGATCGGACATCGTCTCGATATAGTTAGGGATGTTCGGAGGTTTAGGATCGAGTTTAAAAATAGTTAAAACTTTGAGAAAATTACGGGGCTTCAATGAGAGGTTATTGAAATAGTTAGTAACCCTCTAGTATGATTTGGACAAGTTTGGGAGTCCCGATGAGGGTGATTAGTCTTGGGAGGCTTACGACATGCAAATCGAGGAGGCAGCATAGAACGGTCTGTGAGTGGACCATGATTTCTAAACTGTGTTGCATGCATAAATGTTTTATATGTTTTACATATGTGATTCTATGATGATGATTTGGATATTGGTGATTTACATGATTTCACATGCTTCGAGGCGATTTACGTATGTGCACGAATATCGAGGTTTACGGTTTTGCACTGATTATACATGCTTATGGTTTCGGAAATGGTTTAATGAAATGGTTTTGGATTTGAAAAGGTAAACTCGGGCATGAAACCCATTTGTTTTGGAAACCCTCGGACTCGAAGTTCATCTTAGTCACATTATCGGGTCTGGGGCCCAATTGGTTCGTGAATTGATTTCGGACTTGGAAATATGGAATCAGGCATGAGACCCATTTGATTTACGAACTCTCGGACTTGAAGTCCATTTGATTTAATAAGGCATCGAGCCGGAGGCCCAGTTGGTTTGCGAATCGGGCTTGAGGCCCAGTTGATTTACGAATTGGGCTCGAAGCCCATTTGATTTACGAATCGGTTTGGGGGCCCAGTTGGGTTACGTAATCGGGCACGAGGCCCAGTTGGTTTGCGAGTTGGGCATGAGACCCAGTTGATTTACGAAGTTGGGCTCGAGGTCCAGTTGATTTATGTAATCGGACTTGAGGCCTAGTTAGTTTACATGATCGGGCTTGAGGCCCAATTGGTTATGATATCGGGCTTGAGTCCCATTTAAGGTTTATAAATGTGATTTCGGGTTCAGAGACCCTAAACAGATTTGGATTTAGAAAGGATGGATTTCTGGTTTCATGACGGTTTATGGGGATCGGGCATGAACCTTTGAAAGGTTTTGAGAATGATTTCAAAATGGTTTTTCATATACCATCCTTATATATTTATGGATTGTCTCTTCCGAGGAGGGTCGTTGGCCTGGGTGGACCCCGGAGTAGTCACGGAGCACTAACTGAGTGGAGTCACCCCCGTTGGGTACCTTACTCTCAGGAAGGCTATTATGGATTATAACCCCTAGGGAGGGTCATTGATTTGCGGACATTGACCTGGCTAGACCTTAGGGAGACTTGGGATTTGAGACCCCGAGTAGCATGCGCATAGCTTTGGAAACCGTGATAGGATTGGTTATATGATGTATATATTGATAAACATGATTTCTTGTATTTGTGAAATTGTGTTTTGTGAATAGTAAATGGATTTGGGCAATGACCCACATACTCGGATTTACGGTTTTGGGCTGAGTTCCCACATATGGTTGAATTGAATTATGGATTTGTGTAAATGGTTTTGGGCAGGGGCTTGTATGATTTGGGTTTACGGAATTTGGGGCTGAGACCCTAATAATGGTTATTAGAGTATGATTTGATAAATGGTTTTCGAATGCATGCATGCTTTTTAGTGAAAGGCATAAAGGTCTTTTATGAAATGTGTTTTTATTGAACTTATTACTTTTCGTCCACTCACAGTCTTTTCTGGTTTTTAATGCTCTTCAGGTTGATCACAGATGTAGACTGTAGCAGAGACCGAGACATCACATGTAAGACCCGTGTCCTGGAGGGAACAGTGAACAATCCCACATTCCTGCGAGGGGGGAATGGTCTGGGAAAGGGATGGTGGTGTGCCTTAAAGGTGCTGGCACACACCTATCTAGCACTAGGCCTTCTGGGAGCTCACTGGCTTTGGATTCCGGGGAAACTCCAAAGTTAAGCGAGTGGAGGCTAGTGCAATCCCATGATGGGTGACCCACTGGGAAGTTGCACGTGAGCTCCCGAAAACAAAACCGTGAGGGCTGGGCCCAAAGCGGACAATATTGTGTTAGATAGGCCGGGTCGTGACATCACACTCTTCCACCGGATCCTTGTGCGCTCTGGAAGCCAGTCGGGCTGAAGGTTTTAAATTATCCCTTGTCTGACACTTCGTGTCAGATGGGATCATGACACATCCCGTGTTAATCCCGAGGGGGATTGGGATGGGTCGTGACACCATAACTAGGGTCATCGACTTCAATCCTTTCACTGCATGTTGATTCGTGACCATTGAACACGAACTCGATGGTTAAGGACCCGAATACGACCCGGGGCTCCTGAGCTTGAACAAGGTAATGTTTCAAGAATCTAACTCCATATTCCTCTTCGTCTTGAGGTTTATATGCTAATTGAGTATTTGCATGTTATTTTCGTGGCTGGAATCATCAATGGTGACCTCGCTAAAATTCCTTAACCGTTGTCACTCTTGACCCCTTTTCTGGAAAATCAGGTAACTTCTTAACTTCTAACCTCAATTATGGTATTGGTCTCCTTGAGGGCTACTAACTGGTGTGATTGCATGTTATTTTCGAGTTGGGTTGGCGGCGGAGTACGGGCGCCAGATTTGCAGGTGGTAATTTTCTAGGCGATTTTGTGCTCGAGACAGGTAGATTCTAAACCTAAGAATATCATTTTCATAGCCCTGGCCTTGAGTATAATTGTTTGGTCTAATTGCATGTGAAATCAGAGTAGTTTTGGACCTTGCTGGATTCTGGAATTTTCCAGAAAAAATTTCAGATTCTGGCTTCCGTGGACGGCGGCGCTGTAGTAGTCCGATCACTGTCTCCTGCGATGGTGGTCAACGGTCAAAGTTAATGGACGTTAGTCAAAAGTTAGAGTCAACGTCAGTTCTAAAGGTAGAATAGATGGAATATTCTCTAGAATAGTCAGAATTCTCGCACGTGTATAGTACACATATGGCACTGTAGCACACACACAGAGAATAGTGACGTGCACGTGGGGGCGCATAGCTGGCGCGTGGAGGCACGTGAGCCACTTTTTTCGCCCTAAGCCAATGTGTGGCAACGCGTGGATGCATTTTCGACCCACGACGACGCGTACACATACTTTCAGATCATTTAGGTTCGTTTTGGGTGGTTTTCCTGCTCCTAAATGGCTCGTAACACAGTTTTTCACCTCCCAACATCATATATGTGCTATTTTTTCATTCCCTGGAGCATGTAGGTGATGTCTTAAGGGGATTTGGGCATCCCTAAGCATATTAGGATCCTTTTAAGTGATGTTAGACCGTGTTGGGCCATCCTTAAAGGGTTTGGACGAATAGAATGCACAATGAGTTGACTTTGACTTTGGTAAATGGTCTTGTAAGGATGGACCAGTTGGGAACACGCGATTAGCTAGACTTTTCTAGTGATTCTACTCCCCGACTAGTGTGAGTGGACCCCCTTCCCTAAACAAATTTTGTAATATTCTACTCGCACGTTTTACGATGGTTGCATTATGATATCTACGAGCATGCATGATTTAATATGCGCTATTTGTGGTATGTGTATAAGGATGATTAGTATGCGATGCTTACTTTGATATGCTGGTATGCTATCATAAAATTATATGCATGGTTGTATGCTATCAAGTCACATGTGCATTGCATATTATTCCCTGGGGCATTGATGAGAGAGTGTTAGGAGCCACTTAGGAGTTGCTGGTATCTAGTACTTATCTGTAGGCCACAATAGCCTCCGCGTGATTGTTCACCTGTCTACTCGTTATACCAGTTAAAAAGCGTCAGTCCTGCCCCCGAGCTCTAGGGGATTTGTGATGATGGTGTGATGCACCCAGCCTTCACGTGATAGTGGTACGCCAGTAGGATACTCAATGTATGTTCCGAGTATGAGACTTGAGGTGACTCAAGAGCAAATTGATGTGGGTCAACGATGTGATGTATTTATGATTTATGTATGGCTCATCTGATTGCATCATTTAAATTATTATTAAATTGTTGTTAAGATTATCTTTCATATTACGTGCAAGTATGTTGTGACTGTTTTTGAGATTTTTTTACTGAAAACGATGGCTTAAAGGTTCTTTAATAAAAATGGTTTTACATTGAAATAACGATTTGTGTCTACTCACTCTTTATTTTTGAACTACTCAGGTACGGTTGGTGTGCACGCATTCCGAGGAGGCTTAGTAGCTGCTCTGACATCAACTATCAAGTATTGGGACGAAGTTGACAATGATCGGGTGCTTCAGGTAGTAAAGTATAATGGTATTATCATCAAGCTCGACCCCTCTCTATACTTCCGCTGCTAGTGAAATGAGATCGGTTTTGACCGACTACATTCCCACGACTCATAAAACGACATTGCATGTTTTATTCATTTGGCTTCGTCTTCTAGACGTCACCGTCCAGATGTCTGCCAATACACCTTGACCTACATGCACTAGGTGGACTTTTTGGGTCGGGGTATGTCATCTTATCCCCTGAGGCCATGGCGTGTTGGATGAAGATTTGATCTATACCCGAGCCAATCTATGCCGGCTTGCCTCAAGAGATCCCAAAAAGCTCTAGGATTCAAAGAGAAAGAAACATACATGGATATTTGTGGTACCATCTTGGAAGAAAAAGAAACAAAGAAAACATGATGTTAATTTATGAAAAGGTATTATAAAATAGATCCAAATGGGCCAAGTAACAAAATCACCCGACAAGGGGACGACCCATTAGTGCGACCATCGAATGGCTTCACATAATAAAAACCTATCGCCTCTAAACATCTATGAAACCTCCCAACATTTTTGCCGGTTGTTGGTCATGTTCCATGACCACACAAAAAAGAAACATAGTCTCCACCATTCGCTTATCGACAAATCATCCTTCAGGATGAGGATGGCTGGAGACTTGGGTCATGTATCTTCTATAATCTCCATCCTTGAGGATGCACGGACAATGATCTCGAAGATCTGATCATGGGCACGTAACTTCCAAAAGGTAGAATTGGAAATTCCAGGATGGATCATTCATCATGGAGCACACTAGATCTCTAGCTGTATTCTTTCAAGGCTTGGGGCAGAAGGGCCGCTTGGTAAGGGTTTAGAAAACAAGAGAACCTTTGCTAGATTGGAAACCAAGCGGTGGATGGATTTTTTGAAAGATGAACCCCAAATATATGTCCCTAAGGTTTGATTTTTGGAGCACCTTTCTCGCAACCACCATTATTTTGGAGGATTGAAGAATATCCAGAGACAGATAATGAGGATAAATTAAGAGCCCACGAGGGTATCTTACAATTAAGGGTCCACATTCCAGCCCAAATCTAAGCCGAGAAGAGGGCATAAGAGAAGACTCCCTCATGAAAGGAAGAGAGGCTCAGAGTTCTCAGGGTAGGTGACTGAGAAAAACGACCTCATTTGAAATTGGGACACGAAGACATAGAACAAAATGACACCCTGAATCAGACATGAAAAATGGATCTTGGATGACGTCACCATTGCCTTCCAAACAAAAAAAAATATATTTTGAGGGATAGTGACATGAGCTTGGAAATCCAGGCCGCAGATCCATAGAGAAATGGTACCTGGTTTTGGGGTTAGAAATTGAGGTTTCTTTTTTTTTTCTCTTTCTAGAGACAAAATCAGAAGCCATGGCTTTCTTAGAAAGACAAGTTTCTTTAGGAACGACAAATAAATGGGATGATTTTTTGGTTTGTAGTAAGGAAATTTATAGAAGGGGAAGCGTGTATGCACACAAATGGTAGGACCATCGCAGTCGTGAATAGAAGGGAAACTTGAATCCGAAAGCCCTTCTAGGCCTAGAGTTTTTGAATTCAAGGGGTAATGTTTACACCTGAAAGATACCACTACGGGCATGGGGAAGTTCTTTGAGAAATTAAACACCCAAATCTGACTAAAAGCCCAAGCACAGATAGTATCCACATCTGGATCATGGGAAAGCGCGAGAAGTAGCCCTCTTCTTAAAGGACAACCAAATCAACTCAAACAAACAATTGATAGAACATTAATCATAAAAACTGCAAAACCATCAAAAGTTTTCTTTATTACTCAAAAGCTAGCTTTCTTGTCAAAACTTGTCTCTTCAATCTAGGATCAAGATTCAGTTCTCATCTCAACCCTTCTCAGTTCTCATGAACAACAAGCTTTCCTTTCAATCCGACATACATCCCAAGTTCGTTTCCAGAGATATCCCAACCTTTATAGTTTATTCCGACTAGCTTTTGATGATTGTTTGAAGATCATTACTCTCATTTTGACTGCCTCCAACCAGTCTTTGAGACCATCACACCTTCACAACCTCTCTCTCTAACATCATCATGTGTTTTTACTGCTCTACTAACACCTTTGGTATGATTTCCAACGAATGTTCATCATGTTGATGGTCTCTCGACCACGAAAGTTAGCTCATGGCTTATTCTAGAGATAATTTACTTGTAACGACCCATCCCGAGTTTACGAGATTAATTAAGGACTAATTGATGATTATCGAGACTAATCAAGGATTAGTCGAGGATTTTCGGACGAATGGTGCAAAATAACAATTTTGCCCTTAGAATGGACAAAAAGTTAACTTTTGACCCGGGAGTTCAAATGAGCGAGAACCGAGGACTATTACACAGATAGAGTCAATAAGAGTCCGTAGACAAACGGCACGTCGAATTAGCCCTCGTACGAGAAAGTTACGAGTCACCGAAGGTTCACAGTACTATTGCACGATTTACTAGATAAGTTGACTCTTGTCATTTTGTGGGCCCAGATATTTTGGACATGCCCAATAGATGAGTGACAAGTGTTACTCATCCATTGCCCTTCCTTTACATTCATGCATATCCCTCCATTTTCTCTCTTTCGTTCAACCAAACCCGAAAACCCCAAAAATTCTTTCCCTTCCCCATTTGTATTTGGTTGTAGGCTAAGAAAGTGACTGAGGGTGAGTGTGGGACTTAGAGGAGTCGTGGAAGGCGGTAGGATTGCCGTGGACGGAGGAGGAGCCTAGAAAACCAAGGTAAACCCGAGACCTATTTTTTTTTTAAACTCAAATTTTAGATTTAAATGTTTAGGGATGGTTATGAGGATTGCGTTATATTTGTTGGGTCACTGCGAGGATAAGGAACCAAAACAGCAAGGCTAATGACGGTTGGGCAGCTCAGGAATGGAGCTAGAAAATAGGTCGTGACTGTTCGATCGTGCCAGGTAATTTCTAGCCTGTTGTTCATGATTTTGAACCAATAGATCTTCTCTAGGGACCCAAACGACCGTGTAGGAAGAAACAAAATTGAAAACGGGTAAGAAATGAGAGAGTCAGAGTAAGTCGGGTCGCGAATTTGGGCAACCCATTGTAGAGGCCCGGGTTGACCCTGACAGAGGTCGAAGACGATGATGATGTCATCACTTGACATGTGTCAAAGGTGGACTAGTAGTAACGTGACACGTGTCACATGTCAGTGCCTAGTTAGCACTGACATGTTAGTGATGTAGCCCAATTAGGTGTTGCCACGTGTCACTGACATGGCAGTGATGTGGACGAGTGAGTAGCTGACATATGGCAATGTCAGATCTGACACCTGTCAGACTTGTTAGAGATGACGTCATGCTAATTTCAGTGATGACGTTAGCATTAACCGTTGACTACTGGCATCAGCGTTGACTTTACTGACATTGGCAGTTAACTTTGAGCAACATTGTCTTTTGCATTGACCAGCGCTTGGGGACACGTGGGCGCAAATCTCGAGGTGGGACCAGTGTAATTTTAAAGCTTTCGACGATCCGGATCCAATGGTGGTGGTTTCAGGTCGATCAGAGATCGTTAGGTTGATAAAATTGAGGTTTAAATCCTCGAGAAATGTGTTTGGGATACGTTCCTGGGCTGGGACTATTCATAGATTTTAGGTATGACCTTATAGAGTATGTTACTAACCTTTGGTATGATTTGGACAAGTCTGGATGATCCAGAGAGGCTTATGACACGTGTATTCAGGCGCAGTAAGGACGGCCTGTGAGTGGACTTTTGGTTTATAGATGAAATGCATGCATAATTATCTTAAATACTTTATTCTATGATTTGAGTTGAAATACTCGGATATCGTACATTGTTGATGATGTGGATTTTATGTGTAGTTTTATGATGTTGGGCTTGAGGCCCCATTGTTTTATGAAATATCGGGCTGGACGTCTAGTTGGTTTAAGGTATCGAGCTAGAAGCCCAGTTGGTTTGCAGTACCGGAAATGACTCCCATTTATGGTTTATGAAATGTGATTTCGAGTTTGGAGACCTAACTAGATTTGATTTTGGATTTAGTTTATGAAAGTCATACTTCGGGCATGAGGCCTAGTGGTGGATTTACGATGGTTTTATGGAAACAGAATGGATGAAACTATATTCCGGGCGAGGGACCCTTTGAAAAGATTTGAAATTATTTATGAAATGTTTTCCAGATACCATCCTATGAGTGGATTTTCTCTCCAGGTGTCAGGGACACTGGAGTTAAAGCATTACCTGAGAGGGGCCGCTCTACGTGAAAGATAGTAGCGAAGTCCAAGATCAGGATTGCTAGAGGTTAAAACCTCCAGCCCCCAAGAAGGGTCAGGGTCCTAGGTGGACCTTGGGGAGACTCGGCTTGAGGCCGAGGGGCACGCGTAGCTCATGATAGTAACATCTGGGATGCCAAGGATGGATTACAAGCATCTGGGATTCCAATGATGGTTTAAATATATTTTACCGTATTGGTATTTCGATATTATTAGATTTGGGCTGTGACCCACATACTTGGTTTTGGGTTGAGTTCACATATGACTGGTTTTGGGCTGAGTTCCCATATGGTTGATTTTACGGTTTTGGGTTAAGGCCCTAATGATTTGAAAAAGGAAATGGCTTTACTTAAGAAGCATTTTTCACTGAGTTTGGATTTGGAACACCCATGATTCGGTTTAAAGTAAAGGATAATAATAATTAGTTTTCGAATGTATGCATACTTTTAAATGAAGGGTATAAATGTCTTTTGTGAAATGTATTTTTATAAACTGTTATTTTGTCCACTCACAACTTCTAATGGTTTTTAATACCCTTCAGGTTGATCGCGGATGCCAGTTGTAGCATTGACCAAGACATCACACTCCACCACTGATCCTGGCATACTCTAGATAACCCCGAGCGGGTTAAGGTGAGGTTTATCCCTTGTCTGACACGTGGTGTCAGATAGGAGCATGGCACATCCCGCGTTAATCCCGGGGGGATTGGGATGGGTCGTGTCAAGTGGTATTAGAGCACGGTTTGGTCTTGGAGTGTCGTGCAGGTGTCAGATGTGATGTCTCTACGAGGAAAATAGCCCATCATCAAGCTGATAGTTAGGGTAAGATTAAAAGAACCTTAGTGGAAACAAACCCCGGTTGGGTTACGTCTAGCATCTTACGTCGTGGTTGAGTAGTGTTAGACTCGAGTAGGGCTGATTAAACCCAAGTAAGGCTGAGTTTCTAGTGTGCTAGTAGCTGGGAAACGTAGTGTGACAACTTTTTTGTGTTGTGATCGAGGATTGGTCTGAAACTAGGGCCGTCTAGTTGTTATTTGTTGGGAAAGTTTCCCAGAAAGTGGTACTTGTCGATCGGATCCCGGGGGTGGATTGATCAGTAGTTTTGACACCTTGAGTAGAGTGTCTGTCACGCTAGAGGTGGTTTAGACGTTGAGCTACGTCCGTGAGGACAAGGTTCAGGTAGTACATAGTGGTTGGTACCGGCGTCGAGTTCTTGCCGAAGGACGAAGTCCCGATAGCGGAGTACTTTTTGGTTTAGTCTGCACGAGGTGGTGGCAGACATAGCTATTGAGGGTGGTTGTAGTTGAGACTATTGAGAATTAGGTGACGATTGAGGAACATATTTCTTCCAGAGTTAGTAAGTACCTCGGGAAGCGGAGTTTTTCTTATTTGAGCAAAGGTTTGGTTGTCAGCTCAGTATCAGTAGAGGGTGCGACCCAGTCGTGGATTTGTCAGTTGTGTCGGGTTTTGGGAAGTGTGACCCGAGTAACAGTTGTGGTATCTCGGGTAGAGATGAGTTAGATGGAAATTTCAATAGTGACCGAGTGCTTTGGATGACGTAGAGGCGTCATGGGTATTCGTGGATTTGGGGAGCTAACGGTAATTCCCCGAGCCTTGAGTGGCAGACACGTGAGTTACTGTGGTCATTGAGCAAGACAGTGAGGATCCCGAGTGGTGAGTTGGAGTTGGTTTGAGTTGATTATAGGTATGGGATACTTGGGTCGGTGACAGGTTCCCTAGTGTTTGTGAAGACAGATGTTTAGTCTTGACTTGGTAAGTTGCACGAGTGTGGTGCTCGGAAGCTGATCCCATAGAGATGGGACGTACAAGCTAGTACTACATTGGTGTTAGTTGAGTGAACCGAGAAGGTTCGGTATGGTCAGGTTTGACGTTGAGTCAGATTTGTATTCCAGGACACACAGGACGTGTCGGGGTATTACCGAGTAGATCAAGGAGCTTGGAAACAGCTGGTTGTGCCAAATTCCTAGTTGGCTTTGGAGTGGTGTAGTTGTTGTTTAGCAGAGGTTTGGCAGGGTATGTAACCCATTTTGCGACCGATTGTTTGAAGGTACCGACAAAGTTGAGAGTGTAGTAGTCTAGTGGTAAGACTTAGCGGAATTGGAGGATCGGTTGACAGGACCGTCCCCTGAGGAACATTAATAACCGTGCTCGGTGCTGCTCCCGTCTGACATGTCAACTGAAGTTCCCAAATTACCCTCAGCATTTGCCAAACCAGGGATAATTGTACATGTGCCCACTCATGCCTCCACCTCCCGAATAGCCTCTATCATCGCGCCATGACCTGGAGCGTCAATAAAAATATAAAAGGTACGAGTGGACAAAAATAAATCAGTTTACAAAACATGTTACAAAAAAGACATTTCTACCCTCCACGTAAAAACCAATGCATGCATTCAAAATCATTTCATAATCCATTTCATTTCCAATATAAGAAAACCGTGTATGAAAACCATATACCATTTCCTTTTCTCAAATCCCGGGCCTTGGCCCGAAACCACAAACACGGGGCCTCAGCCCAAAATCATGAATCAAAATTCAAGTATGAGAACATAGCCCAAAATCCATAAAACCATATAAACCAGGCCACTGCCCAACACATCCGAAAACATCGGAAATCAATAGTAAATCACAAGTCTTTCAATCTGCTGGATCTTAATCACCGAGTCTTTAAACTCACATATATCAGGCCTTCCCGGGATATCAACGAGTCTTTAAACTCCAAACACAAACAATAGGCCTCGGGGGATATCACAATAATCGAGTCTTTAAACTCAAAACACATCAATCAAGGGCCCTCCCCTGTCATCAATCAACCGGGTCTTTAAACCCAAACCTAGATCCAACAATAGTACCAGGTCTTTAAACCCAAAACCATGTGTAATTCACAGTAAATCCAGAATCCATCGTAATCCAAATTTCAAAACCAAATCCGAAATCACATTTTATCGAAATGGAACTCATGTCCGAATTTCACGTTCAAATCCCAAATCATACTCACAAATCATAATCAAAACATCATCAAAACATGATACGCACAAATCATATAAAATTATCCACCAAACCATCATCAAAGCATAGGAGAAACCATAGTCTCGAAATACATGCAATTACGTATTGCATATCGAAATACGTGTAAATACGGAAATCGTAATTACCATAAACCATAATCATAGAAATCATCAATAGGAAGAATAGAAAACAATTATGCATGCATTGAAATTTAGAAAGAAAAGTCCACTCACACACCGTCCAAACGGCCCGCTTCCGAGCTGCACGTTTTTTCGTAAATTCCGGAAATCATAATTCTTATCCAAAATCAATATCAAAGGTCGCTAACACTTCAATATACCTCATATAATTTTCCCCAATTTTTTCAGGATTTAAATACGTATTTTAAATGTATACGAAAACTTCGGATACACTGAACACTATTGAAACGATATCCGATTTCCTCGAAACTAGTGCTAAAATGTTTGTTACATTAAAAGGAGCAAGTTTCATGTTGAACTCACCTCGAGATTTGGTCCCATGCACCCCCACGCGCCGCTGTGAAAGGTTGCGCGTGAAGTTCACGCGCTGCTACAGTGCAAGCACTGTTCATCGTTCTCACCCCGACTGTCTGTTAAACGGGTCGTTCAGCCCGCGTGTTGACCCGGATCAATTCCTACCAATTTGAACCTGAATTCCTCAATTGATCCATCACATAGCATCGCAACCAACTTAATTAGGGGTCTGTAATATTAATTTCAATTCTAATTACGTCCAACTATCCAACTCGACTCAAATTTGCGAAGACTGTTCATCAGTCAATCCCTTCAGTATTCATCAATTTCTTTGAATTGATCAGTTAGGAAGCATCATAGACTCATTTTAACAATGATTTTGAAATCAATTTCACAAAAACTTACCCCCTTACTCAACTCAAGCTCGAAAATTCCAACGGTTCGCAGGTCCTGTTCTTGATCAATTCTCTTCAATTTTGGTATGGTCTTAATCAGAAGAGTTCCAGAAAGCTCACACAAGCCCCAGTTGTAGTCATCACGGCCTCTAAGTTAGAATTCGAATTTTTGGAACCTTTGAATTCCACGGGTTTGGGTTTCGGGTTTCTCTTCGGGTTTTCTCTCTTGTTTTCTTCCTATCTCAGTCTCTTAATCCTCGCAAATTCATCAGTTTCCCTACACGCTGTCGAATGGTTATTAATTTGTTCGAATCAAAATGAATTTGAATCCAATCCCCTGTTTTCTTCGTTGTCTTTATCTCTTTGAATTATCAATTGCATTGGCGATGTAAGGACACTCATCCACTCAATCCTAGTGCCAGGTGTCCCTCATTGGTTTAACATAATCTCAACATACTTGAATCAGCCTTTTACTTGCCCCAACCCAAATTACCAGTTTGCCCATGCTTTCACAATTTACCAAAATGCTCTTCACACTCCTAAACCTGTAACATGGTTGTCCGAACTCCGATTGACGCGTGCTGCCTGTCTACGGACTCAACGTCTCGAGACCTACCCAACGATCTTCGAATTACGTGAAAAGTCCATGTCGTTTGAAAATTCAACAAATTTCCTCTTTTCAATCAAATTACCAAATTACCCTTGAACTTCCAAACATCATAACTTTTTCCTCGAATTTCGGAATCGGACGTGCCACTTGTCCATGAACTCGTGACATCCCAAACTACGTTACAGTCATCGGTCAAAGTCCGTTTGACCGCTCGAACCAAAAGTCAACCGTTCGCCCAATTCCAAGGGCAAAATCGTCATTTTCTTCAATTTTTTTCAAATTTTCCTTTTTTTGAATTTCCGGGTCGTCACATCGGTTGACTTGGAATGTCACCGATATGAGACCCAATGTCCCTTTCGATGGAACCTCAGGGACTGGTTTCGATCAGAATAAAAACACGCCTCATTCTACTAGTAAGTATACTTCCTCTCTAGTGAATTTCCCATCACCTTGGATGGTATGAGTTGTCAGGTTTTAGCTGAAGTAAGGAGTGACTTGGTAGTGGAAGAATCAGTAAAATAGTTATCAACAAATATTATTGGTTGGTGCTTGGTGTCACCTGTGTTATTGTTGAGAGGGTATCATTTTGATGAACCCGTGTTGGTTATGGGTCATTGGGCAAAAGAGTTATTGTGGATCCTAGATTGATCAGGTAGTGCTGAGACGATCAAGGTGATCGATGTTTAGTAGGTGAGTTGTTGGTCAAGTTGGTTAGAGCGCGAGTGGTCTGAGGACCGAGAGAGAATTTGGAATTGGCGGTGGCCAGTAAGGAGTGACTTGGTAGTGGAAGAATCAGTACAGTAGTTATCAACATATATTATTGGTTGGTGTTTGGTGTCACCTGTGTTATTGTTGAGAGAGTATCAGTTTGATGAACCCGTGTTGGTTATGGGTCATTAGCCGAAAGAGTTAGTATAGATCCTAGATGGATCAGGTAGTGCTGAGACGATCAAGGTGATCGATGTTTAGTAGGTGAGTTGTTTGTCAAGTTGGTTAGAGCGCGAGTAGTATGAGGAACGAGAAAGAGTTTGGAATTGGCGGTGGTCATTCAGGATGAATTTTGATGTCATTATCTTTGCTTATCCTGCTCAGAGGACATTACCATGGGCTAAGTGAAGGAAATCCTCAAATAGGGAGTAAGTGGTGACAAGTGTTATAGCTTCCGAGTTGGGATCGCAGGAATGTTATTATATGAGAAATAAAGACAGAGGTTGGATATGGGCATGAGTACTGATATTGGATTCACTCAGAGTGGACGAGTGTCGGTGATTGCCAGGTGGAGGCTATCTCTATGATTGCATTTTGTTGATGGGACCGATTTCCTTCCGAAGTTTATCTGGTGTGAGATTTTAGTTAAAGGGGAAAAATGTTGGCTACTGCTCTAGGTTGATTATTCCGCATGTTAGTGGGAGTTGCCACAGGATTAACAAATGAGACGATACGTCGATTATCAATCAGAAAAAGATGAATAGTTGATGCCTTAGATAGGATGTTAGTGGATGTGAATTAGTTTGAATTTTGAGGAGAAAATCATTTTAAGGAGGATAAGTTGTAACGACCCGTCCCGAGTTTACCGGATTAATTTAGGACCAATTGAGAATTATCGGGACTAGTCGAGGATTTTTGAACGAATGGTGAAAAATGACGATTTTATCCCTAGGAATGGGTAAAAAGTTAATTTTTGACCCGGGAAGTCAAATACATGAGGACCGAGGACTATTACGTAGATCGAGTCGATATGAGTCCGTAGACAGGCGGAACGGCGAAATTGAACCTCGTATGGGAAAGTTATAAGCCACAGAAGGCTCAAGGTACTATTACACAATTTACGAGATAAGTTGACTTTTGTATTTTTATGGGGCCAAGATATTTTGGACAGGCCCAATATATGAGTGACAAGTGTCACTCATGCATTTCCCTTCCTTTACATTCATGCATATCCCTCTATTTTCTCTCTTTCGTTCAACCAAACCCAAAAACCGCAAAAATCCTTCCCCTTCCCCTTTTGCATTCAGTTGGAGGCCAAGAGAGTGACTGAGGGTGACTGAGGGGCTGAGAGGAGTCATGGGAGGTGGCAGGACCGACGTGGGCAGCAGAGTAGCCCAGAAAACCCAAGTAAACCGGAAACCCGTCTTCTTTTTAAAATTCAAATTTTCGATTTGAACGTTTGGGGACGGTTCTGAGAATTGGGTTTTGTTTGTTGGGTCACTGTGACAATGAGGAACCAAAATGGGAAGGCTAAGGATGACTAGGCAGCTCAAGAAGGGAGCTAGAAAACAGGTCGTGACTATTTGATCGTGCCAGGTAATTTCTAGCCCTTTTTTTCGTGATTTGAACCCATAGATCTTCTCTAGGGACCCCGTGTAGGAAGAAACAAGATAAAAAAAGGGTTAGAAATGAGAGAGTTAGAATCGGGTCGGGTCCCGAGTCTAGGTGACCCGTTGTAGAGGTCCGAGTTAACCCGAACAGAGGTTGAAGATGATGATAACATCATCTGATGGCATCATCATTTGACACGTTTCATAGGTTGAACAGTAGGAACGTGACACGTGTCACATGATAGTGCCTAGTTAGCACTGACATGTTAGTGGCATGGCCCAATCAGGTGTTGCCACGTGTCACTGACATGTCAGTGAGATGGACCAGTGAGTAACTGGCACGTGGCACTATCAGACCTATCAGAGATGACGGCATGCTGACATTAGCATTGATCGTTGACCATTGACCTTTGACGCCAGCATTGACTTTTCTGACGTTAGTAGTTAACTTTGACCAGCGTTGACTTTTGCATTGACCGGAGTGTGGGGCTCATGGGCGGGAATCTTGAGGTGGGACCAATGTCATTTTAAAGGTTTCGACGATCCGAATCCAATGGTGGTACTTCCAGGTCAATTAGATATTGTTAGGTTGGTTAAATTGAGGTTTAAAGCCTCAAGAAGCGTGTTCGGGATGCGTTCCAGGGCTGTGGTTGTTCATGGGTTTTAGGTATGACCTTATAGAGTCCGTTAGTGACCTTTGGTATGATTTGGATAGATCCAAATGACCCCGAGAGGTTGGATTAGCCCGGATAGGCTTATGGCATGCGTATCGAGGCGCATCAAGGACGGTCTGTGAGTGGACTTTTGGTTTGTAAATGAAATCCACGCATAACTGTTTTAAATACTTTATTCTATGATTTGTGTTGAAATACTTGAATACCGTACATTTTTTATCATGTGGATTTTATGTGTCATTTTATGATGTTGAGCTTGAGGCCCTGTTGTTTTATGAAATATCGGGTTGGACGCCCAGTTGGTTTAAGGTATCGGGCTGGAAGCCCAGTTGGTTTGTAGTACCGGGCATGACTCCCATTTATGGTTTATGAAATGTGATTTCGGGTTCGGAGACCCCTAACTGGATTTGGTTTTGGATTTGGTTTATGAAAGTCATACTTCGGGCATGAGACTCAGTGGTGGATTTACGATGGTTTTATGGAAACAAAATGGATGAAACTATATTCCGGGCTAGGGCCCATTTGAAAATATTTGAAATGATTTATGAAATGTTTTCCAGATACCATCCTATGAGCGGATTTTCTTTCCAGGTGTTAGGGACATTGGAGTCAGAGCATTGCCTGAGAGGGGTCGCTCTATGTGAAAGACTGTAAAGAGGTCCAGGATAAGGATTGCTAGAGGTTAAAACCTCCGCCCCCCAAGGAGGGTCAGAGACCTGGTTGGACCTTGGGGAGACTCGGCTTGAGACCGAGGGGCACACGAAGCTCATGATAGTGACATCTCGGATGTCAAGCATCTGGGATACCAAGGATGGTTTAAATATATTTTACCGAATTGGTATTTTGGTATTACTGGATTTGGGCTGTGGCCCACATACTTGGTTATGGGCTGAGTTCCCATATGACTGGTTTTGGGCTGAGTTCCCATATGACTGGTTTTGGGCTGAGTTCCCACATGGTTGATTTTACGATTTTGGGCAAAGGCCCTAATGATTTGAGAAAGGAAATGGCTTTTCTTGAGAAGCATTTTTCACTGAGTTTGGATTTGGAACACCCATGATTCGGTTTAAAGTAAAGGATAATAATAATTAGTTTTCGAATGCGTGCATGCTTTTAAATGAAGGGTATAAATGTATTTTGTGAAATGTAAGGTCCACTCACAGCTTTTAATCGTTTTTAATACCCTTCAGGTTGATCGTGGATGCGGACTGTAGTATTGACCGAGATATCACACTCCACCATTGATCCTGGCATACTCTAGATGACCCCGAGTGGGTTAAGGTGAGGTTTATCCCTTATCTGACACGTGGTGTCAGACAGGAGCATAGCACATCCCGCGTTAATCCGAGAGGGATTGGGATGGGTCGTGTCATTACTTCACGAAATTCAATCTATAACGCGAACATTTAATTTATGTTCTAAGTGTTTACATATTCCCTTTCCCCTTTACGTTTTGGCTCCTTCAATCTTGACTTTGGTAACTGGAAAATATCAACCAATGGTTCTACGGCTGCTTAAGCCATATGAATATCTTCGTGTTTTGATTCAGTATTCAAATGGTCTGACCTAGAGAGGGCGATCTGTCTAACTCCCTCCTCTAACCCTGAATTGCACGTCGCTAACATAAACACGCCGACATTAAATATGGACTAGGCACAAAAGAAAATATTTAAAGGGCTCACAATAGGCAAAACAAAGAACAGTGCAAGCAATGTAATGACCTGTACCAAATTTTCGGGATTATTTAATAAATAAATTAGGATTAGTGGGACTAATCGGGGGTTAGACGCGAAATTATGGACGAACAGTGTGAAATGACCATTTTGCCACTAAAAATTGATAAAAAAATTAACTTTTGACCCAGGAGGTCAAATACATGAGGACCGAGAACCATTACGTAGATCGAGTCGATACGAGTCTGTAGATAGGCGGCACGTCGAAATTGGACATTCGACGGGAAAGTTAGGGTCACAGAAGTTTTGAGGTACTATTGCACGAAGTACGAGGCAGGTAAACATTTTCCTTGTTGTAGGGCCCAAATATTTGTTTTAGGCCCAATGGATGAGTGAAAAGTGTCACTCATCCATTGTTCACCAAACACACATACATGCATATCTCTAACTCCTATTTTCATTCGAACCACCCCGAAACCCAAACCACCCAATCCTCCCCCCCCCCCCCCCCCCCGGTTGCTGGATCGATTGAGGACCCCTGAGAGTGACTGTGGAACTCGAAAACCGTTTTTGGTTCAAAAATTGAAAATGGAATTTTGGACGTTGTTGAAGGTTTGGGCTGATTCTAACAGGATCTGGGGATCAAGGCAACCTCATGGAGGTTATTTTCGAAGGAGGTGGTGGTCTGAGACGGCTGTAATGGAGGAGGAAAACCAGGGCCACTGTTCATCGATTCGAACAGGTACTTTCAATTCGATTTTCTCAATTTTGATTAGGGGGATCTATTCCTGTGGATTGGATGATCGTACAGGAATCAACGGGATCGATTTTAGTTGAGAAATGGAGGAGTTTGGATCGGGTTGGGTCGCGGGCCTGCTCGATCGGCTACAGTGGAACGGGCTGACCCGAACAGAGGTAAGGGATGAGATGACGTATTTTGAGATGACGGGCTGACCCGCTATGTTATCATGTGAGGTCTGACATGTCTGACTGACAGTTTTCAGGGATGACGTCAACTGTTGACTGCTGATGTCACCATTGACTTTACTGACTTTAGTGTTGACTTTTTGGTCAACATTGACCGTATTTTTAACCCCCGCTTGGGGGCGCATGGGCACGTATTTTGAGATGAGACTTGAACCATTTTAAAGGTTTCGACAATACGAATCCAATGGTGGTAGTTTCGAGTCGATCATAGATCGTTAGGTTGGTCAAATTGAGGTTTAAAGCATAGGGAAGCATGTCTGGGACACGTTGACTTTTTCAGGAATGTTGGGGGTTCTTGATATGGACTTGTATAGGTTAGTAGTAACCTTTGAGTATGATTTGGACAGGTCTGGACGTTCCAAAGAGTATGGTTTAGCCCTAGAGAGGCTTATGACACGCGTATCGAGGCACAGTTTAAATGGTCTGTGAGTGGACTTTGTTTTATGAAATGATGCATGCATAATTGTTTTATATGTTTTATGACCATGATTTTATATGCCATGAGTGCATGTGATTTAAATATGATTTTCAGGGCATTTTCATAGGAAATACAATATTGCACGTAGTTCGAGATAAATGTTTTATATGAGGTTTGGGTTTCGGCTGAGTATAAACTACGTGCATGTGTTTTATGTGGTTTTGATGGTTTCACGGAGAGGTATGAAACCAAGAAACTGATTTTAAAGGTTTTCATGGAGATGCATGAAATTGAGATTTGGGCACGAGACCCAGTTGAAAAACCTTAACTTGGCGTGAAGTCAAGGATGATTTGGAAAGTATTTTGAAAATAAGAAATGGTTTTCGGATTTGAAAATATCTTTTGAGCATATGACCCATTTGATTTGAGGTTTGACTTAGAGTATAGTCAAACGTGAGATAAGTCGGGTTGTGACCCAATTACAAGATTTTATAAATGTTATTTCGGGCATGAGACACAGTTGTGCATTTGATAGGATTCGAGGAATCCTGGGATATGAAGTGTCATTGGACACGGGATTTTCGGGCTGTGACCCATTTGGTGATATTTCGGGCTTGTGGCCCTATTGATGATTTACAAGTTAGAATCCCAGACGATCGGGTTAGAGTCCCGGTCGATGATGAAATTCGGATTCGAGTCCCGGATGATATGACGCTCGCCTCCGGACTGCAGCTGTGTTCCTTCCGGAGAGGTCACAATGCAATGCTTGTTGTCGAGTAGCCGCTGGAGGCTATGGCCGAGTGAGGCTCAACTTAGGAGTGCTAATGTTATCTGAGATCGATCGGTGATGTGTTCACGATGATCTAGAGATGGTCGCGGAGGGTGATGTGTTTACAGCAACATGCTAGGATTGTGAGCAGTCATGAGATATTTGCACATGTGTTAGAATTAGAATCGTGACTGACATTGAGGATAATGATAGTGAGTAGAGATCCCACATGGTTTTGATTTGGGCTGAGACCCCGTACTTGTTTTCTATGATTTGTTTTTGGGGCTGAGACCTTATTGAGGTAATGGCTTCGATTGAGAAGCATTTTTCACTAGGATATGATTTGGGAAGCAAAACGTCTTACTTAGGAGAAAGTATTTGAAATGTTGTTATATGATGCATGCATGCTTTTAATGGAAGGTATAAATGTGTTTTCGTTAAATTGTTTTTGATAACATGTTCATTTTGATAACCCCGAGCAGGTGACAAGTTTATCTCTGGTCTGACACGTGGTGTCAGACGGGAGCAGGCACATCTCATGATAATCTAGGAGGATTGGGATGGGTCTTTTCAAGTAAGATGTCTGCTTGCTCCACTTTCGCTTGATTTGAACGATGATTTATGGGTCGCAATTCATAACCAACTTCTAATCTTATCTAGTAGCAGTCTCTACTAGTGACACGCTTACTTGAAGGCAGCTAAAATGCCAAGTCATCTAGACTAGCCCACCTAGGGCAGGACCGTGGCATCATGGCCCAAGACTTCCAGCCTCCCCTTCATTCGCCCTAGTTACTTATACTGCACCCCCTGTATCGAGTTATAGCAAAGAGATTCCATCACCCCCAAACACTTGCGTATCCGCTTCTTCAGAAGTGAGTCACCAAACGGTGACCCCAAATTCTACTACGACAATATTTTAACCACAAACACTACTTTTTTAAAAGAATTAAGTTATACTCACCTATAATATAATTATATATATATATATATATTAAAAGGGCAAGCTAAGTGAAAGCCAAATATAACGAAACTTCTTGCACAAGTGAGCCAAACCAGCTCAAGCTTGGAAAAAAACAGCACTCGGATTGAGTTTGAGAATAGTTCTTTATATAAGCTCCCTTCAAGTTTGAGCTTAATTTATTTATTCGAGTACCCAAGACTCGAGGTTTGATGTTCAAAGTTGTAAGTAGGCATAACTAATGCAACTTAATATTTAAGAAAGTAAAACAATGCCAAGAAAGTATTAGGATTGTAATAAGTAATGTGATTAATCAATGCCCTAAAATAGAATTCGAATTTTTCTTTTGTTTTAGACCAACATATGGCTTCCTATTTTATTTTTGAAAAAAATGTTATTTGGATATACTAAATTGACCATATTTAGTAATACACTAGATGTGTCAATCAATAAATGATGTTATTTTAATAAATTAAATTACTTTGTGCATCTACCTCGAGGTGACCATAGAAGAAAATATGTCATTAAATATAATCAATATAGTGTATCCAAATAACATTAATCTTTTTTTTTTGCTGATTCATAATTTTTTTTTTAAATTTTTTTTTCTCCCATCCCCTTCCCATCCCCTTCATCCTAAGGTCCTTTACTCCTTTGATATAAATTCTCAATAAACAACTAGGCAAAAGAAATAAATGCAGAGCAGCAGACAAAAAAACAAAGCTTTTTGTTTTCCCTTTAAACTCGTGCCCCCACCACATCATTCAACTCCAACGTAACTATTTTCAAAAACCCATTTGGAGCCAAAAGGATTTAAAATTCCCATGACAACCCGTAACCTTTTATCTTTTATATGAAACCATATATAACTCCCACAGTTTCATGAGCAGCTAGCGACACTTCTAAAATGGGTTGCTTTCTTGGCTGCTTCGGGTTTTCGAAGAAGAAAAGGAAGCGAAAACCTGCTTCTGGAGACCATGTAAATTCTCTATCTTTTGTTTCAGAATTTGTTTCATCGTACTATACAGTGCAGAAAATTTAAGCCCAAAATTGGGATCTTTTGTACTTTTTTTCTGCAGAGACGAGGAAGCTACGAGCCGTTGGATTCATCTCTGACAATTATTGGTGTTGACGGGCCAAAGGAAATTCCCAATTCTGATCTCATCAGGTCAGATATTAATGTTGCCTTTCAAAATTCAAACTTCAATGTCTCCTGCTTTGGTGATGAAATGTGAGTATTTATTTTCCTTTTCTTTGAATATTTGTTGGTTTCAGAGACAAGGCTAAGGAGCAGAAGTGCTTAAAAACCAGAAAGAAAGTTAGCTTCAATCTAAATGTCCAAACCTATGACCCTGTTAGGACCAGTTATAAATTCTTGGTGAGTGATGACGACGAAGAAGTTGAAAAAAATTCCACTGCATTTAGGGCAGGACCTTTTTCTTCAAACTACAGGTACCAAAATGTCCGGGACAGCTACGACGAAGAGGAATATATAGAATACGAGGAGAGAGAATTAGATGACGATGATGTGGAAGACGAGGATGAGAATGACATTGATGATCAAAGAATAAGCCAAGAAGGGCTTCGCAAGCAATTATCTAAACAAGAAGAATTATTGGAAAACTCAAATGGTGGGGATAGCAATATCCAATATGTGCATTCTGTGCTGAGTCCAGTAGAGAATCTGACTCAGTGGAAGGCAGCCAAAGCAAAAGCAGCAGCACCTAAACACCAAAAGGAGAACAAGGTATGTCAAGAACCCCGAATTTTGGTTTATAGCAGCAGCAGCAACAAATCAAGTTGTAACCAGTCCAGACCTCTGTTGCAAGAAATCCAAGTTAATGCCAGTCTTTCAAGCTGGTTAGATTCAAAAAGTACCCTTTAGTCCAAGCCTGGATTGATCATCCCCGGCAGTTGCACAGTTGATGTAATTCGAATTAAGGATCATCCCATCCACCAAAGTAATAGTATATTCGACATTGCAACCAAGATTGAAGAGAGTAAGAATGAGAAGCATTTGAGGGTTTTTTTTTTAGATTTTCTAGGACATTCTGGACAGAAGATCGAGTGTGATTTTTGAGGATTTGTTGTTTGTGTTTTAGTTTATGTTGTTCTTCTGCTACTTTGGATTGTCTTGTAAATGAAGATGCATGACAGATTGAACTTGTATTGGGGATTTGATTCGAGCACAGTACCTCGGGCGAAGGGTAGTTACTTATCTATCTTGTTAAGACTTTGAACCTTATTGTTTGTGTAAGAACTTGGCAGTAACTCAGTTAACGTTAACTGTAAAATATCCGTTGGCTATTTTGGAGGGTTCCCTTACATTATGTCAGATGTTGCGTGGGGACGGTGGTGGATTGCGTTTTAAAATTCTTCTCCACCTAGTTAGGGAAAAAGATGCCCAATAATGGGAGGCATCTGGAGGTTTGATGTAGAAACAGAATCAGTTCATCAATCATTTGGGAATATAATTTCAAAATAATTCAAATTGCACGAGTCAATAAAACTAAACATTTGCCTTGTCTAGATCAATAATGATTATACTAGAGTTGGTACATCTACTTCAAAAATAAACGGAATCGAAGTCTCTTATTAAAAAAATAATAATAATAAAAAAATAAAAAAGATCAAAGTATTCTGTCATTCTAAATACAGTATACGTACAAAATATGCACTGTAAAGTAAAGCATAAAAAATCTCAACTGTAATTAATATATTACATATTGTGGACATTATATTTCTGTTAGCCTTATCTGCTTTCGTTACCGCTAGATAGTCCACAAAGCTTGTAAGAGAGGTCACGTAGAGTAAAGCCGAAAGAATGGTACTAGACTTGGATGCAAGGCAGTCTCCACTGCCTTGCCTTTGGTATCAGGACCTTTGGTCCATTCTTAACACAGTATGTTAAAACTGAGCCAGTAAAAGTCATAAAAATCTGGTTCGATGAAATGGCTAAGTGACTTATCCAGAAAACAAAACCCGATAGTAGTATGGAATGATATCTACATAATAATACATATGCAAGAATCTGCATCCTCATCATCTGAATCACTAACGTCGCTGCAAATGAAAAGGAGATGGGGTAAGAAACTGATAACTCCACAATAACTCTAGAAACAGTTGTTCAACACGAGTGTAAATTCATATTGCAAGTAGCTAGGAGCAGGTATATCTATTTCCTGACTCAAAATGGGAGTAGGTTTACTCTATTTGTAATTTCATTTCCCAATTTTAACTGGCATTGCAAATAGAAAGGCCATGAGAGACTACTTAATTTTGGGGAAATGCATGAAAACAGATTGTCACAATCAATACAAGATAAGCTAAACCAACAGTGCTATGTATGATTGTATTTCCAATTTTATTTTTGCATGGGTGCACACAGACGCAGATATGGATGCACTAATATGCTAACAAGGCACATTTCAGTATAAAAGTGACCTCATGTGAAATCAGAAGGATGAGTGATTGATCAAAGGTTCAGCATAAGGCTTCACTAGAATACCACCAACATGAAGGTAACCGTCCTCAAAACAGTTTTGTGACAGGCCACAATTTTAGCAAGTACAATACAACAAACTAAGGCCAAGAGAATATATTACAATAATCAAAGATCATTAAGTCAATAGTAGCGTAGTCATGTGCTTCTGCATAACATCACAAACTGGATGGAAGCCCCCCATCTTCTAATCATCAAAAGTTTACGAAGTCTTCTCTTATGTACTAATAGTCATACAATGTGTCATATTGTCTAGAGTACATCCAGAACTAGCCAACCCAGCACTTATATGGGATGTCCAACTACCTATTTTCACCATCCTTCGCTTTAATTATATCATACTATGCTTCCAGCTAAAACTAATTAGCTGTTTAAACTAATTCATGGGTTTTAGAGTTTTGTAAATGATATAAGCGAAACAACATATTTTTTAGAGTCTTAAACATGAAATAACCAAAACAACATACACTTTATCATTTAATATAGTAGGCATAACTCAAAAAAAAAAAGACCACGAAAATGCCTCCAATAACTTTCCCACTATGTACAAGGCACAAAACTTTGATCTAGAACTCCAGGGGACAAAAAGCAAAATTGTTCTAGAATGACCCATACCATCAGGACAACTCAAGAAACCACAGGCAGACAAAGCCTATGTTTTGTCAGTCAATTTCTTTCATTCTTCAAGTTTCATCTCCTCCAAATATATGTTAGAAGGAAAAAAAAAATTCAGAGATACCTTCACGTTTTTGTACACACGCAAGTAGCCAACAAGAAATCTAATGGGTGCTACAAGGTAGAGGATGTCCAAGCAGGTGCCTTACGTAAATACGGCCAGGTTCTGAATCAGATGAATAAGAGGTCTATTTATCACGAAAAAAAGGGATACTAACTAACTGAAAAAGGAGGTCTCCCCTTGGGTGTAAAAATTACTTCTGAAGTCTATCCAAACTGATAGTGAAGAAATATGAACCTATGCTGGCAGGAAAACAAAAAGGTGGTTGCAGGCTTGCAGCTATGGTAGATTCCCAATGAAATAAACTTGAACCCCTAAGAAGAGTAATTGTCCAAAAGAGTAAGCGGGAAAATAGATAATGTTGAATAGAAGAATTGGGAATTGCTTACCATCACAACTAATGGGAAATGAAAACGAAATCAAGTGAAGATGGTGAATTCTTGAGTTGGCCTCGGAAGAACCAACACAACACATCAAATTTGATGAAAAAGAGCAGAGCAAAAAGAAAATAGAAGACAAAGACATTGCACAAGAGTTTACAGTTTTAAGGTACACTGTTTCCTCGATAAGATAGAAATACATGAGACGAGGCTAGTATCATATTTTATCTTGTAGTCTGACTTGTTCTGACATGTGTTTAACTGGGATCCATGAACAAGGAGGACTAATTGGTTAATCTTGAATTTTCACTCTAAAATTTTCCCATGAAGGCCTGATAAATGCCTTCAGTCTCCCCTAACATTTATCTCCTCAGGCATAATGGGAAGAAACGCTAAATTACTTAGAATGATTATATTAACCCCAGGCTGTCATCCTGATTCCTGATACTAGCCAGTTAGTTCTGTTAATGTAGGAGGCAGAAGTAACAACAACTTTGAAGAGGTCATGCTAAGCTCACATCAACTGAATCCACAGTTCAACTATTCTCAATGAACTTTGAAAAAAGAAAAAAAAAAGCATAATCACTATGGCATTTAGGACTAAAAGTGCCCATCAATTTAGATAGAATCTACAGTCTGACACGGCGGAAAAGGTAGTGTTTTTCACTATAATCAGAAAAAAATCAAAACATTTTCACCAGTCCACATACCAAATCAGCAGTCAATATAATGAAAACCACCTCATCCATACACCAAGTACTTCAGTTCACCCCCGTGAATGAACTAACAACAACTGACAGTAACATTAATATAAAATCAAAGCTCAAACAAGTAAAGTAAATCATAAAATCAGATCAGCTGGAGCAACAAACACAACAAGGACATTTAAAAAAATAAAACAAAATTCCTATACTTTGATCAAGACTATGCAAATGAAAGAAATAGAAGAAATATAAAATACCTTGGTTCGTATTCCAAGACCTCAACAAGCTTATTACCATTCTTATCATTCCACTGCACTTTCCGCCGAGATTTGTTCGATTTCCTTGACATACCGCCTTTCCTAGGTGGCAACAAAGAATTAGACTCACTATCTTCATCTCCATTACCATTTTCCTCAACTTTTTGAGAGTCTCTGTTATCAACCGACCTCTCAGTTTTACAGCCATTAGTAACATCCTTAGCATCCGTATCCATTAACAACCCACAGCACGACCGAAAAAACACACACCGGATAACCAATTCAACCAGAAAATCTTAATCCTTTTGTAAATTATCAAAAACCCAATTGACCCAAATCCCAGATGTCGACGAATTCACAAACCCTAACCCTGAAATTCAAATCTCGCAGATGGCTGGTGAGGTCGATTGCCATTTTCAGAAAAGTCAACGACCATTCTGGAAACGATCAGGGCTTCAATTGCAATGAAATGATAATAAATGAAAACCCACGAACAAAATCGAAAGAAAGAAAAAGGAACTCGGCAAGTATGAAGTCGGAAGATCACTGGGAAAAGTATGACATTTTAAGAGAAACTGACGGAAAATGTACAGTTTCTTTCTTAAATACTCCCAACCTAAACAGCGTGACTGATAATTTTGGTGCGAAAACTAAAAGAGATGAAATTGTTTTCGTCCACTTTTGTTTTGTTGTGTTTCTTCAGAAAGCGACGTATCAGAATCTGACAGTAAAAGAAAGCAGGTCCTTTTTTTTTCCTCTATTTTTGTTAATCGTTCTATAAAGATATTGAGAACCCCACGTGGCATAATCTGAGATTATGTTTGTGTGTCTGTGTTAGTTAATGTCGTTGTAACAGTGAGGAGTTGTACAAACCCGGTGAATAGATAACTTCATAACTACGTTGCTAAAAAAAAATAATAATAACTTTATAACTACAATACTATAGCTTTAAATACTTGTTTTTTTTTAGTAAGATAATTATTTCCATTATTAAATTCCAACTAGTTTTTGTTTGAAACAAGTGAGCATGAAAGAGAGATTATGAAAACAAGGGAAGCAAAAACTTGTAGCCTACACATAAAAAAAAGAGTGAATATGAAATTATGGAACCATAAATTATCGGAATATTTTAGAGCTGGTACGCGGCTAACAATTCCTATAATGCAAATATTACCCTTGGTAGAATTGACATCGACATGTTACGATCTGTGCATTAATTCAATATATTTACCAGCTAAATATATTACTTAATTAGACCGATAATAAATAACTTCTTATCGAATTATTTATTCATAAATAAGTGGTTACACTCGGTACAATCACTTATTTAATACTTTCTCCTTTAACCAATCAGATGCTCTGGTGACTCTCAAGGTTTCACTACAAATAGAAGACATCATCTCACTTCTAGAGGTAATCAAAAACTCCTGCAAATACTTTGTCGGTTTATTCTCTCAGAAAACTAACTTAAGCATTAGAATGTTTACAGTTGAACTACTCCCCTCCCCCACGGGATTCAACCTTAACCCCATTTGATTTTTGTTATTGCGTGTAGAGATTGAGAAGGAATTTCACAGAATCGGATGATTTTTGCGTCAACAATTAGTGCTTTCATTGAGAGCCGATTTGAGAAATACTCAAAGCGTGCTTTTTAGTTTTCCTTGGAAAAAAATTCATCATCACACTTTCAATACTTACCGTTCTTCACATAGCTAGAACACGCCGATCCACACAAGCCTCCGAGGCTGCCACATCCGCTGTTGTGATCGCTATCGTGAGCGAACCCCTCCCAGAAATTCCAGAAGAACCACTTTCCTGTCTTCTGCACGGCCCGCGCCACGCATCAATCCGCCTACCGTTTGGAAGGTCGGATTGGACACCTACGTTCAGTTTTGGAACGTTCCCCATGGCTGCTGCTAATATGAACCCCCTCACCTGCGACGGGGGCAGGCACAGCGTTCTTTTAACAGACAGACGGGCTGCTAGAGGGAGAAACGTCTCTAAGAGTCCTGAATTAGCTCCCCGCCGACTTGGACCTAAGGAGGCACTTGGACGCCCTGTGCAATCCGCATGCCAACACCCAAGAGCTAGGGAGACATGGTTCGTCGCATCTGTTAGAAGGCACATGACGTGCACCTCGACGTGCTACTCATCACGAGCAAGCTCCTAGGGGATCACCTCCGCAACTTAGATTGACACAGTAGGTCGAGCAGCTGAGCAACCAAGTTTGGGCTTAATCGGAGCTCTTACAACAGCTGTTGGGGGACATCGGGACATCCAGAACCTCCGAAAAATGCAACGAACCTCGTAAGGCATCAAGGGACATCCCGAGACGCGCTAGCAAAGATCATTTTTGCTGCCAGATAATGTCCCGAGACACATCGCTGAGCGACTCAGGGGAGGAAAGCCGCACCCCCAGAGCAGGAGCCCAAGATTGACCGAGGCCTTCAGCTCGAGAACGACTCGGAGGACGCCCTGGGCACTTTCACGCATTGAATACCCACGCGATAGCCGACGGCAGCAAGCATTCTCCCAAGTGTCGCGCAACCACTAGGATGGACAAATCCGCTATGACTCTAAAGGAACGGATGATCACAGGGAGGAAGACGAGACTTACTCTCCAGCACGCTTGAGAGCCATGCCCACAACAAATCGAAGGAGTCGATGCCATTTGACTCGACGCGGAAACCCCCATCACGAAGGCCCTTTGCACGCTGAAGACGTCCGAAGGATGCTAGATCGACGCCTCTAGGGCGTTTAACGCGACGGAGACTTGGAGGATGACCTTTGGTGCCAGATTCAGATGTCATCAACTTCACCATTCGTGAGGGACATTCAGGAGGAGCCGTTCCCTCAGTGGTTTTCAACTCCCAACTTCAATTAGTACAAGGGAACCTCTGATCCAATAAAGCACATCAATTATCAATTACTATCGGGGGGTCATGGTACCTCACAGGCCAACGATGCGCTCATGTGCAAAGTTTTCTAAGCCTCACTGCAAGGTCATGCGACAACATGGTTGAACCATCTCCCCCGGAGATCAATTGCTTCTTTCGAGGAATTGGTCCTTGCCTTCGTGAAGGAGTACCCACAGCTTCGCACCGTCGAAGTCAAGGATGACCATTTTTTCACCATCCAAAAAAGGTCTAAGGAAACCTTGCGGCAATACATCCAGAGGTATTGCGAAGAAAAGTCCCGCATCGTAGGATGCAGCGATCTCGTCGAGGCCATGGTATTCAAGAAAGGCCTACCGCGGGAGAGCCAGCTCTACGGAGACATCGTCATGAGCAACGCCCGAAGTCTCACCAAGATGTTGTCCCTAGCAGAACAACATGCATGCTGGGAGGATGAGAAAAACACCACACATGCCGCCGACCACATCGAGGAAGATGGACGTCCCACAAAGGTGTTTATGGCGCCAAAGGATGACGCTCACCACAGGAACTCAGTCGAGAAAGCCAACAAGCGCAAAGGGAACCCGTCATCGAATACGTTTGCTGGTACAAAGTCGAACACAAAATTTTTGGTACCCGTCCTCCAAATATACAATCAGATAAAAGAAAAGTCGTGGTTCGAAAGACCAGCTCCCATCAAAGACGACTATGAGAGGGCCGACAAGATAAAATGGTGTGCTTATCACAATTGCTATGGGCACAACATAAGCTCCTGCCAGACTTTCGAAAGATACCTCCAGGATCCCTTGAAGGAAGGACACTGCTCCGAGTACGTCAAAAAAAAGGCAATGGAACGTCTCGGAGACAAAGGCCCTTAGGAACCCGCACAAAAGATGCGTAGACACCATCATTGCCGAGTCCGAGTTGCAGGGAACAACTAGGAAACTAAATCAATGACCAAGTCATCATCAAGGACACAAATTTTGTGGTTAAAATTCGGCTCAATGCCTACTTTGCTCACATAGCATCTTTCAATAAGATTCAAGATGTTTCGTTTCAATGTCTAATGAAATTGTCTTATAGCCTACGCTTTTGTTTAGAAAGCACTAAGACTTCGTCATACGAAGCAGTCCAAGCCTTCACCCCGCGAAGCACTCTAAGCCTTCGACATGCAAAGCACTCCAAGCCTTTGAAATGCGAAGCACTCCAAGCTTCGACATGCGAAGCACTCCAAGCCTTTGTCACGCAAAGTACCCGAGTCTTCGCCATGTGAAGCACTCTAAACCTTCGTCACATGAAGCACTCCATGCCTTTGCCATGCAAAGCACCCGATTCTTCGCCATGCAAAACACTCTAAGCCTTCGTCACACGAAGCACTCAAAGCCTTTACCACGCAAAGCACCCGAGTCTTCGCCATGCGAAGCACTCTAAACCTTCGCCACGCGAAGCACTCTAAATTTTTTCCCCACGAAGTGAAGCATTCTAAGCCTTCGTCACACAAAGCACTCTAAGAATTTACCACGCAAAGCACCCGAGTCTTCACCATGCGAAGCAATCTAAGCCTTCACCACGCGAAGCACTCCAAACCTTCGCCGTGCGAAGCACTCTAAGTCTTCGCCCCGCGAAGCACTCCAAACCTTCGCATGCGAGGCACTCTAAGCCTTCGCCATGTGAAGCACTCCAAGCCTTCACCATGTGAAGAACTCAAATACTTTGCCACGCAAAGCACACCAAGTCTTCACTATGCGGATCATGCCACGTCTTCACCACGCGAAGCGCCCAAGGGTCGTCCTAGAGAGGCACATGGAATCATCCAAGAGCTTGACTTGTTGGAGTTAGAAATCTACTAAAAACGCTTCCAAACCCACCAAGAGGGGCAACCACTAGGCCATGATAAACATTGGGCAAACATTTTAACGTGCGAAGTCCAATTCTGCAATTCAGTGTACGGGGTGGAGATTCATTCAATCATAGATCACTTAATTTTTGTCATCCTGACATGAGGTCTACGTATTTAGAAATCTATGGAAGTCAGATTTCCAACGCCATTAATCTCACTCAATTCAGAGTTGTGACGAGTTCCCAGGGAACGTTTTTGTATACGAAGGTCAACTGCGCGTACTAGCGCACGAGTACGAAATTCATTTAGTCATAGATCACTCAATTTTGATCACCCTCACATGAAGTCGACGTATTTAGAAAGCTATGGATGTCAGCTTTCCAACGCCATTGATCTCACTCAATTCCAAGTTGTGACGAGTTCCCCGTGAACGTTTTTGTACACAACGGTCAACTGCATGAACCAGCGTACGAGCACAAGATTCGACCAATCCTACAAGACTCAATTCAAATCGTCTTGGAACAAGCTTGATGGAAGTAGAAAGGTATGGAACTCAGCTTTCCAACCCCACCAACGACACTCAATTCTAGAGCCGGTCCAAACATTTAGAGGCCTAGGGCAAAAATAAAAAATGGGCCCTCAATTCGCATACTTAATTATTGAAAATATAAATTTTATAAATTGATTATATTATATTTTTATAAAGAAGTATCGTTAATGTCAGGACTCGTCTCAATCCCCTCGAAATTAACGAGGGATGCTCTTGATCTCGTCTGACACGGAGTGTCAGACCAGGGAAAATTTGAACCTTTAGCTCGACTGGTTTCCAGAGTACGCCAGGATCCGGAGGAGGTATTTGATGTCTCGGTCTCTGTTATAGTCCACATTCGTAATCAACCTGAAGGGTATTGAAAACAGAAAGACTATGAGTGGACAAAAATAAAAGAGTTTATAAAAATATTTCATAAAAGACCTTTATGCCCTTCACTAAAAAACATGCATGCATAGTAAAACCATTTATCAAACCACATATGTTTCAATAACCAAATCCATGCGGACCCCTGCCCAAAACCATTTATAGAAATCTAGAATATAATAAACATATGTGGAATCTCAGCCCAAATCCATTTATCAATCATAAAACACAATTTCGCAAATCCAAGAAATCATGTTTATCAATATATATATATCATATAACCAATCCTGTCACGGTATCTAGAGCTACGCGCGTGCTACCCGGGGTCTCAAAGCCCAAGTCTCCCCAGGGTCAACCCATGTCAATGTCCGTAGATCAATGACCCTCCATGGGGGTATAATCCATAGTTTTTCTGAGAGCAAGGAACCCAACGGGGGCGACTCCACTCAGTCAGTGCTCCGTGACTACTTCGGGGTCCACCCAGGCCAACGACCCTCCCCGGAGGAGAAAATTCATATATAAAGGATGGCATACGAAAAATCTTTTGAAATCATTATTAAAACCTTTCAAGGGTTCATGCTCGGTCCCCATAAACCTTCATGAACCATAAAAACCTTTTAAGGGTTCATGCCGGTCCCTATAAACCGTCCTGAACCATAAATCCATTTATGGGTCCCCAACCCGAAATCACAATCGTAAAACATAACTGGGCCCTAAGCCCAAATCCACATACAAACTGAGCTTCCGGGCCGAATCGTAAACCAACTGGGCCTCATGCCTAATTTTGTAAACCAAATGGGCCTTGTGCCCGATACGTAAGTCAACTGGGCCTCAAGCCCGATACGTAAACCAATTGGGCCTCGAGCCCGATACGTAAACCAATTGGGCCTCCGGCCCGATGCCGTGTTAAATCAAATGGACTTCGAGTCCGAGGGTTTCCAAAACAAATGGGTCTCGAACCCGAGCTTACCTTTTCAAATCCAAAACCATTTCATGAAATCATTTCCAAAACTATAAGTACGGAAAATTAGTGTAAAACTGAAAACCTCGATTTACGTGCAAGCATGTAAATCGCCTCAAAATGCGTGAAACCAAGTAAATTAAAATCATCCAAATCATCATCATAGAATCATATGTATAAACCATATAAAACATTTATGCATGCATCACAATTTAGAAATCAAGGTCCACTCATAGATCGTCCTAAGCTACCGTCTCGATTTGCGTGCCATAAGCCTCATTGGGCTAATCACCATCACCGGAACTCCCAAACATGTCCAAATCAATTTAGAGGGTTACTAACTACCTTATTAACCTCTCATTGAAGCCCCGTAATTTTCCTGAATTTTTAACTATTTTAAAACTCGATCTTAAACCTTCGGATGTCCCGAATATTATAGAGACGGTGTCCGATCGACACGAAACCAGTTCTAAAATGTTCGTTACATCGAATAGATTAAAAGTCATGTTGAAGTCATCCCCAAAGGACCCACCATGCTCCCTCACGAGCTGCCCAAAAAGGCTGTGCGTGAGCCCACGCGCCAGTCACTATTCATTATCCCTTACCTCCAGCCGACCGGGTTCGCTGGTTCGAACCAGACCAGACCGGTCTAGACTGGTCCGGCATCCAATCTCCCTCATTTTCAATCCATTTTGTTCCCTTTTGATTCCTAAAGCTTCCTCTACTCAAAAACTATCTTCCTACAATCTCAAAAAACGAGAAAGGCCTTGGAAAATTACCTCTCCGATTGAAGAACGCGGTCTGATTTTTCGGCCATCCGTCTGGGCTGCATTGCCATCCCCAGCCCTCGAAATCAATCCCACTTGCCCCACAAGACCACCAGAAGCATAACCCAATCATTAGACTAGATCAAAAACCAACAAAAACCAAACTTCGAATTTTAAAACCAAAAGCCTATCGTCTCGGGTTCTCTGGCCACCGCCCACGGTGACCCGTGCCTTACCCACCATTCGGATTTTCATTCCTCACTCTCTAATTCTCGTTCAAACATGAAAGGAGATAGGTGAGGATGTGAGGGTGTGTGAGAATGGGGTTCACGGTTTTGTAGTAATGGTGAAGCTTTGATCAATGAGAGGGATATTTGCACGGGTTGAAGGGGGGAGAATGTGAGGTTTGTTGTGAGGATCCAGATAAGGGGACAGTGAGGATGAGGGAAGTGAGGAAATGAAGGGCTAAGATTGAGAGAGAGAGATTAAGGGATATTATAAAATAATCCCAAAACTATTAATATAATATTAAACCCACCAATCAACTTTTAGATCCACTTTTTGGGGTAAATGACCAATAGGATGAGTGACACTTGTCACTCATCCAAGGGTCCCACACTAAAAGTCAACCAATCAGATTTTGCCAAGTGTCCTCGTCTCGTAATACGTGCATAGTGCAATCGAACTTCCGTGACCCATAACTTTCCCGTTCAACATCCGATTTCGGCTTGCCGCCTATCTACGGATTCGTACCTACCCGATCTACGTAATGGTCCTTGGCCCTTGGCCATCGGACCTCCCGGGTCAAAATTCAAAATTTTACCCACGACTAGGGGCAAACCGGCCATTTTACACCGTTCGTCCGATTTCGCTTAACTAATCACCGATTAACCTTTATAATCCTTGAATAGTCACTAATCTAATCCTGGAATTCGGGACAGGTCGTTACAGTTAAAATTTTTGTTATGAGAAAACTCATATATTAGGACAAAACGCCAAACAAAGAAAAAAGAGTATATCATGTCCAAAACATTACATTTAATTTAGTTTTTTTAACAAATCTTATACTTTTTTGTAAAACGAGTAAGCAATTTGTAACTATATAAAATTTTTCATTCAAAACAAGAATGTAATTAAATATTGTTAAACTAAGAACTTTTGTAATAGTGACCTTATCAATTTAGGTGAGTTCCTTGAATTTTTCTTGACATGTGAAAAAGATGTAATTAAGGATTCAAAGGCACACAAAAATAAAACTGACATGTCTCTTTAGTTACATCTTTAGTTACAAAAAGATGTAATTAAAGAGACATAATTTCTAATTTCTAACAAAGAGCAAGAACTGACATGTCATTTGTAATGTTAGATTCGTGGCATAGACTTATAACATTGGTCCTTTGATATATATGAAGGGGTCTTCCCGTCGTATAAAACTACAACATCTATAAGGGAAAGTTGTCAAATGGAAGTGTTCAATTAGAGAAACTGTAATAGGAATTTTATTAAATTAAATTATCTCTTTTTGAAGTTTATATTTTAGGAATATCTCGGATAGGGTTTTTAGAAGGGGAGGTGAAAATGTTTGGATGTTTTCGATTGGAAAAGAAAATTGTTGAGAAATTGAGGTTAGGGTTTGAGAGTTTGAATGAGATAGCAAAAACTTAAAAATTTAGAACAATTGAGAATTTGATATTGATATTTAACCTTGGAACATTGAATTAGAATATTGAAACACTGTGTTTTCTTCTTGGAACTTTGAAGGAGGCTCTCATTCCGTTTCCCGCTCACTCGTATCCTCCGTCTAAATTATTATACATCTTACTTTTTTTGTTAAATGTAAAAAAAAAAACTTAATTTTGGGCCCTTCAATATTTTTGGACCCGGAGCCTAGGCCCCTCCCGCCCTCCCTATTAGCCGGCCCTGCTCAATTCGAAGATAAAACGAAGTCAAAATACCAAAATTATTTTATGAAGGTCAATATGCTGAAATACACAAAACGCTAAAAAAAGAATGGAAGGCTTCTATTAAAGAAAATTAAAGAAGTTATCAATTCACAAGTTGAATGCTCAAACATGTATTCAATGCTAAGATCTAGCTACGAGCCAAGAAGAATCGTGAAGCTCATCACCAGAAGCGCCACGACCTCAGAGTCTCTCCGTCAACCCATGAGCAAGTCTTGGAGGCCTTCGATCATCCCATCGAGGACTTCCAGTGATACATCATCCATGACCCTTTTCAAACAATGGGGGCAACCTACTCAACATCACCTACTTGGCATAGTTGGCTTCATAAAAGCAACTTCACCACTGCTTGACTCGACGATGGCTACAAAGCAGCTTGGCTTTCAACTCCAAGACGAAAGTTTTCACGCCACTTAGCTTCAGCGTCTAGATGATGGCATCTCCAAACTCTCTTCCTTCAATTAGGCAATGATGTACGACGTCTCAAGCTTTGCAGGGGGCATGATCGATCCTCCATTCTATGTTCCACCTTGCTACACCCTATTTTGAGCTCAACAAGGCCTTGAAGAGCAAGTCTCTGGGAGGTCATCCGTCATCCAAAGCAACTCCTTGGAAAGCTTCAATTACTTCATGGCACCACATGCACTTCGCCTCGCGTCATGGGAAGCCTTACTTTGAAGATGAAGTACATTTCGCCTTGTAGCTGAAACACAAATTCCCTTGCAGCTGGAGCAAGCCTCGAACTGGGTTGTGACACGTCACACTCCAAGTGATGGGACTCATTGCCTTGCACTCTACTGCACGTCGCCTGGCATTCTGCTGTACCTCGTCCTGCACTCTGCTGCACCTCGTTTTGCACTCTGTTCCACATCGTCCTGCATTCTGTTGCACCTTGCACCTTGCACCTTGCACTCTGCTGCACCTCGCGTCACACTCTGATGCACCTCGTCTTGTACTCTACTGCATCTTGCTCCTTGCACTCTGCTGTATCTTGCTCCTTGCACTCTGCTGCACCTCGCACCGCACTCTGCTGCACATTGCCTTGCATTTTACTGCACCTCGCCTTGCACCAAAGCATGACCCTCACTGTAGTGTAGCGTGCCTCTCCCTGAAGTTGGAATGCGCATCGCCTTGTGATTCGTCACACTTCAAGTCATAGAACTTCATGCCTCACCCGTTAAAGGTCTTGATGTTGGCTCCACCCGCACTTGAAGATGACAAGTCCACCAATCCACTAAATTCTTCTATCCACAAAGCACCACAAGTGAGTCAACTAGAAGAACGTCTTGATGTCAAGTCTGTCATCTCTTGAAATCATCTTGGGAAGCCATACCAGCAGATAGTCTTACGATGGTCACACCATAAAAATGAATTCTTTGAGACACCATCAAAAGTATACCTTTATGCGTCTTGAAATGATCGTCTCAGAGAGTAGAGCGCAGCACCACTAAAATCATTGCAATCGGACATCCACAGCTCTCAAAATCTGCAAAAGATTGAAACTGAAAAAAATAATATATATTCATTTATATATATATTAAAATAAATACATATAATATATTTTATTATAAATATATATTACATTCATTCAAAAGATTCACGTTTTTGCTTAAAAAAGGCAAAATGAAAAGCTGCTGTTAGGAGATAAAAAAAGAAAAAAGAAAAAAAAGTAGAAGGTCTTCACGCCGCATCCCTCCTTCTTCCTGCAGTAGCTGCAGCCAACTGCACGCGCCCAGCTGTCCCCGCGCATACGCCTTCAGCCCGAACTCACTTCAACCATCCAACCCTATGCATGCAAGCGCCGCTTCCAAATTTCGCACCTTGGCAGGCCACATCTGTAACGGCCCGGAACTTCAAAAAGGGAAAAAATGTAAATTAGGAAAATTTTTGTATAAAAATGACATTTTTACCCTTGTGAATAGTGTGGTCAAATGTTGAATTTTTATTTGGTAGGTCGAACGGACGTTGGCCGATGATTGTGACGTAGTTCGGGACGTCACGAGTCTGTAGACAGGTGGCACGTCCGATTCCGACATTCGAGGAAGAAGTTATGATATTCGGAAGTTCGAGGGTATTTTGATAAATTGGTTAAAAGGGGGGAAATTTGTTGACTTTTTACACGACAAGGATCTTTCACGTAATTCGAGGACCGTTAGGTAGGTCTCGATTCCCTGAATACAACGACAGGCGGCACGCCGTCATTGGACATCAGACGATTTATTTATAAAGCTAAATGCGCGAGGGGCAAAATGGTAAATTGGACGTTATGGGTAAAATGGTCTTTTGGAAACTTTGAATTGTGTGAACAATTGGATGAGGACACCTATGCTTGAGGGATAGGATATTTTTACTGAGAACCAGAGAAATGAGGACATATGTCCATCATCCAGTGGTTTCTAGCCAAATCTTACACGGTTAAGCAATTTTAAATAGGATGAAATCGATTAAAAGAAAAACAGAGACAGAGAGAGCAATCATGCAGTTGGTTCAATTGTGAGTCGTGTGTGAGCTCAGAGTTATTGAGTGAGAGATCAGGGGCGTGTTTGTGACCTGTGTGAGTGTGTCTGAGTGAAGAACTGGGTGAAGAGAGTGTGTGAAAGTGAGGAAACAGGGACAGAGGGGGAAGAAAATGTGAGCAACTGTGAAGGTCCATACTGTTGTGAAGCTATCTGTGGTGGTTCTCAATGAGTGCCAAACGACGTCTGACGACGTGAGGAGTGTGGTGGTACCCACGGGGGAGAAAGGGAGTGAAGGTAAGCAATTTCAAAACTCTGTTTCTCTGTCCTATTCAGAAATGGCAGTTTGGTTTGTAATTGATGAATACATAGTTTGGGTGCTTGGTTTAGCCTCTGAAGGTTGCTATTGGACTTAGGAATTCAAAATCGTGACCGGAGGAGTCTGTGGTGGCCGGGAACAGAGAGGTGGATCTCAGGTTTTTCTGTTTCGAACATGGGAGGTAAGAAATAGGATTTCTTTTCGTGATTTAGTTAGTTAAATCAAACCTAAACTTAAGGACGAAGCTATGGGAGAAAAAAGGATCGAAAATGGTTTGGAAATGGATGAAAACCGGCCTCGCCGACTCAGTTGGACCGGGCCGGTCTAGACCGGTCTGAACCGGGTTGGCTGGAGGTTGACGACGATGAACAGTAACCGCGCGTGGCTCCCACGCGTAAACCCATTAGGAGGCGCGTGAGGGTGCGTGAGGCTTATTTTGGTTAAGTGTTCAACATGCTTTTCACTCTTATCGATGTAACGAACATTTTGGGACAAGTTTTGAGTCGATCGGACAACGTCTCGGGGTAGTTTTGAGTGTCCGAAGGTTTAGGGGTTAATTTAATTACGTTTAAAAATCCTGAAAAATTAGGGAAATTTATGTGAGCTTAATTGGGATGTTTGTGACCTGAAATTACGATGTTTGACAGGTCGGGACATTACTGAGACGTCCGAGGAGGGTGCAGGACACGATTGACGCGTTCGGACTTTGTGAGTGGACTTTTTTTTTCTAACCGAGCATGCATAACTGTTTTTATCTCCTTATTCCATGTTTCCAAATATAGTTTTATGTTTTTTATTACGATATTTCTGCTTTACATAATTATATGATTTTTGAGATGTTTCTTCTATTTATACGTTTTTCGACACATAGTTCGAGATATGGATTTTTGCTGTGATTTAATAATGATTTGGATACTTTGGAACTTTAAATATGATTTGATGTTAATGATTTATAATGGATTTTGGAAAAGTGATTTCGAAATGTGATTTCGGGTTTTGGAACCGGATTTCAGGAATGTGATTCGGGATTTGGTTTTGAAACTTGAAAATGGATATCTGGATTTGGATTCGGAATGATTATTTTGGATGTAGACTTGGCTTCAGAATAGTGATTTCGTATTCGGATTTGGAAATGGTTTTAAAATGGTTTTGGATTGGATTTACTGGATCTGGTTATTGGGTTTAAAGACCCGGATATGATATGTGACGGGGGCGGGCCCGGATTGGGCTTAAAGACCCGGATTGAGTTTAAAGACTCGGGAGTTTAAAGACTCGGGAGTTTAAAGACTCGGATATTATGATTTTCCCAGTAGGCCTATTGAGTTTAAAGACTCAGATTATATTGAGGCCTGGATTGAGTTTAAAGACTCGGATAGATCCAGCAGGTTCGATTTGTTGATGTTATAATTAGTTTTCATGCTTTTATGATGATTTTCCATAATGATTGCTATACGGTTTATATAGTTGTTTTTCAGATACTTAGTTATGCATGCATGTTTTGAAACGGTGGGTAAACCCTGGTTTGCTTTTAAAACTGTTTTTATAACTCTTATTTTTAGTCCACTCACACTTTTATGGTTTTTAACACCCTCCAGGTCGTGGTGTGAACGTTGGGGCTAACGTCGAGGCAGAGGCATAAAGTTTTTCCCGTTGCGCGTGTAGTCAGCTCACAGTAGGATTTTATTCTTATCTTGTACTGTTAACTATGTTCTGTGCTACTATTGACTGGTTGTATTGTAACTTCTTCCTGGTCTGACAATGTATTTTTTATGGTTATTGCGGTTATTTTGGTCTTTTTAAGTTCGGTTGTCAGACGGGAGTAGGGTTCGTCCCGGTTATTGAGGTGATAATCAGGGTGGGTCTTGTCAACATCAAAATTTCGTGTCTTGGCACTTCGCAATCTACTCACCTCCCTCCCAGTCTACACAGGTCAACAAACCGCCCAGGGTATTTGAAAAAAAGAACAAAAAAAAGCGGTTTCTAGCGGCCTCTACCTTGCCAAACGGCGGCTCGGATTCCCTTTACTACAACAATCGTTGTCGTCAGCCTCTTTCAGTAACAAAGAAAAATTAGGGTTTATTTTTCTTTATAAAAATAAGAATCACATACTCTCATTTAAATAAGGAAAATTAAACAAACTCTAGTAGTTAATTGGGCTCGCAAAGCCAACTCAAAGTAGGATTACAAGCCCAGAGAATTTCTTTGGGGATAAGATCAAGGTCAATCTCCAGCTACATATGGGAAAGAAGAGTCATACTTCCATATAACAATATTAAGATGTAGTTTACTAGAACTAAAAGGAAATTACATCTCTTAGGATTCCTCGAATTCCTAAGCGATGTTGGAGCATTTGTGGAACCGGTACTTACCGGAATATTCTGGAACTGCCACGTGGCTAACAATTCCCGTAATGCCAATATTACCCTTGGTAAAATTGACATCGACATGTTACAATCTCTGCATTAATTCAATATATTTACCAGCAAAATATATTAATTAATCAGATCAATGTCGATAATAAATAACTTCCCAGCGAATTATTTATTCATAAATAAGTGGTTACACTCGGTACAATCACTTATTTAATACTTACTCATTCAACCAATCAGACGCTCTGGTGACTCTCAAGGCTTCACTATAAATAGAAGACATCATCTTACTTCTAGAGGTAATCAAAAAATCTTGCAAACACTCTGTCGGTTTATTCTCTCAGAAAATTGACTTAAGCATCGGAGCGTTTACGGTTGAACCACCCCCTCGGGATTCAACCTTAACCCTATTTCATTTTTGTTATTGTGTGTAAGGATCGAGAAGGAATTTCAGAGAACCGGATGATTTCTGCATCAACAGAAATCGTTTCACAGCTGAAAGTTAAAGTTTTTCCATTTTTCCATTTTTTAAGTTTTTGTTATATGTATTTTCGTTCATTTCTTTCTTATTCTTATAATTTTTGTTGACATTAGATGTAACCGAGCTTAGTGGACCATTAATATATCATGACAGGATCCACTTTTGAATCATTTTAATAATCACGTCTGGTCCTACTCCCATTTAACAAAAAACCCAAAATACCGAAATATTCTCAGTATTTGTTAAACAAGGGATACTCGTACCTCATTCTATTCATGTCTCCATCCTTCGAACAATCTCGATTTTCGTACAACGGCTCTGTAGGATTACCAAAACCTCAAAAATGTGTGAGTGGACAAAATAAACATTTTAGCAAACATATTTTGAAAAACATAGTTTATTTACCCCTCGTTTTATAAAAACTATACATGCATATGTAAAAACCGACAAATTTTGTAAAACAGATAGCAAATAGTAAATCTCAAATACGTGCAAATATTACGATATCAATCAATATCATTAAGCAATCAATATTAAGAAATCAACTCGTATGGAAAATATATCAAGATACCACAACAATAATCACACATAACCAATCCATCCTCGTTACTCGAATACCAGCCATCATAATCAACCGCACTACCGGTAGGCAAAACCACTCAGGAAAACAAAGCCCAGCTCTGGACGTCCGAGGGTGGACTAACCCAGGAAAACATAGCTCAGCTCTAGAAATCTGAGTCATAGCCCAAATTTCTAGTCTCATGAAAATAGAGCCCTGTTCTCGACATCTGAGACTAACCACATACCCCGTCTCAGGGAAACGAAGCCCGACTTCGGATGTTTGAGACAATCCAGCTAACCAGCAATCCGAGGAGAGTTGTTTATAAGCACAACAGTTCACATCACAAATATCGAGAAAATATACATTTATAACACATAACACTACCTTTTAAACCAAATCTACATTTCGAAATTCGGGCCTCAACCCAAAACACAATTTACGCAAACATTGTAAAACGTGTACTTAAAATCAGTCAATAAATTCCAAAAAATCATGAAAAATCAATTAAATGTTATAACTAAACCATTGTCACATAAATCTTGTAATAAGGCAATTAAAATATTCAAATATGCAGGCATAATAATTTAAAGAAAAGAAAAGTCCAGTCACACACAGTCCACGTAGTCGAATTCTGACTTGCATATTCTTCCGTAACTACGGGAATGTTACCTTCTGCCATAAATCACTTGAATTCATGGTGATCGATCTAAAACTCACGGCCTGCGTCAAACTCACTTATGAGTTTGTTCCCACGTGCAAAGCCCTCCAGAAATGGCTTATAACTAATTATTTGAACTCTAACAAGGTACTAGAATACTTGGTTTCAAGCTAGGAAGCTTTGAATAGCTCACACGATCAATTTTTTTCGTTTTTTGGGTTCTCGTTTTTACTAGGTTTTTTTGGGTCCAGAGGTGCTTCCTTCTTCCAGTTCTCCTCCTTATTCTTCTTCTATCTTTTTCTTCTAGTTCTCCCTTTCTCTCCTATTTCTTCTTTGTTTTTCCTCACTTGTTTTTGTTTCTCCTCGGTTCCAACTCACCAAAAACTAACACACACCAACATGTACATATATATAATAGAACAAAGGTAAGTCAATGGAAGGAAAAGAAAGGGAGGGAAGGAAAAGACAATTCAGGACAATTATAGACTATCTTAGAATGTCCCTTTTGTAAAATTACCAAAATACCTGTTATACCAAAATTACTAAAATACCAATTTCCAATTTTAGCTTGTATCAAATCTATTTTATCTTCGATTTTGGCGTGTCATCTATCTACGAACTCAGAACATCAAGACCTACGGATTTCGAAATGCAGATTTGGTTTAAAAGTTTGACTGTTGTTCGACGCATTAAATCACAAATTTAAGGTGGATCATATTGTAAGTAATAATCTGTTGTTCGGTGCATTTATAATATGAAAAATGTATGCATGTAATTGAGATGATGAATGTAGGATTTCACGATTGGTTCAATATGAGCATAACGTTAGAGTGTTGGTAAAAATTGTGTTTGAAGGAAGTCCACTTGTACAAAGGTTAAAGTAGGAATAGAATTAATTTCATAATTGTTTTTACATGTATTTTGGTGATTACACAATCTTTCAAATCCCCCATTTCATTCTTTAATTCTTTAATTCTTTAATTATTTTATTATTTTGTTATTTTATTCTTTGGATTCCTTAATTCTTTAATTATTTTATTATTTTGTTATTTTATTCTTTGGATTCTTTAATTATTTAATTCTTTAATTCTTTAATTATTTTATTCTTTATTTCTTTTATTCATTAATTCATTTATTATTTTATTCTTTGATTATTTATTATTCTTTTTACTAACAATTATTTAATGTTCCCTAATTTTTCCGTTTAAGAACGATTCATATTTACCAATACTACTTCTACAAAAAAAAAAATTAAATTGCATACACTCGAATTACGTGTTTATTTAAATGCGTAGTATCAATTTTTGACGCCGTTGCCGGAGAAATTGAAAATCATTTTTAATGTGTTAGCATGTATAAATTGTGCATTTATACTTGTTTATAATTCTTTATACCTGTTTATATTATATTTGTTCATATTATATTTGTTTATTTTTTTATACATGTACATATTATACTTGTTCATAATGTTTATCTTTATACATGTTCATATTATACTTGTTTATAAATTTTATTCTTACACTTGTTCATAATTATTATAATTGTTCATAACTTTTATTTTTATGGTTGTTCATAATTTTCACTTTTATACTTGTCATTTTATAATTGTTCACACTTGTTCATAATTGTTCATAATTTATACTTGTTTCTTGGTGTTCATATATACTTGTCCATACATACTTGTTCATAATATTACTTGGTTATGATTGTACATACTTGTTTACATTTTATTTATTTATAATTGTACATACTTGGTCTTACTTGTTTACACTTGTTCATATGTGTGCATAATGCACATATTATACTTGTTCACATTTTCTTTATTTATTTATTTTTATTTATTTCAACTTGTTTTTGTAAATTATAAAATAATAAAAAATTAGAAAAAAAAATTCAATTAAGTTTGTCATTACATTTTGCCTTTACTTACTAAAAACAATTTCGGAAAAAAAATTAAATTATTATTGTTTTAAAATAAAGAAAACGTTTTCATTACTTAATTAAAAAAATAAAAAAATTAATTTTCAATTTTTTCTTAGTCTTAGCTTTATGTTAGTGTAAATATATACTTCCAAATAAATCTTGTGCATATATTAATCTGTTAGTGTGAATATATTTTGTGAATATCATTACTTGTGTAACGACCCGAACCGAAAATAATAATATTTTAATGTAAAAAGACTGTTTTACCCTTGGGGGGAAACTTTGACTTTTTCTCGGAAAATAATTTGGACTTTGACCCATGACTATGACGTAGATCGGGACGTCACGAATCCGTAGACAGGCGGCACGCCGAAATCGGAGTTCGTATGAAGAAGTTATGGTCAAGGAAGCGTTTTAGCGGAATTTACGAACCGAGAACAACGGAGTAAAATATTAATTAATTACGGGAGTCCGTGCCAAATTAATATTTAAATCGAACCGATGGATTGGTGACAAGTGTCACCCATCCAAAGCCTTACTATTCCAATAAAGCAATTAACACTATTTAATCAATTTTTATATTATTTCTTTTCCCTCCAATTGTTCCCAGCCGTTGGATCATCTGCTCAAATGGATCCCAGCCTTTCATTTCTTCTGATTTTTCTGCTTCATGCACGTTCTCACCTCTCTGTTTTCTGCTTTGCTTACAAACACACACAAACACATCCATTCCCCCTTCACAAACCCGTGCTTTCCTTCCATTTTCTCTCGACCAAGGCGATCGAACCAGCCCCTCTCACACCACCACCCGATCACCAGCAGCACCACCATCATCTACTCATCATCCCCGAGCATCACCGGCAGCCACCACCCCTTTTCCCAGCCCTGAAAATCCCTTCCAAAACACGACCCGAAAACCTCAAGGAAACCGGTCCAGGAAGCAAACCTCCATAACCACCTCACCTCGACGCGGGAGGAGCTCCAGTCTGCACCGTGGGAATCCTAGGAGCCTAACTGGACGACGGCGAGGGCTACGGCGGCGTGACGGCGGCGGTAAGACCCAAAACCCGATAAGCCTGTTTTCCTTCCCTGTTCGACCCGATCGTGTTTAATGCTTAGAAATGGATTGTTAGGTGATAGACATGTCCTAGGGTGAGTGACGAGTCGTTTGGGACTGGGTTGGATGACGGAGACGCCGTGGATCACCGGAGACGACAACCGGACCGTGACCGTGAGTTTCAGAGATATTCTGGTGAGTTTCCTTCCACTTTCTTCGTGTTTTGAGGTTGTAGAACCGTAGGACAGACCTAGACGATCCCATAGGGATCAACCCCGTCGAAAATGGTGGCCGGAATCGTGTGATGGAATCGGGTCAAACCGTGGGTCGACGGCGACCCGGTTCCAGTCAAACGGGTCGACCCGGTACTGTAGCATGATGACGTCATCATGCTGACGTCACTTCTGACGTCATGATGACGTCATCCTGTCAGATGTTGTCAGACCAGGGACCAATCAGAACGTGCCACGTGTCACCTAACAAGTGTCAGTGATGACGTCATGCTGACGTCAGCATGACGTCACTGCTGACGTCAGCGGTACTGTAGCAGCGTTGACCCACGCGTTGACCAGGCGCGTGGGGGCGCGTGTGAACAGTAATTTTGGTGGGGCCGGTACCATTTTCAAGGTTTCGACGATACGGATCCAATGGAGGTGATTTCGTGTCGATCGGAGATCGTTAAGTTGGTCAAAAGGGGGTTTGAAGCACCGGGATTAGTGCCCGGGACGCGTTTTTGAGGCGGATCTGTTCTAGGGTCTTGGTATTGATATTGTAGGGTCCTTAAGTAACCCTCAGGAATACTAATACAGGTTTATAGAGATCGTTGAGCAGCAAGGACCGAGTGTGAGTGGGCTGTTTGATTTATAAAAGGCTTGCATGCATAAACTGTTTTACTATTTCCACTGATGAGTCTTATGAACTGTTTATATATGTTATTACGATGTTTTGGGCATGAGACCCGTCTGGATTATATGTGGATTTTGTTTGGGATGTCCGGGGGACATAGGGTAAACTATACTGTTATTGTACTGTACTTTCCTACCTGTGTATATTGTCTCCTCCAGGGAGGGTCGTTGGCCTGGGTGGACCCTGGAGTAGTCACGGGGCTCTGACTGAGTGGAGTTGACCCCCGTTGGGCTGCTTACTCTCAGGAAGGCATGTTCATATACCTCGGGCAGTGACCGGGATACCGGGAGCTGATGTACCTAGAGAGTCTCGGGTGTGAGACCCTGAGTGGCAACGCGTAGCCTTAGAACCGTGACATCATTTGGGTTGGGTTTTTACAGTGCACTGATGTGTTAGTTTCACCTTACGATTATTATTATGGTTCATTGGTTTATATATTATGTTTTCACTGCATGCAAGATTTGGAAAACGGAGGGGTAAAACTGTATGATTATTTTATTATTAAATTGATTTCTAAACTGTTATTTTTGGCCCACTCACCCTTGTTTTACTGACCCCTCCAGACCCTGACACGGCCATAGAAGAGGAGGATCCGGAGGAGGAGGCAGAGGTTTAGTTTGCCTAGCTGTGCACCTGTACACCCACTTGTGGGTAGGTTGAGCACCGAATAAATGTACTCTGACTAGTGTGCTCACATGTTGTATTTTACTTTCCCTTGTCTGACAGTATCACTTTAAACACTGTGTTTGTACATTATCTATCTATGTGAGTCTTCGGTTTTTATTTAAGGGTACTTTTGGTATGTTTAGAGTCATTGTCAGACGGGAGCGGGTCACGTCCCCGGGTGGTCCCAGGTGGGATTGGGACGTGTCCTGTCAGCTTGGTATCAGAGCATTAGGATTAGTGGTCAGAGTACTCGGTTAGCGGTTTGTACTTTGTACATGGTCGCTTTCGATGTCTTTTAACCTGTTTGCCTCTTCACAGTTGGATATGCCTCCCCGACGTGAACCCCGTGCACGTGTTGACGAGGGCAATGGAGGAAATGGAGACACTGCGAGCATTGAGCGGGCTCAGCGCCTGGGTGCTACGCACTTCAGTGGGGGAACCGACCCTGAGGAAGCACACCAGTGGATTGACCGCTGGGAGAGGATTTTCGAGGTCATGCACTGTCCTCCGGAGGAGCGTGTCATACTGGCGACTTTCCTACTGGATGGGAGCGCTTACCGATGGTGGCACAACCTTGTTTTGGCCGGCTGGACTGTTCACACCATCCCATGGGAGACCTTCCGAGAGCGGTTTCTCAACCAGTTCTATCCGCGGTCGTTCCGCAACGCCCGTGAGGCGGAGTTTCTGCAACTCCGGCAGGGGGATCAGACTGTAGCAGAGTACGAGGAGACCTTCCTGATGTTGTCTCGCTTTGCTGAGAACTTCGTGATCACCGAGGCAGACCGATGTCGCAGATTTGAGTGGGGCTTGCGACCTGAGATTCAGGCGATGGTGACCGCAACACCCTTTGCTTCCATGAGGGATCTGACTGATGCGGCGACCAGGGTTGAGAACAGTATCCTGGCTCGTCAGCGAGCTGAGGGGGAGACTCGGCGACGTGATCGCCCACACTTGGGATTTTCGGGCCGTCGTGGCTCGAAGGGAGGACATTCTGGTGGATCTTCGTCTTCTGGCAGCCGAGGACGTTCTGGTCAGTTCAGGAGTCCTCAGAGGTCTGGACAGCGTTCTGGAGCTTGGCAGCGATCTTACTCACCGATGAGCATCTCACCGGGAGGATACTCGGGTCGACCTAGGGAGGTCACATGCTTCGCTTGTGGGGAGCCGGGGCATTATGCTTCTGAGTGTCCACTGATTCGCGGCAGTACTGCGCCAGCACAGAGCACAGCATCCCAGACTGACAGCAGCCGGACACGCGGCGTTGTGCGTGGCCGTGATTGAGGGGCTAGAGGACGGGGACGACCTGCAGAGTCTATGGCTCGTGTTTATGCTGTTACCCAGCAGCAGGCCAGATCCATTCCGGGAGTGTTGACAGGTACTGTACATATTTATGGCATAGTTGTTCGTGCATTGATGGATTCGGGGGCAACTCATTCTTTTATTTCACCGCGTTGTGCGAGTCTGTTGGGCCGTGAGGTGACCGCACTTGAGCACGAGATGGGCGTGGGGACACCGATGGGTGTGACCTACCGGGTGAACCAGGAGATACGAGCTTGTCCTGTGGAGATTGAGGGAGTCGAATTTCCGGCAGACTTAATCCTGATGAATGTTCACGATTTCGATGTGATACTGGGAGTCGATTGGTTGTCGGAGTACAATTCACTCATCGACTGTAGTAACATGCGGTTGACTTTGAGAGGTCCAGGATTACCGGAAGTAATATTTCAGGGAGAGTGTGGAGACGCATCACCCAAGGTAATATCTGCACTCACAGCTACTAAACTCTTACAGAAGGGGTGTCAGGGTTATCTTGCATATGTGGTAGAGTCTACGGATGAATCTTTGCGTATTGAGGATATTCCGATTGTGCGGGAATTTCCTGATGTCTTTCCAGGAGATTTACCTGGATTACCACCACCCAGGGAGATCGACTTTACGATCGAGTTACTCCCCGGGACTCGACCGATTTCACAAGCACCGTACCGTATGGCACCGGCGGAGCTACGGGAGTTGAAAATCCAATTACAGGAATTGGTGGATCTAGGGTTTATCCGACCCAGTACATCACCATGGGGAGCGCCGATCTTATTTGTGAAAAAGAAGGAGGGTAGTTTACGGTTGTGTGTGGATTATCGGCAGTTGAACAAGGCTACAGTAAGGAATCAGTATCCCTTACCCAGGATCGATGATTTGTTCGATCAGTTACGAGGAGCGCGATATTTCTCCAAGATAGATCTGAGGTCAGGATACCATCAAATGAGGATAGCCGAGGGGGATGTTCAGAAAACAGCTTTTCGAACGATGGGCATTATGAGTTCTTGGTGATGCCCTTTGGATTGACGAATGCACCAGCGGCATTCATGGACTTGATGAATCGAGTCTTTCGAGCATACTTGGATAAATTTGTGATCGTGTTTATCGACGACATCTTGGTGTATTCCAAGAGTGTCAGGGCTCATGAGGAACACTTACGAAGGGTATTGGGTAAACTACGACAGGAGCAGCTGTATGCTAAGTTAAGCAAGTGTCAGTTTTGGCTAAATAGTATTGGATTCTTAGGTCACATTATATCACCCGAGGGGATAAGTGTGGATCCTCAGAAAACGGAGGCTGTGACAAATTGGCCAAGACCGACCACGGTGACGGAAGTGCGAAGTTTTGTTGGGTTAGCAGGCTACTATCGGAGATTCGTAGAGGGTTTCTCCCAGATTGCCGCACCATTGACTCGGTTAACCCGGAAAGGGGTGAAGTTCGTATGGGACGATCTGTGTGAACAGAGTTTTCAGGAATTAAAGTTCCGATTAACCACTGCACCTGTCCTTGCATTACCGGACAGTAGTGGAGAGTTTGTGGTATACAGTGATGCATCGCTGCAGGGTTTGGGTTGTGTATTAATGCAGAATGGAAAAGTGATTGCTTACGCATCCCGGCAGCTGAAGACGCACGAGTTGAACTACCCTACTCATGATTTGGAATTGGCGGCGGTGGTTCATGCTCTAAAGATCTGGAGACATCATTTGTTCGGTGTGACATGCCGAATATTTACCGATCACCAGAGTCTTAAACATTTGTTCACTCAGAAGGAACTCAACATGAGACAGCGGAGATGGTTGGAGTTGTTGAAGGATTATGATTGTACCATCGAGTACCATCCTGGCAAGGCAAATGTTGTAGCTGATGCACTTAGCAGGAAGTCGGCGGGATCAGTTGCGCATTTGCGATTAGTGTATCTTCCTTTGCTAGTGGAACTCCGGAAGAGCGGAGTTATATTAGGGATGGACGATCAGGGAGCCTTGTTGGCTAGCTTTCATGTGCGACCCGTGTTGGTCGACAGGATCATCGAAGCTCAACTACAGGACCAGATACTTTGTGATTACAGGAACGAGGTTGAATCCGGACAGAGACAAGATTTCTCCGTCAGGGGCGATGGAGCATTAGTAAAGCTTGGGAGATTGTGTGTACCTGCGGTACCAGAGTTGAGGAGAGAGATTTTAGACGAGGCCCACAGTTCGGCCTATGCTATGCATCCAGGAGGGACAAAGATGTACCGTACCCTCCGGGACTATTATTGGTGGCCAGGGATGAAGAGGGAGATAGCTGAGTTTGTCAGCAAATGTTTGATCTGTCAGCAGGTCAAAGCAGAACGGCAGCGTCCGTATGGGGCTATGCAGCCACTTCCAATTCCACAATGGAAGTGGGATCATATTACAATGGACTTTGTCTTCAAGTTACCGAAGACAAGGAGTGGAGTTGATGGAGTCTGGGTAATAGTGGACCGGTTGACTAAATCAGCACATTTTCTGCCTGTACGTGAGACGTACAAGCTCAACCGTTTGGCCCAGTTATTCATTAATGAGATCATCCGACTACACGGTACCCTAGAGTCGATCGTGTCGGATCGGGATCCGCGTTTCACATCCAGATTTTGGAGGAGTCTGCAAACTGCCTTAGGCACGAAATTGCATTTCAGTACGGCATTCCATCCTCAGACCGACGGGCAATCTGAAAGGACGATACAGACTCTCGAAGACATGATGAGAGCTTGTGTATTGCAATTCCAGGATTCGTGGGCTGATCGATTGCCATTGATGGAGTTTTCCTACAATAACAGCTACCATGCGAGTGTAGGGATGGCACCATATGAGGCACTGTACGGTCGACAGTGCAGAACACCGGTATGCTGGATGGAGATCGGAGAAAGAACTGCAGTGGGGCCGGATCTGATGGATATGACCCAGGAGACAGTTCGGGTTATTCGGGAGAGATTGAAGGCGGCCCAGGATCGTCAGAAAAGCTATGCAGATCGACGGATCCGAGATTTAGAGTTCGAGGTTGGTGACTTTGTCTTTTTAAAGTTATCGCCGTGGAAAGGGATTCTTCGATTTGGACGACGTGGGAGATTGAGTCCTCGTTATATCGGACCATATGAGATTGTCGAGAGGATTGGTCTGGTGGCTTACCGTTTAGCACTACCTTCGGAGCTTTCCCGAGTACATGACGTGTTTCATGTATCGATGCTACGGAAGTATCTTCGGGATGACTCTCATGCACTGCCAGAGCAACCACTGGAACTGATGACCGATTTGAGTTTCGAGGAACGGCCAGTGCAGATTCTGGATAGGAAGGAAAAGGTCTTAAGGAACAAGACGATTTCTTTGGTTAAAGTACTATGGCGGAACCACGAGGTGGAGGAAGCGACATGGGAACCCGAGGAATTGATGAGAGGGCAGTACCCATACTTGTTTGAGTAAATTTCGAGGACGAAATTTCTGTAAGGAGGGTAGGTTGTAACGACCCGAACCGAAAATAATAATATTTTAATGTAAAAAGACTGTTTTACCCTTGGGGGGAAACTTTGACTTTTTCTCGGAAAATAATTTGGACTTTGACCCATGACTATGACGTAGATCGGGACGTCACGAATCCGTAGACAGGCGGCACGCCGAAATCGGAGTTCGTATGAAGAAGTTATGGTCAAGGAAGCGTTTTAGCGGAATTTACGAACCGAGAACAACGGAGTAAAATATTAATTAATTACGGGAGTCCGTGCCAAATTAATATTTAAATCGAACCGATGGATTGGTGACAAGTGTCACCCATCCAAAGCCTTACTATTCCAACAAAGCAATTAACACTATTTAATCAATTTTTATATTATTTCTTTTCCCTCCAATTGTTCCCAGCCGTTGGATCATCTGCTCAAATGGATCCCAGCCTTTCATTTCTTCTGATTTTTCTGCTTCATGCACGTTCTCACCTCTCTGTTTTCTGCTTTGCTTACAAACACACACAAACACATCCATTCCCCCTTCACAAACCCGTGCTTTCCTTCCATTTTCTCTCGACCAAGGCGATCGAACCAGCCCCTCTCACACCACCACCCGATCACCAGCAGCACCACCATCATCTACTCATCATCCCCGAGCATCACCGGCAGCCACCACCCCTTTTCCCAGCCCTGAAAATCCCGTCCAAAACACGACCCGAAAACCTCAAGGAAACCGGTCCAGGAAGCAAACCTCCATAACCACCTCACCTCGACGCGGGAGGAGCTCCAGTCTGCACCGTGGGAATCCTAGGAGCCTAACTGGACGACGGCGAGGGCTACGGCGGCGTGACGGCGGCGGTAAGACCCAAAACCCGATAAGCCCGTTTTCCTTCCCTGTTCGACCCGATCGTGTTTAATGCTTAGAAATGGATTTTTAGGTGATAGACATGTCCTAGGGTGAGTGACGAGTCGTTTGGGACCGGGTTGGACGACGGAGACGCCGTGGATCACCGGAGACGACAACCGGACCGTGACCGTGAGTTTCAGAGATATTCTGGTGAGTTTCCTTCCACTTTCTTCGTGTTTTGAGGTTGTAGAACCGTAGGACAGACCTAGACGATCCCATAGGGATCAACCCCGTCGAAAATGGTGGCCGGAATCGTGTGATGGAATCGGGTCAAACCGTGGGTCGACGGCGACCCGGTTCCAGTCAAACGGGTCGACCCGGTACTGTAGCATGATGACGTCATCATGCTGACGTCACTTCTGACGTCATGATGACGTCATCCTGTCAGATGTTGTCAGACCAGGGACCAATCAGAACGTGCCACGTGTCACCTGACAAGTGTCAGTGATGACGTCATGCTGACGTCAGCATGACGTCACTGCTGACGTCAGCGGTACTGTAGCAGCGTTGACCCACGCGTTGACCAGGCGCGTGGGGGCGCGTGTGAACAGTAATTTTGGTGGGGCCGGTACCATTTTCAAGGTTTCGACGATACGGATCCAATGGAGGTGGTTTCGTGTCGATCGGAGATCGTTAAGTTGGTCAAAAGGGGGTTTGAAGCACCGGGATTAGTGCCCGGGACGCGTTTTTGAGGCGGATCTGTTCTAGGGTCTTGGTATTGATATTGTAGGGTCCTTAAGTAACCCTCAGGAATACTAATACAGGTTTATAGAGATCGTTGAGTAGCAAGGACCGAGTGTGAGTGGGCTGTTTGATTTATAAAAGGCTTGCATGCATAAACTGTTTTACTATTTCCACTGATGAGTCTTATGAACTGTTTATATATGTTATTACGATGTTTTGGGCATGAGACCTGTCTGGATTATATGTGGATTTTGTTTGGGATGTCCGGGGGACATAGGGTAAACTATACTGTTATTGTACTGTACTTTCCTACCTGTGTATATTGTCTCCTCCAGGGAGGGTCGTTGGCCTGGGTGGACCCTGGAGTAGTCACGGGGCTCTGACTGAGTGGAGTTGACCCCCGTTGGGCTGCTTACTCTCAGGAAGGCATGTTCATATACCTCGGGCAGTGACCGGGATACCGGGAGCTGATGTACCTAGAGAGTCTCGGGTGTGAGACCCTGAGTGGCAACGCGTAGCCTTAGAACCGTGACATCATTTGGGTTGGGTTTTTACAGTGCACTGATATGTTAGTTTCACCTTACGATTATTATTGTGGTTCATTGGTTTATATATTATGTTTTCACTGCATGCAAGATTTGGAAAACGGAGGGGTAAAACTGTATGATTATTTTATTATTAAATTGATTTCTAAACTGTTATTTTTGGCCCACTCACCCTTGTTTTACTGACCCCTCCAGACCCTGACACGGCCATAGAAGAGGAGGATCCGGAGGAGGAGGCAGAGGTTTAGTTTGCCTAGCTGTGCACCTGTACACCCACTTGTGGGTAGGTTGAGCACCGAATAAATGTACTCTGACTAGTGTGCTCACATGTTGTATTTTACTTTCCCTTGTCTGACAGTATCACTTTAAACACTGTGTTTGTACATTATCTATCTATGTGAGTCTTCGGTTTTTATTTAAGGGTACTTTTGGTATGTTTAGAGTCATTGTCAGACGGGAGCGGGTCACGTCCCCGGGTGGTCCCAGGTGGGATTGGGACGGGTCCTGTCAATTTGTGCATACAATCATACTTGTGAATAAATTATTCATATGTAAATTGTTCATACTTGTACAAATTGTTCATACTTGTACAAATTGTTCATATGTAAATTTCCATATTATACTTGTTTATACTTGTTCATAAGTTTTTCGTTTTTCGTTTTTCATAAAACTAGTCTCGACTATATGTGGATCACTTGTGCTTCGGAGTTTAGATTTTGATCTTTAATGGAATAGGTGAAGTCTCATTTATTAACTCTCACCTAAGCCATTCATGGACCTAATATGTCATGAGGTTGAGGGCGGTGATTGTTAATACTTAAGTTATCTTAATTCATCTGGAATAAGAAATTTTCAAAGGTGATGTCTAGGATAAGAAACGGTACTCGTAACAGGTTTTGAATCTAAGAAAAGGGACATCAATGGAGTTTGAGCCTCGGGATGTCTTGAAATTAGCCATGCCACTTATGTTTATTCTTTCTAACTTGGTTACATTTGAACTTGCCCAAACAATTGAATAAATCTAAGATATTTACTTGGGTTGCATGAATGTAGAAGTCTCCATCTAAATTTTGAAGCTATGTGAACCATATAAATCTTTGATTTCCCCCGACGTGTAAATATTGTTTCTATTTGCATTTGTAAATTGCATAACCTGCCTCAGGTTTCATGATGCTCAGCTTTCATCCACAGGCCCCCTAGACTAAGTGAATCTAGGGAAGTGAGATCAAAGGTGCAAGTCATTCTTTCATGCATTGTCACGTAACTCTCATGTTTTGTGCAGGTTCTAACAATTTCTCTGTTATGCATTCACAACATTCTTCATGCATATACATATGTGTTGCATTAGTCTAGACACTCTTAGAACTTGTACATTTTCTTGCCATTGTCGTGACTTTATTTTGTGCATTCTAAACTTGTTTATACTTTATTTTTTCCTACTTGTATATAAGTCGATTACATTTGTTTATAAATTTTCTTACATTACTTGTCCCGACATCTTTAATTTTCCTTTTTAACTCAACTTGCATTTTTAACTTGCATTGCATTTTTAGCTTTAACTTGCATCTCTAACTTGTATCCTCAACAAACGTGCATCTCTAACTAACTAACTTGCATCTTGGTCTAGGCTGGATGGACGTTAAACTTCAAGCGCTTGTTGGGAGGCAACCTAATGTGTTCCCAAGATGTGAAGGAGTCATCAACGCAGATTTGCTATCACCTTCACTCTCTTTTACTTTGTTTATTTAATATTTTTCTTGTTTTATTTTCGTAAATCTTCTTCCTTACTTTGATTCTATGTTTGATTACTTTTTACTTGCTTACATTGAGGATAATGTAGAATTTAAGTGTGGGGGAATGGTTTACAATTTTAATTGGGCAATAAAATTGTTTAATAAAATTTCTTTAAAAAAAATTTAAAAATCAAGTTTTTATTACTTTCTTTGAGTCTTTTCGTTTTAACTTAATGTTTTTTTTTTCGAGTCTTAGGATGCCCTTTAACCTGTCGATGATAATAATGAAGGAAAAACGCTTAAGTTATGGCTAAAAGATGATCACTACAACTTGAATTCGTTTGTTAATACATTGTGATTAGGTGTTTCTCACTTATAGATTATGCATGTTAAACTGGTACATAAATGAGCATGTTAAGATAAGTATGAGTCATATGAACCTTATGTGAACTTTAGAACTGTATATACATCTTTAATGAGTGATTCATAAGTTATTTGTTTAAATTGATTTACATATGCCTCATAATTACTTGTAATAGCTTTTAATGAACTCTAGAGTGCTAGAACTTATTCTATGTGATTTCAAAGCTTTTAAGTCAATAAACTCTCTAATTTTGGACATGATTAAGGCATTAGGGTTAACACCACAAATTCGACATCCATGTTCCCTATTTGTGCGCACAAGTTGCAACCCCCTTAGTTTTAACTTCTTTGAGCCCACATTAAGCCTTTCTTTTATCACCATGATTATCTAAACACTTGAGCCTAGTATAGACATCCTTTACCCTTATTCCAAAGACTCGGTTGAAGACATGAAGACGGTGTGAAGAGAAATTGATGATGTTTTGAAGAATTGTATATGTATTCTATGGATTTACTTACTCAAACTTTGTTGTATTATTGGCACATGTTATTACCTTGATATATGAAAAAAAAAACAATATTTTTTAGTCTCTCTCAAGTTAATGAGGTTTGATTATGTAAAGTTTGAGTTAAGTCGTATATTTGTAAATCCGACACAAAGAATGAATGCGAGGTCCAACATGATGAAACTTGGCCTATGTTCGAAGGGATGGATTCTTGACGTCATTGCACGAAGGACGGGAAGCTATACTACGTTTTGGGAGTCTATTGAGTCTTGGAACGAATTTGAGAATCACTTGTCCTATATTTTCCTTACCTCTAAACTTAGCCCCATTACTACCTTCATAAAGACCTTATGATCCTTGAGATGGTAAATTTTGATTAGTTGAGTCAATCACTTTAGTAAGCTTATGGTTTTGGTTCATTTGTGCAAGTATGTTTAATTTTTATCTTGAGGTGTTTGTTTGAGATTTTTTAAAAGTACTTTATTTGTATTATGTGAGAATCTTTTCTCACATACTTAATATTCTCACATACTTTGAGTGCAAACACAAACCATTACAATTTGGGTGAATTTATGAGTGCATATCTTTGTGAGCTGATCCATTCTTATTTTATTCGCATTGAGATCCATTTCACCAAGTTTAGTCATTGTCTTACTTATTGAAACATTTTTTTAGCATTTATTAACTCTCGAATTACATATGCTTAAATACTTCTAGTGTAAATCTTTTATGCCATATGTATATTAATGAAATTGTGACACAAATGGTTAAGTGCTTAGTTGTTTTAAATTCTTAGTTTAAATTTAGTAGTTGATAAGGACTAACAAAGTTTAAATGTAGGGGTATCTGATAGGCACTTAATTCATCTTTATTTTATATCGTTTTATACCCTTTATACTTACCTTTTAATATTAAAATACCAAATAATTGGAGAAAATAATATATTTTGTGGGACATTTACAGAAATAAATAAAGTTTGGAATTCTGAGCATTTTGGAGAAAGAATTGTTCCAATCGGAATTATAACAGAGATATTATGGACGAAATTCAGTGGATAGCTACTAAATTCATATTTAAATTGGAACCCAAATTACCCAATCCCTTAGCCCAGAAAAACCAGTCCAGCGACCTAGAAATCCAGTTCACGCGGCCTAGCCCAGCACGTCCCTTCGATAGGCGCTAGCCAAATTTGCCTTTATTCGTTCGGAGCGCGTGCGCCGAACACTCTTTGCTCATGTTAGTGCCTAACAAGTTAAACCCACATCGACCTGTCAGCAGTGCCTCACCGATCCTACCTACCCTTTCAGCGCTAAACCCGCCGACTCCCCCCCTGCTCTCCTCAACTGCTCCACACCATGTCCTATCAGTCCAGCTCAGCCACGCCATGCTGAAGCTTAACTGCTACAATCTGCTCCACCCTGCTAAGTCAATCCAGCAGCTCCCTCCTCTGCTATTTTCTAGCTTGCAACCCATAAAAATCAGCCTTTTCCCATCAACTCCTAATTTACTTTAATTGTTTTTTATTATTTATTATTTATTTTTTATTTTATTATGACATTTCCTCTATAAATATGGAGACCATTTTCGTTGTAAATGGTCCCTTTTTAGTCCCCTTTTCTCTCTTTTGTAGTCCTCTTTTGATTTCTTTTTTTTTTTCTCTTCTGAGATATATTTTGGGACCATTTTTAGCTTCTTGTAGATTTTTCTTCCTAGTTTTCTTTTAAGTTTTATTTTTAGATTTGTTTTTACATTTTTTTTTCTTAATTTCATTTTCTTTACATTGTTCTTAGATTTTCTTTAACTTCTCTTTGTACACATTTTTATGCTTTCCTTAAGAAAAACCTAAGGTTAGGTAATTCTAAGGCAATTCAAGAGTTTCTAAGACCGAATTCCTCGTATTTCTTCCTCCATCTTCATAAGTTTCCAGCTGCGGTTCGGTGATCCTTGTGAAAAAACATCTTTTTCTCCTTAAACTCTTATTATTGTTTCGGGTTTACTTATAATTCAATATATGTGTTGGTATTTTCTTTCTAACATTTGTAAGTAGGAATACAATCTGTGTTTTACTTTCTGAATTTCATTTACTTTATATGTTTTAGTACTTAAATTTCAGTTCAATGCTAAATGTTGATCCGCTGTTTGGGGCATTTAGAATAGGATTGAAGAGATTTAATGTTTGATCGATGTTCGTCGCATTAAATCACAAACTTAAGGTGGATTATATTGTAAGTAATAATTTGTTGTTCAGTGCATTTATAATATGAAAAATGTATGCATGTAATTGAGATGATAAAGGTAGAATTTCGTGATTGGTTCAATATGAGCATAATGTTAAAGTGTTGGTAAAAATTATGTTTGAAGGAAGTCCATTTGTACAAAGGTTAAAGTAAGAGTAGAATTAATTTCATAATTGTTTTTACATGTATTTTGGTGATCACGCAATCTTTCAAATCCCCCATTTTATTCTTTTATTCTTTTATTCTTTAATTCTTTAATTCTTTAATTATTTTATTATTTAATTCTTGAAGTCTTGAATTCTTGAATTCTTGAATTCATTAATTCATTAATTATTTTATTCATTGATTATTTATTATTCTTTTTACTAACCATTATTTAATGTTCCCTAATTTCCCGGTTAAAAACGATCCATATTTATCAATACTACATCTACATAAAAAAAGTTTAAATTACATACACCCGAATTACGTGTTTATTTAAATGTGTAGTCTAAGCATATCACCTGGCCCAAGCCCATGAACAAAACCTACACATACAAGCCTCATGTGGGGTACCCACCCCCAATTCGCAGGGCACATGTTAGTGCCACATTATGGGACATTTAATCGCAGATCAGAACTATTCAACAAGTCTCATGTAAACAAGCGAATAAAAAATGGGACATTTTTCCCCATTAGGTTACTATTGAACTTGACCCTAGCTTTGACTAAGTATTACTTGCCCTTTTTTTGCTAATCACTAATTGGGGGCGTCTGAGACCCTTAGGTTGGCACTACAACAATGTCATGCCTTAACGATCAACCGCTCTCACTAATAACATAGCCAAAATTAGAATTATCTGGGGACCTTTCACAAAATACACAAAAGAAAAAAATTGAATTTTTACGAATAATAGTATTTGAATAATTTTTTGGGTTAAAGTTGTATTCAAATTATTCAAATCTATATATTAATATACAACTAAATAAAGATCTATAAAATCATGCCATATTTTTAATGTTTCATTATGTAAAGATATATTGGCTAATAAAAATCCAAATACATAATGTAATAAAAAAAATTATAAACAAAGAGTTCAAATGTGCAATCAATAATTAATTGATATATCAAATAAAAATAAGAAAAAATTGGAGAAATGGTCCTTTAGCTCAACTTCAATTATCGGGATCGTCCCTCAACTCAAATTTTGACCTTCTTTGGTCCCATTACTTCATCCAAATCTCTAATTTAGTCCCTCCATCAACAAAACTCATGTGTTTCTGTTAAAATATTGTACGTACAAGACACGTAAGCTTAAAGTTGAGGGTAAATGCGACATTTCACGAGATTAAATCAAACATCTCTTTGGGTTGTTTGAAAACTAGAAGCATGACACAAACCGAATCGGAAGTGCTGGAATAGAGGTAGGGAAATGGTGAGAATGAGAGTACTGGTGGAGGGTAAAGGGTTAATAGGATTCAATTTTGTTGTCTTAGGTGTTGCAAGTGGTTTTTAACTGGGATTTAGGTGATAATTTGCGTGGGTTTTCAGGGATTCATTTCTTCGCTGCGGACAAGGAGGATTCAATTTTTGTGGTTCTTCTCACGTCCTCAAGTTTGTTTTGGTGGGAGGTGCGACGCATAAATATGATAAGTGACAGGACCCATCCCAATCCCCTTGGATTATCGTGGGGTGTGCCTACTTCCGTCTCACACCACGTGTCAGACAAGGGATAAGTCTGTAGCCCGCTCGGTGTTATCTAGAGTACGCCAGGATCTGTGGTGGCATGTGATGTCTCAATCTCTACTATAGCCTGCATCCGCAATCAACTTAAAGGGTATCAAAAACATAAAAGTTGTGAGTGGACAAAAATAATAGTTTATCAAAACAATTTATCGAAAATACATTTATACCCTTCACGTAAAAACATGCATGCATCATAAAACAGTATTTCAAATACTTTTTCAAAAAGCAAGATGTATTGGTTTTCAAATCAAATCCAATAAAAACATGGTTCAATCAAAGCCATTTTCTCAGTAGGGTCTCAGCCCAAAAACTAAATCATACGAGGTTTCAGCCCCAATAAAATCACACAGGGTCTTAGCCTAAGATATCAACCAAATATGGGGTCTCAGCTCAAATATAAAACACGTGGGATCTAGGCCCATCATCATCATCATCATCGTCATCATAATCATCATCGTCATCATCATCATCATCATCATCATCATCATCATCATCATCATCATCATCATCATCATCATCATCATCATCATCATCAGTCACGATTCTAATCCTAGCAACGCGTGCTCATAAGCTCAAGGACTGCTCTGATCCTAAGCATGTCGCCGTGAACACATCAACGGTCAACAATCTCCAGATCGTCGTGAACATATCATCGATCAATCTCATATACCTCACTCTTGAGTCCAGCCTCCCTCGGTCGCCACCTCTCTCGAATGCTCGACAACAGGCGCATCGTGACCTCTTCGTACCCTCGGAGATGAGCATTATCTTCAGAGTGCTCTCCGAAGAAATATATTCACAACAGGAGGCCTTCTAATAAAATCTGAGACTTTAAACTTCCGATTTTTTAAACTCAAAATCATAATCATCAATAGGGTCACAAGCCTGAAATATCATCAAATGGGTCACAAGCCCGAAATCAGTGTCTATCAACACTTCATAAACTGAGGATTCCTCGAATCCTATCAAATCCACAACTGGGTCTCATGCCTGATCATAACTCCAGGATTCTTCTAATACTATCAAATCCACAACAGGGTATCATGCCCGAATCATAACAGGGTTACAACCTGATATATCTCACATTTGACTATACTCTAAATCAAACCATAAAACAACTAGTTCATACGCCCGAAAGATATTTCTAATGAAAACCATTTCGTTATTCAAATAATTTTCCAAATAACCTTTGACTGTCATCCAAGTCAAGGCTCATATTCAACTGGGACTCATGCCTAAATCTCAATTTCTAGCATCTCCGTGAAATCATTTAAAACCGTAAATAAATCATCTGTTTCACGCCTCTCTGTGAAATCATCAAAATCATATAAAACACATGCACGTAGAATACTCGACCTAAGCCCAAATATCATATAAAACAAAAATCTCGAACTATGTGCAATATCGCATTTTCTACGAAAATGCCAAACAAATCATACTTAAAAGCATATGTAATCAATGCATCTCAAATCATGTTCATAAAACATACAAAACATTTATACATGCATCATATTTCATAAAATAAAGTTCACTCACAGACCGTCAGTGTTGCGCGCTCCGAAACCCGCGTTGTAAGCCACTCCGAGGCTAATCCATACTATCCGGAACGTCCGGACCTGTCCAAATCATAACCAAAGGTCCCTGTCCATCGATACAAGTCCTAATCATAAAAACCTCCATTTGACCTATCAAACAATCTCTGATCCATCTGAAACTACCACCATGGGATTCAGATCGTCGAAACCTTTCGAACATGACCGGCTTCACCTCAAAATTCATGTACATGCACCCTCAAGCACCGATCAACGACGGTCAACGCTAACGTCTGCTAACGTCAGCCTGACAAGTCTGACACCTGCCACGTGTCACCACTCTATTGATCCACGTGGCACTTACATCTCTGACACACTGCCACATGGCACCATCTCATTAGTCCACGTGGTCTAACAACGTCTGGCGTGGCACTACCATGTCATTGCTAAATGGACCTCATATATGCCACATGTCACCTTCTGGTTTTCCACGTGGCCTGACAGGTCTAACAGATGATGACGTGGACTACCATGTCATTATTGCCAACCTTTGGCTGGGTCAACTCGAACCACTGTAATGGGTCATTTGACCCGCTACCATGACCTGACCGTATCTCGGCCATCCAGCCACCGTTTCATCCCAGTTTTCCTCCTACCGACTCGTCTCTAACCCAGGAAGGGATCTATGACCTTGAAATGATAAAATAAGGCCTAGAATTTACCTGGTCAAGCTTGATCTTCACGGCCTACCTTCGAACTAGTACCACCGCCTGTCCAGTGGTTCGTTTCCCCTCTTTTTTGTCCCTATAAACTCGTACAACCTCAAAGAACAAAACCCAGGCATCAAAACCAACCCAAAACGTGTGAAATTCAACAACCAACTCAAATGGGCTTCAGGTTACCTTTTTCACGGGTTTTCGACCACCGTTGTCGTGTCCTCCGCCGTCTTTTCAGTCTCTCACCCTTTCCATGTCATTCCCTCACTCTGTCTCTCTATCTCTGGTCTAGAAAATGAAGAAGATGATGGTTATGAGGGTGGGTACGGTTTTAGGTGTGAAGAATGAAGAAAATGAATGAAAATGGTGGGTGCATGAATGTGGTTTATGGACCAAAGGATGAGTGACACTTGGCACTCATCTATTGGTCTAGGCTAGATCTTTTGGGCCCCAAATTTTAAATCCCGAAGTCAACTTTCTCGAAAAACGTGCAACCATGAATAGTATAAAAATCCATCCTTAACCAGTAACTTTTCTATACGATGTCCGATCTTGACATGTCACTTGTCTACGAAATTGTATCATCCTGATATGCGTAATAATCCTTGATCTTCGTGCATTGGACCTTTAGGGTCAAAAGTTAACTTTTTACCTTTTCTAGGGGCAAAATTGTCATTTTACCCAAATCATCCGCTAATCCTCAATTAGTTCTTTATTACTTCTCGATAATCCATCCTTAATCCTCAATTAATCTGTAAATTCGAGACGAGTCCTTACAATCTACCTTCCTTAAAATAATTTCGTCCTCGAAATTCAAATCATCTCTAATCTGCACCCAAACTGCGAAAATCCAATCCTACCTCCATCCCGAGGTATACTTGAAAACCTCTATCCTCAGTATGCACCAACATCAACGTCACTTGACGTTAACTACAATCCAACGGTCAATGCTGAAACTCATCTCATCCTTGGTGACCGTATCCAAGAGTGACCAACCGTCATTGGAAACTTCCAATGGTCAATCTCAAGTCTCGACTGAGACATCGACACTCGTCGATCTCACCTATCACCTACGCAGGTGTAATCAACGTTCATTCCGACAAGTCTTTCTTACCGTCCTACTCGGCTGACAATCCAGGCCGACAATTCTGCTATACCAAGCTGACATCACACGCCCTGTCACGCAAGACGGTTTCCCCACGTCCAAAACACTCACGACGCCCAACACATTCACGTTGTCCAACACATTCAGGGCATCCAACATTTTCACGATACTCAATATATCGATGACACACCGTCTTTCCCAACCGGTCATTCACGGCTCCACTACGCTTCTGTTGTGCAACTCTGGCCTGGACTTGCTCTAGAGTCCCAACATTGTACCTCGTGTCACTCAGCGACCAAATTCATGTTCCCAACTCTTTTCGAGTCCCAAACTGTTATCTCACTCATCTTTTCGATACACACAGGATGCATTTGGACCCCATCGAATACTTGTTCCAATAGAGTTAACCACATATATAATCACTAGGGTTCCTTTGGCCCATCATGGCCCTGAGCTTCATGCTCGTATGCTCACTGAACCCTCTAAAACCACTCTGCACTAGCGCACAGTATTCAATGTCGGGTCCTCGTACTCAATGTACCATCAACATTGGACCTCGTCCGATTACCATATTATGTCCATCTTGGACTCAATCTGATGATCAACACTCAGCAATCTTGATGTCCATCGTGCACTACTCACTAGTGCACTCACATTCGAACAATCACCAAGGCACTACTCAAGCCTTCTCAGGGACTGCACTCACGCAACATCCATCTATGTGTCAACATCCACATACCACAATGATCCTGGATCCAGTCCGTCTGTTATGTGATTGGCACACTGATCAAGATCCATCCCGAAACTCTATATGTTAGATCTCATCCGTCTCTCCTAGGGCCATACACTATACTTATATCCTTTTGGTCACCCGACCAACTCCAGCCTATTGTGTCTCACTAGAATACTGTCCAATAACATTCCCTCATCGTCTAGTACCAACACAATCTCTAGCCTCGACCAATTCATTTCATAGCCCAATCGATCCAAAACTTCTTGATGCATAAGCATCTTGATTATCTCGACCCACTATCATTGGTGATCCTCGATCGCCTTATTCCATAACCATCTACATGCACTTCGATTCACAACTCTCGATCCTCAGTGGGTACATACTTGCTCTCTAGGCCAGCATCCTCCATAATGTGATTCATATCACCAACACGGGTCCATCCAAATCTAGTGTGATGTGTTCTTATACCCTCTTTGAACCTAAGAAAACTTGAGAAGTCTCATTTTCCAACCAATAATATATGTTGATAGCTACTGTCATGTTCCTTTCACGTTTGCATCACTCCTCTAATTAGCTCAACCTTTACAAGCTTATACATTTATGAGTGATGAAAAGTTCCTAGGAACTTCCAGGATAAGGATTCCTAGCTCTGCTCAATTTCCTCATTCAACTGTCTTATCATGACTAGCTCTCGAAGTTCCATTGAACTTCAACAATGAACATTGATTTCTCATCAGTGACATTACAAGGCAACTGAATCAGAATTCCACTAAGTTCATGTTGTCCAGTCATATGACTCCTAATGCCCTCAACTCTGTTGGTACCTTCCAACAATATGGTTGCAAACTGGGTTACGTACCTGAGAAACTCCCTATAGCTGTGGCAACCATATAAACCTTTCAATGAAGCATCGGGAAACTCTGCACAGCCGAAGTCACTCCAAGCTCACTGAGCTAACTGGGGACATCATAACACGTGTCCCATATCCTTAACGACCCACCTATCATATCCTCCCGGCCTCCAAGTCGTAACTCACTTAGACGTCAATCCACGCGTCCTTGAACCAATCTGTGTTTCCATCTTATCCAACCCGACAGTCTCGGTTCACCCATTGCACCCAACATAGTACTGGTTGAAGTACTAGTTTGCATGTCCCACTCTATGGGAGAAACTCTTGCACACAACGCTGGTGCACACTTTCCAAGGTAAGACAAAACACCGGTCTCCACTTCAGGCATACCATTCGGTTGGATATTGACATGTCATTTAGCCACTAAGGATCTTCTCTATCCCGCTCAGTGATCACTGAAACTCACATATATGACACTCAAGGGCATATCTGTCACTATAATCTCGCTATGTGGCATCACATCATCCAGACATACTCGGTGTCATCTGGAATCACCCGATCGCTGCTTGATTCCATTCAACTCACCTCAATCATTTCAATCATCTCAATCCTACCAGTGGAGATGATGTGGCATCTAGACACAATCACCAGTGCCCAAAGCTCATCATCTTCTACCGTTGTCATACACAGTGCGACCCGGGTTAAAACCCATAATCCCTGCTTTTGCAGAGCAACAATTACATACCACTGCAGCGAATACAGGAACATCATCTCTCGATAACATGTCGGGTTGCCGACATGACTGACGAATCCTCATCGTCTCAGTCGTCACCAGGCCATGAGCATAGCATAACGAGTTCACAACCTCTGCTCATACCTCGACATGACTGGGGCAGATATAACATAAAAAGGTTCCTCGAATGTCGCCCAACTCTCAATAGTCTCATCCACATCTATCAATGGCAATGTCTGTCACAATCCTTGTGCAGACCAATCCAAGAAATGCTCCGCTATCGAGACTCCGTACTCATGCGGGCAGCTCACCGCATGTACCCACTCCTCAGCGTGTATAATCCACTGATCGGTCCACCCCGGGATCCACTCCACAAGTACCACTCTCCTGGTAACTTGTCCAATCAATCTCAACTTGGACATCCCCGACCTCGGTTGCTCATTACAGCGCATCCATCCTGATCAATCATCAATCATGACTTTGAAAGTCGTCATATTCAGCCCTCTTCGAGGACTACTCGACCCTACCCGGGGTCTATCCAGCCCTAATCAAGGTCTAACACTCCTCAACCACGGCATAGGATGCCAAACAGAATCTCTCTGGGGTTCATTCCCACCTAACTTTACTAGCTTTACCCTCACTAACAGGTTGATGACAGGCTATTCTTATCGTAGAGACATCACATCTGACACATGCACTATCATCACAGGAGAAACCTAGTGTTCTGATACCACTTTGATAGGACCCATCCTAATCCTCCTGGATTATTATGGGATGTGCCTGCTCCCGTTTGACACCACGTGTCAGACAAGGGATAAGTCCGTAGCCCGCTCGGGGTTATCCAAAGTACACTAGGATCTGTGGCGATATGTGACGTCTTGATCTTTGCTATAGCCCGCATCCGCGATCAACCTGAAGGATATCAAAAACATAAAAGCTATCAGTGGAAAAAAAAAATAATAGTTTATCAAAACAAGTTATCGAAAATAAATTTATACCCTTCACGTAAAAACATGCATGCATCATAAAATAGTATTTCAAATACTTTTTCAGAAAGCAAGATGTATTGATTTTCAAATCAAATTTAATAAACACGTGGCTTAATTGAAGCCATTTCCTCAGTAGGGTCTCAGACCAAAAACTAAATCATATGGGGTCTCAGCCCCAATCAAATCACATAGGGTCTCAGCCTAAGATATCAACCAAATATGGAGTCTCAACCCAAATATAAAACACATGGGGATCTCAGCCCATCATCGTCATCATCATCATCATCAGTCACAATTGTAATCCCAACAACGCGTGTCCATAAGCTCAAGGACTGCTCTGATCCTGAGCATGTCGCCATGAACACCAGCCGACAATCTCCAAATCGTTGTGAATATATCAATGATCGATCTCATATACCGCACTCCTGAGTCGAGCCTCCCTTGGCTGTCATCTTCTCTCGGCTACTCGATAGTAGGCTCATCGTGACCTCTCCGTACCTCAGAGGCAAGCATTATCTCCAGAGTGCTCTCTAGGGAAACATATTCACAACCAGATGTCCTTTATAAAAATCTGAGTCTTTAAACTCCCGAGTCTTTAAACTCAAAATCATAATCATCAACAGGGTCACAAGCTCAAAATATCATCAAATGGGCCACAAGCCCGAAATCAGTGTCTATCAACACTTCATAAACCCAGGATTCCTCGAATCCTATCAAATCCACAACTGGGTCTCATGCCCGATCATAACTCTAGGATTCCTCGAATCCCATCAAATCCACAACTAGGTCTCATGCCCAAATCATAACTAGGTCATAGCCCGATATATCTCAAACCATTAATCAACTGGGCCATACGCCCAAAAGATATTTCTAACTCCAAAAACCATTTCGTTAATCAAATCATTTTCCAAATAACCTTTGACTGTCATCCAAGTCAAGGTCCAAATTCAACTGGGACTCATGCCCGAATCTCGATTTCACGCATCTTCGTGAAAATCATTCAAACCCGTAAATCAATCCTCGGTTTCATGCCTCACCGTGAAACCATCAAAATCATATCAAACACAAGCACGTAGAATACTCGGCCTAAGCCCAAATATCATAGAAAACAGAAATTTTGAACTACGTGCAATATCACATTTTATACAAAAATGCCAAATAAATCATACTTAAAAGCATATGCAATCAATGCATCTCAAATCATGTTCATAAAATATTCAAAAAATTTATGCATGCATCATATTTCATAAAATAAAGTCCACTCACAGACCGTCCGTGCTGCGCGCTCCGAAACCCGCATTGTAAGCCACTCCGGGGCTAATCCATACTCTCCGAGACGTTCGGACCTATCCAAATCTTACCCAAAAGGCACTATCCATTGATACAAGTCCTAATCACAAACCCTCACATATCCCAGAACAGTCAACATGTCCCGAACACGCTTCCCGAGAAGAAAAACCTTCATTTGACCTATCAAACAATCTCTGATCGACCTGAAACTACCACTTTTGGATTTAGATCGTCGAAACCTTTTGAACATGATTAGTTTCATGTCAAAATTCGTGCACACGTACCCTCTAGTGTCGGTCAAAGTTCCCACGCGCCAATCAACGACGGTCAACGCTGACGTCAGCTTGATAGGTCTGACATCTGTCACGTGACACCACCTTATTAATCCACCTGTACTGACAAATGTTTCTGACATCTCTGGAATACTACCACGTGGCACCATCTCATTGGTCCACGTGGTCTGATAACGTCTGACGTGGGACGATAACGTCTGACGTGGGACTGCCACGTCACTGCTGACTGGACCTGATAGTTTCCATGTGTCACCTTCTGGTTGGCCATGTGGCCTAACAGGTCTGATAGATGATGACATGGACTTCCATGTCATCATCGTCAACCTCTGTCCGGGATGATCCGAACTACTTTAATGAGTCGTTTGACCAGCGACCATGACCTGACCGTATCTCGGCCGTCCAGCCACTATTTCATCCCATTTTTCTTCCTACCGACTCGTCTCTAACCTAGGAAGGGATCTATGACCTTGAAATCACAAAACAAGGCCTAGAATTTAGCTGGTCAAGCTTGATCTTCACGGCCTACCTTCGAACTACTCCCACCGCTTTTCCAGTGGTCAGTTTCCCCTCCTTTTTGTCCCTATAAACTCGTACAACCTCACAAAACAAAACTCAGGCATCAAAACCAACCCAAAACGTCTAAAAATCAACAAATAACTCAAATGGGTTTCAGGTTACCTTTTTCACGGGTTTTGGCCACCTCCGCCATTTCCTCCGCCGTCTTTGCCATCTCTCAGCCTCTCCATGTCATTCTCTCACTCTGTCTCTCTAACTAGTCCAGAAAATGAAGAAGATGATGGTTGTGAGGGTGGGTACGGTTTTGGGTGTGATGAATGAAGAAGATGAATGAAAATGGTGGGTGCATGAATGTGGGTTATGAACCAAAGGATGAGTGACACTTGTCACTCATCTATTGGTCCAGGCCAGATCTTTTGGGCCCCAAATTTCAAATCCCAAAGTCAATCTTCTCGTAAAACGCGCAACCATAAATAGTATAAAGATCCATCATTGACCTGTAACTTTCTCATACGATGTTCGATCTTGATTTACCGTTTGTCTACGGACTTGTATCGTCCAGATCTACGTAATGGTTCTCGATCCTTATGCATTGGATCTCTCGGATCAAAAGTTAACTTTTTACCCTTTCTAGGGGTAAAATTGTCATTTTACCCAAATTGTCCGCTAATCCTCGATTAGTCCTTTATTATTTCTCAATAATCCATCATTAATCCTTAATTAATTCGTAAATTCGGGACGGGTCCTTATAGTAAGTGTTAGAAATTTAAAATTTTGGTTGTTCTTGGTTTCAGTTGTTTGAAAATGAACTTGAAATTTTGAATTTTGTTGGTCTTATTTTTGTTTGTTCTTATTTTTTGGGTTAATGGTTTCCATGTATATTGATGTATTGGCACCTCACGGTGGCATTGCTACTAAGAGAAAAAATGTGCAAAATAGGGGGTTTGGGTCCATCGAAACCCTCTATTATGGATGAACAAATCCCAAAAAAAAAAAAACAGAGACATATTACGCTTGAGTATTTTTTTGTCCAAAATATTTAATGGTATGCTATAAATTTGAGTTGCATGATGGTATGCTATAAATCTGAGTAATGTGATGGATAATGCTATAGAATGTGTCTGCTAGTTTTGATCATTTATCTTGAAATTTTTTATATAAATATGAGTTATGTGATGGATAATGTTATAGAATGTGTCTACTGGTTTTTATCATTTAGCTTGAATCTTTTTATATAAATGATAATGCTATAGAATGTGCCTACTGCTTTTAATCATTTAACTTGAAACCTTTTATATAAATATGAGTTATGTGATGTAATGTATCTAAGTTATGTGATGGTAGTGTTCGGAAGTTACAATGGAGGAAAGGTATGTTATATAGAATCTGAGTTTTCCATTTTGGCAGATAGTAGGGACTTTTGTACTCTGGAATTGAATCATTTTGGATTGATGGAATTAGGAAGTTACAAAGGAGGAAAGGTATATTATCTTGATAGGTGTGTTCATGACTACTTGTCATTGTTGGATTTAAGGAAGTATGATATAAAACTAGGATATGAAGTGGACATTACGCAGAGAGAGACAAGTTTGAAAATATTTTATAGGGTATGTGAGGAAGGTGAAAGATAAATGAAGGAGGTTGTAAATAATAGTTGTATCTTTGGGTTGGTAGTAAGCATGTTAGATGATAGGGTTATTGAATTGTATCTTCACGATCGTGTTGATAAGAACACCATTTTTCATGAAGACTTTGATGAATATTGGGAAAGTATAGGCGGTGATGATGTTGGAGATGATGCTGAACCAGAAGCTAAGCTTAATGCAAAACCATAAGATGATTTTTTTGAAGATTTTGATTATAGGGTTAGTGATAATGAATTGGATCATGAAAGCCCTGAACATGAAATTGATAAAGGCAATGGAGAACCTGATCTCTAGAAACATATGGCATGCAATGAAGAACTTGATTTGTAGAAACAAGAAGCATGCAATGAAGATGAGGTTCCCTCTGAAAATCCAAGAGGGCATATATATTTGGGTGGTTAAGACAAACAATCTACAATAAGACAATGATAATGAAGATGAACCAATAACAACAAAAAGGAGGAAGACGTTCAGAAAGATGACCTGAAAAAGTAGCTATGTGAAGCAATATAGGCGATCAATAGATCTTAGAAACTCAAAGTTTAGATTGGGCATGAAATTTACCAGTAGGAAAGAACTTAAGGAAGCTATAAAGGAGTATGCCATTGTTCATAGGAAGAAAGTTATGCTAGTGAAGAATGAAAAGAAAAGAGTTAGAGCAAGGTGTGTAAAGAATGAGAACATGTGCTCTTTTGTTATACTAGGGTTCAAGATTGATCAAGATAAGGTGACATTTGCAATTACGACGCTCTATTTAGAGCAACAATGTTCAAGGGTTAACAAGATCAAATATGCTAATGCTAGATGGATGTCAGAGAGGTTTACAAATCAGTTCAAGAAAACTCCTAACTAGGAAGTGAGTGATTGTCAAGGAGAGGTTCGGGAGCAGTATAAACTAAATGTTACCAGGAATCAAGTATATAGATCTAGGAAACTGGCCAAAGTTTTAGTGAAAGGTAGCTACATAGAGCAATGTGCCAAGTTATAGAACTACGCTGCAAAATTGAAGTCTGCTAATAAGGGTAGTACAGTGGTCATTAAAATTAAGTTGCAGAGTGATCAACCTATTTCCAGAGGATCTATATGTGTTTGGGTGGATGTAAGAAGGGATTTTTGGAGGGATGTAGGGTCGAGTGAAAATAATTAAGAAATTAATTCTACTTCTACTTTAACCTTTGTACAAGTGGATTTTCTTCAAACACAATTTTTACCAACACTCTAACATTATGCTCATATTGAACCAATCACGAAATCCTACCTTCATCATCTCAATTACATGCATACATTTTTCATATTATAAATGCACCGAACAGTGGATTATTACTTACAATATGATTCATCTTAAGTTTGTGATTTAATGCACTGAACAACGGTCAAACATTAAATCTCTTCAATTTTATTCTAAATGCCCCTAACAGCGGATCAACATTTAGCGTTGAATTGAAATTTAAGCACTAAAACATATGAAGTAAAAGAAATTCAAAAAGTAAAACACATGGAGATTGCATTCTTACTTACAAATGTTAAAAAGAAAATACCAACACATATATTGAATTATAAGTAAAACCAATCACAATAACAAGAATTTAAGTAAAAAAATGACGGTTTTTCACAAGAATCACCGAACAACGGCAGGAAACTTGTGAAAATGGAAGAGGAAATACGAAGAATTCGGTCTTAAAAACTCTTGAATTGCCTTAAAATTACTCGGCCTAGGTATTTCTTAAGGAAAACACACAATTATGTCTAAGAGCTCTCAAAGAAAATTCATAAGAATAAAGTAAAGAATAAATGAAATTAAGAAATAAAATAAAAAGAATATAAATCAAGAACAAAATTAAAAATAAAACTTAAAAGAAATTTAAGAAGAACAATCTACAAGAAACTAAAATGGTCCCCAAAATGTCTCTCAAAAGAGAGAAAAAAGAACTAAACTAAATAAACTAAGAAAAGGGAAGAAAGGGGAAAAATGGGGATATATTTACAAGTGAAATGACCTCCCTATTTATTGAGGGAGTGCCACAAATATTCAAATAAAAATACAAAAATAAAATATAAAAATGAAATGATGAATAATGATGAAATTGGGGATGGTTTGGGTTGAAAAGATGGCTGAAATTGCAGGAAAATATGAAATGGGGAGCAGTTGAGAAGCAGGGCATGGGTCTCTGGATTTTTGGCAGAAGGCAGTTGAAATTTCAGACTAGAATTCAGCAGGGAGCTGCGCACAGGAGTAGGTGAGAGTCGGTGACGCATGCAGGAAAAAGGCTGGCGGCCTTAGCGCCTGACGCGCAGACAGGGGGTATATTCTCGGTGCATTCGCGCCGAAGTGGGGAAGCCACAATCGGTAAGCGCATGCTGCCGATTTCTGGGCTGGTCGCGCTGATTAGGCCGAGTTCCTGGGCCTCATACATGCTGCAATTAAAATGGATTTCTGTAAATGAATGGGTCTGGGCTTAGGCTACAATTATTTGGGGCGAGTTTAATGGATTTTAAGTTTTAAAAAATAGATTTCTAATTTTAAAATGGATTAATGTAAATCCACCGAATTTCGTCCATAATTTCTCTGTTATAATTCTGATCGGGACGATTCTTTCGCCAAAACGCTCCAAATTCCAAATTTTATTTATTTCTACAAAAAGATCACAAAATATATTATTTTTTCCAATTATTTATTATTTTAATATTAAAATTCAAGTATAAAGGGTATAAAATAATATAAAATAATGCTTATTTGAGGACCTATCAAATACTCCCATACTTAAACTTTGCTAGTCCCTAGCAAATACTAAAATAAAATTACGAATTCAAAACAAGTAAACCTTTAACCATTAGTCTCAATATTTCATTATTATGATTATGGCATCAAAGATTTTCACTTAAAACATTTAAGCATATGGAATTCAAGAGTTAATACATGATAACAAAATGTTTCAACAAGTAAGATAATGAGTAAATATGGTGAAATTGATCTCAACATTAATAAAACAAGTATGAATCAACTCACAAGGATATGCACTCATAAATTCACTCAATTGTAAGGGTTTGTTTTTGCACTCAAAGTATATGAGAAAAAGATGCTCACATAATATAAATGAAGTACTTTTGCAAAATCTCAAACAAACACCTCAAGATAAAAATCAAACATACTTGCACAAATGAACCAAAACCATAAGCTTACTCTAGTGATTGACTCAACTAATCAAAATTTACCATCTTAAGGATCATAAGGTCGTTACGAAGGTTGTAATGGGGCTAAATTTAGAAGCAAGAAAAATATAGGACAAGTGATGCTCAAATTCGTTCCAAGACTCAATAGACTCCTAAAATGTATCATAATTTACCAACTTTAGTGCAATGATGTTAGTAATCCATCACTTCGAATATAGGCCAAGTTTCATCATGTTGAGCCTCACAATCATTCTTTGACTTCAGATTTACAAATATACGATTGAACTCAAATATTACATAATCAAACCTTATTACGTTGATAGAAACTCAAAATATTTTTTTTTAAACAATAATTTTTTTTGGATTTTTTTTCTTTTCATATATCAAGATAATAACATGTGTCAATAATACAACAATATTTGAGTAAGTAAATCCACATAACACACATAAAAATCTTCAAAAAATCATCATTTTCTCTTTACACGATTTTCATGTCTTCAACCGAGTCCTTGGAATAAGGGAAAAGGATGTCTATACTAAGCTCAAGTGTTTAAAGAATCATGGTGATGAAAGAAAAGGCTAAATGTGGGATCAAAGGGGTTAAAACTAAGGGGGTCGCAACTTGTGCGCACAAAATAGGGAACATGGATGTTTGAATTTATGGTGTTAACCCTAATGTCTTAATCATATCCAAAATCAGAGAGTTTATTGACTTAAAAGTTTTGAAAATCACATAGAATATGTTTTAGCACGCTAGAGTTCATTAAAAGTTATGGCAAGTAGTTATGAGGCATATGTATATCAATTTAAACAAAAAACTTATGAATCACTCATCAAAGATGTATATAAAGTTTTAAAGCTCACATAAGGTTCAAATGATTCATACTTATCTTATCATGCTCGTTTATGTACCAATTTACATGCATTATCTTCAAGTTATAACACTTAATCACAAAGTATTAATAAAAATATTCAAGTTGTTGTGATCATCTTTAGCCATAGTATATTAATTTCCGTTCATTTATATCATTGACAAGTTAAAGGGAAACTTAATACTCATAAAAACACTACAATAAAACAAAAAGACTCAAGAAAGCAATAAAAACAATAAAAAAAATTGATTTTTTTATTTTTAATAATTTTTATAAAACAATTAAAATTGTAAACCATTCCCCACACTTAAATTCTACATTATCTTCAATATAGGAAAATAAGAAGTAATTGAACATAGAATCGAAGTAAGGAAGAGGATTTACGAAAATAAAGCAAGAAAACAATAAATAAACAAAAGAAAGGAGAGTGAAGGGTAAAAAGATAGCAAATCTGCGCTGATGACTCCTTCACATCCCGGGAACACATTGAGTTGCCTCCTAACAAGCACTTAAAGTTTAACATCCATCCAGTCTAGACAGAGATGCAAGTTAGTTAGTCAGAGATGTACGTTTGTCAAGAATGCAAGTTAGATATGCAAATTTAAGTTAGGGATGCAATTTGAGTTATAGATTCAAGTTAGATTAAAGATGCAATGCAAGTTAAACTAAAGATGCAAGTTAAGTTAAAAATACAAGTTAAGGTTGTCATGACAAGTAATGTAAGTTAAGATATAAACAAATGTAAAAATATATAAACAATATTTACATGTCGGGGAAGTTAAAGATATATATAGTTCACATAACTTCAAAATTTAGATGGAGACTTATACGTCTGTGCGGCCCAAGTAAATATCTTAGATTAATTCAACTGTTTGGGCAAGTTTAAAGGTGACCATGTTAGAAAGAATAAACATACGAGGCATGGCTAATTTCACGACATCCCGAAGTTTAAACTCCATTGATGTCCTTTTCTTAGACCCAAAACCTGTTATGATTACCATCTCTTGTCCTAGACATTACCCGCGAAAATTTCTTATTCCAGAGGAATTAAGATAACTCAAGTGTTAATAATCACCGTAGGTGAGAGTTAACAAAAGAGACTTCACCTATTCCATTAAAGATCAAAATCTAAATTTCGAAGCACAAGTGATCTACATATAGCCGAGACTAATGCATGAATGCAAGAGTTATTTACAAGTATGTTTTTGTGCACAATTTACAAGTATAACATGACAATTTACATATGAACAATTTATACAAGGATGGACAATTTATTCACAAGCATGGTTTTATACTCAAGTAATGAAATTCACAAAACAATTTCACATTAACGAACTAATATATATACAAAGTTTATTTACAAATATATATTTACACTAACACAAAGCCACGATAAGAATTTTTTTTTTCCGAATTTTTTTTAAATGAAGAAAAAGAAAAACTTAAATAAATACATGCACACATAAATAAAATAAATGTAAACAAGTAATATACAAATTATGAACTAGTATAAACAAATAAGTATGAACAAATATGTACAAATATGAACAAGCATAAAAAAAAAATTATGAACAATTATGAATGAACACTATGAAACATAAAAATTATGAACAATTTATGAACAAATACGAATAAGTAAGAACAATTATAAACAAGTATGAACAAGTATGTACAATTATAAACAAAGTATGAACAAGTATAATAAGAGTTTGAATTTACATAAAAAATTATAAAAATAAAAATTATGAACAAGCATACAAATGAAAATTATGAACAAGTATAATTATGAACAAGTATGAAGAATAACAAGTAACATATATACAACATTTATTCACAAGTATGAATTAACACTAACATAAAACTAAGCCTAATGAAAATAGGAAACTAAATTTTTTTTTCCAAATTTTTTTTTGAGGTAATGAAAGCGTTTTCTTTATTAAAAAAACAAATTTTTTTTAAATTTTGTTTTCGGAATTTAAATAGATAAATAAATAAATGAAGAAAAGGAAAATTAATATTTTTTTTTGAATTTTGTGTTCTTTTTAATTAAAAAAAATCAAAATAAAAAAAAGAAAAGAGGACATGTACAATATGCATTTATGAACAAGTAAAAAAATGAACATTATGTACAAGTATGAACAAGAGTAATATGACAAGTATAAAAATTATAAACAAGCATAAATGAAAGTCAATTATGAACAAGTATGTATAAATATAAAATGAAAAAATAAAATAAAATTTTAAATTTGCATAAAAAATTATAATATGAACAAGTATAAAAAAAATTATGAACATTTATGAACAAGTATAAATTAGAAATTATGAACAAATAAAGTATGAACATTATAAACAAATATAATAAGTACAATTATAAGAATCAAAATTATGAACAAGCATAAAAATAAAAGTTATGAAAAAGTATACAAATAAATGAACAAGCATAAAAATAAATAAAAATAATATACAAGTATAATATGAACATATATAAAGATAAACATTATGAACAAGCATAATATGTACATGTATAAAAATAAAAATAAACAAATATAATAAGAACAAACATAAAATAAACAAGTATAAATAATATAAACAAGTATATTAAGAAAATTATGAACAAATATAACATTAAAAAAAATAAAAATTATAAACAAGTATAATAGTCACAATTTATATACATGCACTAACAAATTAAAAATGATTTTCAATTTCTCCGGCAACGGCGCCAAAAATTGATAACGCTCAAACTACGCATTAAATTAAACACGTAATTTGAGTACTATGCAATTTAAACCATTTTTGTATAGATGTAGTATTGATAAATAGTGATCGTTTTTAATCGGGGAAATTAAAGAACATTAATAATTTGTTAGTGAAAAAGAATAATGAATAAAATAATAAAATAATGAATAAAAGAATAATGAAAGAATTAATGAATAAAAGAATAAAGAATAAATGTAGGGTTTGAAAAGATTGTAATCATAAAATAAAGAAAACAAGTAAAAACAATTAAGAACTTAATTGTACTTCTACTTTAACCTTTGTACAAGTGAATTTTCTTCAAACACATATTTTTACCAACACTTTAACATTTTGCTCATATTGAACCAATCCCGAAATTCTACCTTCATCATCTTATTTACATGCATACATTTTTCAATATTATAAATGCACCGAACAACGGTCATGAACACTTATAATACGATTCACCTTACGTTATTGATTTCAATATGTGTCAAACATTTAATTTAAATCTCTTTAACCCTATTCTAAGTGCACCGAACAACGGTAATAAACACTTAGCGTTAAATTGAAAGTTAAGCGCTAAAACATATGAAGTAAATGAAATTCAAAAAGTAAAACACATGAATATTGTATTCACACTTACAAATGTTAAAATGAAAATACCAACTCATATATTGAAATCTAAATAAAATCAAACAATAATTAGAGTTTAAGTAAAGGGAGAAAGGTTACACTTTCGGAACCCAAGAACAGCTTGTGATTCAGAAAGTGGATGAAAACAATGAAATGTTATCCACAAAATTCTCTGAACAGTAGAATGAACCTTATGAAGATAGAAGAATAAATATAAGAATGCGAACTTAAACTATACAATTATTTCGGAAATATTCGGTCTAAGTATTTCTTAAGGAAAACATAAAAAATGTTTTTAAGAGCTTTCAAAGAAGAGTCACAAGAACAAAGTTAAGAAGAAATAAAATTAAGAAACAAAATGTAAGAAATAAATTAAAAAAAAGAATTAAAAGAAAGCTAATTATAAGGAAATCTACAAGAAGTTACAAATGGTCTAAAAAATAAAGAACAAAATAGGAAGAAGATGAACTAAAAGAGAAAAAAGAACTAACAACATGAAACTAAAATGAACGAAATGAGAACTAAAATTGGGACAATTGGGGACCATCAACAATTGAAATGGCCTCCCTATTTATAGAGGGAGTGCCAAAATTCAAATAATAAAATACAAAAATAAAATATAAAAATGAAATGATGAACAATGATGATATTATGGCGGGTTTGGAGCTAAGTGGTTGAATTGTGCAGGAAAATCAACAAAAGGGGAGCAGTTGGAAGCAGGAAATATCTGGACTGATTTTCGGCCAAGAGCTGTTGATATAGCAGTTGGGGAGTTGGCGAGCTACTGCTAACAGAAGGCATGGCTGTTCGGCGAGCAGGCGCTGAGCTGGAGGAAAGGGGGTTGGCGGGTCAGACGGGTCAGGAGGACATGACTTCAGCTTGGGTTCTCTGACGCGGGGCGTACGGCTTCGTGCGAATGGCGCTGACAAGGACTGGAGCGATTCAGGAGAGCTGCTCCGAAGCGAAAATGCAGCGTTCGGCTAGCGCCGTCTGAAGACTTTTGTTGGGCTGCGAAAGGTATTGGGCTTGATCATGGGCCAGTTTGCGCATGGATTGGGCTGAGAGAATGGATTGGGCTTCTCCTTGGACTGGGCTTCTGCAAATGTATTTTTAATATTAAAATGGATTAATATAAATCCACCAAATTTCGTCCATAATTTTTTCGTTATAATTCCGATCGGGACGATTTTTTCACCAAAACGCTCCAAATTTCAAACTTTATTTAATTCTACAAAAATCCCAAAAATATATATATTATTTTCTCCAATTTTTTATTATTTTAATATTAAAAGTCAAGTATAAAGGGTATAAAATAAATATAAAATAATACTTAATTAACGACCTATCAAGGAGAGGGAATATATCGAGTCACACATATGTATGGTGCTGAATCTGTGGATTTGAACAAAAAGACGTGTTCATGTAGAAGATGGGACTTTTGTAGAATTCCTTGCTCACACACGATTTCCTACATTTTTTATGCACATCATAACCTTTATGCCTACGTACATGACATCTATAAGCCTGATGCATATTTGAAGGCCTACACTTCATTGGTATACCCGGTTTCCTTCTCAGACCAATGAGAAAAAACAAACATGGCTCCCATACTACCTCCAACTTACAGGCAGCAACCTGGAAAACCCAAGAAGACAAGAAAAAGAGAAGCTGTTGAGATTGAAGTACTTGCTCATGTTCCTCCTAACCCTATTCCACTAAACTACCATCCACTACCAGCTAGGTTAAGAAAAATATGGACCAAGGTGAGATGTTCTGTATGTGGCCAAGAAGGTCATAATAAAAGAGGGTACCGAGAAGCTTCTCAAGCTCCCTCTCAGGTATGATATTACCAATATCTAATCATCATATTGTTCATATCTGCATTATTTGAAACATTTATGATTTTTTTTCCCCATTATAATGATATCTAGGGTCAACATGCTAGCACTAGTGAAAGGAGAGGAAGGGGAACATGGTGTAGAAGAGGAACAGGAAGAGGGACATCAAGGACGGACAGATCAACTTCATCACAACAAGGAACACCAATTGTTGCATCAAAGCCAGCTAGTGCATCTAAATTGCATAGACCAAAAAAAGTAAGTGTAGGAAAATTGGTATAATATGTGTATACTTTTCCCTTTTTTGTTTTATTAGGGAAATTTAGTATAATGTGTGTTGTGCGGAAATACTAACCTTTTCTATTATACTATGGAAAATTGCCCTTCTCTGTTAACAAAAGGAATGTGTATACTGTTGTATATTGATGTGTGTGCTTAAAACTACCCTTTTATGTTTTATTAGGAAAAACCAGCACAAGCTGCATCCCAGCCACTAATACCTTCTAATAAAAAACCATCATCGCAGCCCGTGTTAAGAGCATCTCCCTAATTGATCATTAAAGCAAAAATACATAAACCATGGAAAATATGAAAACCTTCACTATGTTATTTGTGTTCCTTTGAGATTGTAATCTCTTTTGAAATCATTGACATTGTAATCTCTTGATATTGTAATCTTTTTCATTGAACACTTTGGTGCTATTTTGGTTATGCATCTTGGCATCATGAGATTGTAATCTCTTTCCAGTAGAATTGAACGATTTAGTGCTACTTTTGAAATCTTTGACATTGCAATCTCTTGAGATTGTAATCTTTTGCTTTGAACACTTTGATGCTATTTTGGTTATGCATCTTGAGATTGTAATCTCTTGCTATTAGAATTGAACACTCTGGTGCTACTTTTAAAAATTTTGGCATTGTAATCTCTTGAGATTGTAATCTTTTTCTTTGAATACGTTGGTGCTATTTTGGTTGTTATGCATCTTGAGAATGTAATCTCTTGCCATTAGAATTGTAATCTCTTCAATGAATTCATGGAATTGTTAGAGAACAACAAATGGCCTTCCACAGTACTTTCAAAAGCCATCCCCGTTAGTCACAGTCACCAACTTCACCACCAACATGAATAACAATAGCACCACTAGCAATGACATAAACAATCCTCCACAAATTGTTTTCTCCCGTTCTTCACATAATTCTCCAATTTGGCCCCCAACTCCTTCTTTTCATTTTCCAAAACTCGTAATTTTTCTTCTAATTGCATATTTTCTTCTTGTAGTGTAGAAATCTCATTTTTCGTTTCTCTTAATCTCATTAGCAATCCAGGAAGAACCTCATTTCCTCTTGGGCAAGTTTCTTGTCCACCCGCTCCCAAAAATGCCATCTCTCCTTCTTGTTTTGAATTTTTTTTTTTTTGCATACCAAAATGTTAATATTATAACAAAACATCACACACAAACAACAAAATTCGAACTGTTTTCTTACCCGATTGTTCTCCCAAGTTTCAAACATTCTTCTCTTCTTCTGCTTTATTTTTCCTTATTTCTATCTTCTATTTCGGTTAAGTCAGAGAGCGGGAGCTCATATTAGCCCCCAATTTTGGCACTAAAATTCCCTCCTCCGTTGGTTCATTATTGCCTAACGCCAATACACAATTTAGTACCATTTTGCCCCCGATTTTAACAGAAACCATCAACTCTGCTGATGAAGAGACTAAATTAGGATTTGGCTGAAGTAATGGGACCAAAAAAGTTAAAAATCAAGTTGAGGGACGATTCCAATAATTGAGGTTTAGTTGTGTGACCATTTCTCTAATTTTTCTTAAAAATAAAATTGTAAGTAAAGTAGAAATATTTTTTTATAAATATAATTAATTTAATATTTATTTTAAAAAAATTATAATATTATATATAACAAATTAAGTAAATATATATTGCAGAGGGCCCTACTACTAAGTTGTTCTATTTTGTGTTTCAATAATTATCATTCTTTCATTTTTCGCGTACCTCATGTACTTTTCTCATATCTATAAAACAAGAATAAATAATAAAAAATGAAAAGTAGAATTGATAAAATTGTCATACTACAATAGGATCGTCATTTGAGTAATAGTGATTCATACTCCCTAAATTCTTCTCTTTCGCATGTTCTCTCATTTCTCCAATTTACATGTACCTATATCTTTTATTAAAAAGAAAAAAAAAATGAAATTTTCGTTCTTTGAATACAAATGAATCAAGTGAAGAATTGGCAACACCAGAAAGGTTGACAACAAAATAATAAAAATGAAATGACAACATAATGAAAGGGATGTTTGAATATTGATGATAAAGAATATGAGGCATGAAGCTCGCCCGATGCTCCTGTGGACCTCTACTAGCAACTCAAAGTCTTCAACAAAATTTTATAAAAGAAAAGAATATAATATAATATCATTGTATAAACAAAATTATCTTTTTATGCATAATTGATGTGCCAATATAGAAGTTGTAAGAAGCTAAAAAAAAAAAAAATAGAGCAGCATTAGGGTGTGGAGACAAATTGGATTATAGCTAACATGCTAACCCTTACCTATTCAAGTCATCATTAAATTCAATTTATTTAAAAGGGACTAAACTAACTTCAAAATTAGATAGGGAAGACGTTGTTTGTAGTTTGCTAAAGAAGTGGTGGATACTCAATGTATCTAAATTCCTTCTTTATATCATTGTTCTTAAAAAAAATGTTTGTTTATATGTATTTATCAATATATATATATATATATATATATGTATATTAGTTTACTACGTATGTTTTGTCAATAACACTAGACAGATGGTGAAGGGAATTTGTCCTGCTGTTATAGAGATCATTGAACCTGCAAAGAAGGATACCAGCTTACTTTAAGGCTTGATCTTTCTAAAATTCCAAATGTAAAAGGTTGGCTTATATTTCACATCATCTCGGTAATATTAATCATATGATTTTTCTTATGCATGAGAAACTTCTTTTGATAAATCAGAAGATGCTTCTGTTTACATTCACAATTCACATCAATAAATCAATGGTCAGTTTGTGAGCCAAAACGACAAAAAGGATGGATTTTTATATACATTTACGCTAACAATGCTTTCTTGAATTCCAAGCTTCTTTCTGCTCCCAACCTTTAGTCCACGCATTACATGACATAAGTTGTCCACATCGCTACATACCACAACATGGGGAGAAAGTCCCACATCAAGTCTGAATAGTAGGATTGGAAGGCAGCTCTGTCCTGTGTACTAGTATTTAACTATTTCATGGTTTTATATTGGACTGAATAGCATATATTATAACCTAGTTTTCTTTCTGTACTGTTGAGGTGTCCCTAAAGCTCTGTTTCTCATATGAAACTGCTTAAGCTAACATGGTGAACAATTTACAGTAGAAGTGAGACTAACAGTTTTGAATCATAACCATAATTTTATTCATGCATTTCTTTCTCCAGATTCTAAGAAGATAATTTCGGACATTTCTGCTGTGCAAGCAGTAATCTTAAGTTCTCAACTGATAGAAATGTTGATGAATGTCAACTCCCAAGATGCACTGCACGGAATAAATAAGCCAATTAAACTTGTATATCACCCAAGAGAGCCTTTCTTTATTGTTAGACAGGTAATCTCCATGGTGCAACCAGTATCTAAATTAGGATAGGTAACTCCCAAAGGAGAGCATGACTGCTTATCGAGCAATTTGGACCATATCACAGTTTATCAGCTATCTTTATTATAAAGACTTCAGCTTTTCATCTTAGTTCAAACTGATTCTTGAAAGGAAAGAGGGAAAACTCAATTCTCTATTTCCAGAAAAAAGGTTTACATACAAAATCACGGAAGTATCTGAACATTTATGTTTATAAGGTGCCAACATTTACATTATACTTTCCAAAGTTGCACTAATGTGACCACAAACCATCCTACTGAATCACTGAATCAACGTTCCCTTAACCAAATTCCAGCTATTTATCAGCAACCGAACTTATTCTTATCTATTTACTATATAGTTCTAATGCATGGGTTACAACAAAGTTATTCATGTTTTGACAGCCACAGAAAATCATAGCAGTATTCCCCATACAATTTCAGGGCAAATCAGATGTCATTATTGCAACAGCCTTTTTTCAGGTTTGTAACTGATACAGTAAAGTAAATATTTCTCATCTATATAGGCAATGAAATCAGAGTCAAGTTGCTATTCCATACAATAACTCCATGTTCTTTTTTCTCAATTTTCTGTTTGGATCCCATTATGGGTAATGGAGACAGGAACTTACGGATGTAGGGAGTTCTGAAAAATGGGCCAAAGCACCTCCTTGTTGTTGGTCACCAATTCCACCTCCAGAGCTAAGAGGAGAACTTTTTGAAGATTTGAGTACGAATGGAGGATTTGCCTCTTTTGGTAATTTCTTAAGAGCAAAAGCCATGACTTGAGTACTTACAAACTAAATTCTGTTATAATAAATGTCTATATGTCTTCACCATTAGTCCAAAGAAATGGAACAGGATAGTACTCTTAGTATAAATTTCCTATTAAGCACAATAGACTAACTAATGAGGAGTTGTAGAAGGAGAAACACCTTATATAAACCTATAACTAAGTTGCCTATTTGAATAATAGCATGATGTTTTTTCTTCTTCTCTTTTCAGTTTATGATTGGTTCTCCATATACCAGATAAATGCTGGGTATGCTAAGCCTAAATTTGTTATTAATTTGTATACAGATATATCTTTGTGCCATGTCGAAGGTAAAAGACTAGACAAGACTGTATGGAGTTTATTGAATTTCTATGCCTACATAAAATACCATGTAAAGGTAATAGTTCTGTTTTCGCTTTGTTTATTTTTTTCCTTGTGAAAACTCTACCTTATTATTCTAGAAATTTTAAGCATTGCAAGGGTTACATTTTAGCTAACAAGTTTCTACAAGCAGAGCACCAGAAGTTTTATTCAGAGAAGGATGAGAAAGCGTTTGGAGGGACTAGTCAAGGTATTGAACTGAAACTCTTGAATAAACTCAAGACTAGCACTTACCAGCACACAGCTCCTTTATTTGTCTCATAACAAAAGGCAATTTGGATTGGGATTGAGTAGAACTAATATTCTTCTTACAAACTCTTAGACCCTGCAAAAGCGAAGCACACAAGAGGAAGAAATAGAAGAAAATGAAGAAGAGCTGAACCACAAGATTCGAGGTATGTTCAGTGTGTATACTTTAAAAAATAAGCAGTTAACTTTTTTCCTCAGATGGAAGCAGCAGCTGGTGCCTTCATTTTCTGATGGACACAAAATTGGAAATGAACTTAGCTAAACTCGCCTACCATTTTAACCATCTACAAAATATAGAGTATTTAAGAAAGTAACCAAATAAGAATCTTTAAAATGATAAATGACTGTTGTCCCATTATTACTTCTATAAGAGAACTATGGTAGACCAGCCACATTTCATAATTCCTTAAAATGTAGTTATTAGTTATAACTCTCTTTGTTTGCTTTCAAGCAAATGCAGGATGCATGTGGATGAGTAAACATGTCAAATTATCAAAACCTAAAGTCCTAAAACGAAGATATAATGACCTCAGCAGGAAGATCAAGAGAATCCGTTCAAAACTTAAAATCCATGCATTTGGGCGTTTTCGTCGAAGATGGTTGGAAATACCAAGGTTTTCTTCAGCGATAGGATATACCAAACTAAATTAAGTACTTTCCATAACTGAAGAAATGTGAGTTCTTGACTTTTACTTGGTTATCTGATTTGCTAAAAATTTCCTGATTGTTTTTCTGTTTTTAAAAATTGAAAGACCAGGCGGTAAGCGGAGGAAAATTTAATTGGCCAGTTGTTGAGATCTGCATTTTGAGGAACAAAAAAAAAACCATTATCACAAGGGAGAATGCAAGAGCTTTCCCACAGCATCTGTTCCATTCTTGCACTTCAATTAAATAAATAGAGCAAGAGGATCAATCCTGAATGATTTCAATTTAATCATGCTCTTAAATTGAAGCAACAACTCACCAAAAACCAACTTCTGCACAGCAATTGGCTCTTAAAGAAAAGCAGAGATCGTAATGGCTCCAACCGTCCTGAGTATTTTACTGTTGCAAAGTTAATTAAACAGCAATAATAAGAGATAAACGGGATCCTTCCTATATCTCAAAATAACCTTCAAGTTTTAGCTGCACAAGTAGAGCTAATTTGTCCGTCCACACGCTAGCATGCATCGTACAAAGTCTATGAGGATTACTAACACCTTGAAAAGGGAGAAAAAAAAATAGCAAGAGGCCTGAAACAGTGGAATTAGATTATGTATTGACCAGCAGTTTGCCTTTCGCATTAATCTCCTGAGCTATTTTAGTGATTTTATAAGCAAGGGTTCTCATCATAGAGATGCAAAATCAGAGAAACTAGTTCACCCACAGCGTTGACAATACAAACAAAACTTTACATTTACTGCAATTAGAATTGAGGATTAGGGACAATATAAAGATTAAAATTTGGCATGCCATTGAAAAAGAGGTAAACACTACCTACTTCAAATGAACGAACACGTGAACAAAATCTCAATTTTCTCTGAACTTTTGTACCAAAATAGAAAGTTTACAAAAAAGAACATACATTTTACTGCAGCTCAATCTCAGGGACAGGTTGCATCAACATTTGCTCCGAATCAAGCTGCGCTAGCAATGGACCACTGGACTCACCAGACTGCAAGTTCCAGTTACTTGCCATCAAAGCAAACAGCACAAAACTCAATACCATGACTACACTAGCATGCCCAATGAACAAAAGTTTCATCACGGCAACACCCCTCAAACCATCCTCCTCAAGATCGCATTTCCACTCAGCATCCTGTTGGTTGGGCCACACTGACATCTTCTTACATCCTTTTAACCCAAATGCATCAGTGTATAAGGACAACCCAAGTTGCAATATCCAAGTGCCCTTAAATACTCCAGATGACAAGAAAAACTCGGCGAAAAACGACCATGGCTTAATTGATAAATAGAAGGAAGAAAAGGCACAAACGAGGGTTAATGTACCTAGCATATCATACATAGCGCCACCAAGACCCGAAATTCCCTTGCCGATCACAGAATACTCCACCAAAATCGCAAGGGCTGCGAAAACGAAGACGAACCCTTCATTGATACGCAAAGGGTCGGTGTTTTCACGGCAAATGATCAAAATGACGAGTGCCCAGAACATGAAAATGGCCGCTGATTGCTGGAAAAAGGCGAAACGGTAAGTGGGGTGGCCGGAAAAGGCCAAAAAGAGGAAAATTTCAGAGAAAGAAGAGATGGAAAGGGCTAGGTGAGAGTGTACAAATCGAAGTTTTTCCATTTGGGTTCTGAGAAATACCAAATTTTGGATCGGTAGAGAGATGGGTTCTTGAGGTAGAGGGAGGAGGAGCAGAGCAGGCGACGGAGGCCTATGGGAAAGAGCAACACGAAAGCTGATAAATGGGTTGCTAGTGATGCCATGTGAATTGCGATGCAGCTGTGAAATGTGTTCCTGATTTTCTTGCTTTTCTTTTTTTTTATGTTTGTTCCTTCGTTGACGTTGTGACGAGAGCTGAGATAAATTGACAAACGGTATTTTGTTGGTTTTTGTTTTGGGGGCTCAAATTTTCAGAAAAAAGATTTGTTGGTAAAATTACACTTTTCACTGCCAATGTTCAGACGGGCCGGGTAAGAAGATAGACCCATGTTTAGCCCAATGACTCATCTTCGAGCGGAGGCCAGTCTGTTCATTTCATCTCAGTAAAGCTCACCCTTTTTTCCAAGAAGAAAACCGCTAACAATTTGCTTAAACCCTGTATTTTGTTGCCGAATAACTCTAAAACCCCACAGCCTACTAAATTCTTCTTTGCCACCCTGCAAATTTGGATCTTTTCGAGCTGCATCTATAGGAACCATAACCAATGCTTTCTTCAACCTGTCGATGCCTGAGACCATTTCTTCATTTTCATCTCCGTCAAACTCAAATCCTCCTATTTTCCTCTCTTCCTTACTCTTCTTCCAGCCAAACCATTTCGATTCACGACCTCACCAACCCAAAACCTCAATCAAATCCCACAATTTATGACCACGCCACCGTCCGCGAGACGCTCTCTTCTTACTGCAACGACTGGAAGAAAGCCTTGGAATTTTTCAACTGGCTGGAAATTGAGTGCAAATTCCAGCACATCACCGAAACCTACAATCGGATGCTTGACATTCTTGGTAAGTTTTTCGAATTTGAGCTCGCTTGGAACTTAATTCACAAAATGAAGCCGAATCCAGTTTCTGCTCCGGACCATGCTACATTTCGCATATTGTTTAAGAGATATGTATCTGCACACCTTGTAAAAGAAGCTATAGATACTTATAATAGATTGGAAGAGTTTGGTTTGAAGGATGAAACCTCTTATTGTAATCTTATTGATGCTCTTTGTGAATATAAGCATGTGATTGAGGCCCAAGAATTGTGTTTATGGAATAACAAAGAGTTGGGTTTTGATCACTGTACTAAGGTCTATAATTTACTTCTTCGCGGGTGGTTGAAAATGGGGTGGTGGGGTAAGTGTAGGGACTTTTGGGAAGAGATGGACAGGAAAGGTGTTTGTAAAGATTTGCATTCGTATTCAATATATATGGACATAATGTGCAAGAGTGGAAAGCCATGGAAGGCTGTGAAGTTGTATAAGGAGATGAAGAGGAAAGGAATCAAACTGGATGTGGTGGCATACAATACGGTAATTCGTGCTATTGGCCTTTCTGATGGTGTTGATTTTTCAATGAGGCTGTTGAGGGAGATGAAGGATTTGGGCTGTCAACCAAATGTTGGGACTTATAATATAATTATAAAGCTTTTGTGTGAGAATGGGAGATATAGGGAGGCATTCTCGGTACTTCATCAAATGCCTAAGATGGGTTGTGTACCGGATGTGATTACATATCATTGCATTTTTAAGTATCTGGAGAAGCCAAATGAGATTCTTAGACTGTTTGATAAGATGATTGAAAGTAGGGTTCAACCAAGGATGGACACTTTCGTGATGCTTATGAGGAAGTTTGGGAGATGGGGATTCCTCAGACCACTGTTTCTCGTTTGGAATAGGATGGAGATGCTCGGGTGTAGTCCTGATGAGTCTGCGTACAATGCGTTAATCGATGCTCTGGTGGAAAAAGGTATGTTAGATCTGGCTAGGACATATGATGAAGAGATGCTAGCAAAGGGACTTTCAGCTAGGCCAAGGGATGAGTTGGGGACGAAACTGGATGAGCAATCAATCTAATGATGGGTAATTGCAAGAGGAATTTATCTGCTTCTGCCATTTCAACCTACATTTTTATGTTGAAAAGAAAATGGAAGCTAAGGAATAAACCATCTGAATAATGCATTAAGTGCTGAAGGATATGGTATTATATGGCTTACAGATATGTATTATGGAGATGTGCAGCTGAAAACATTGGTTCCATTGAGGACAGATTTTGGGGTACCGTTCAACAAGTAGTAACTGCAAATCATTTGCCGATGGACTGGGATTATTTCTGAGTTTCTATTATAAGGACATAGTTTTTCATTCATTTTGTCTTCCACTCCTAACAGTGATTCGTGTCCAGCGCTTGTCATTGATATGGGTAATTGTGTCGTCCCTTTCAGTCCCCTTGTATCAATCGTTGTTTGTTCCCTCGTATGTTTGGGGCTGCGTGGGGTTGGCAGTTTGTAATATTTCCGCACTTGGCAAATTTCTCAACCATTCCTAGTGGGAATTGAGGGGCAGTTTGAGAACCTTTTGTTTTCGTTTTTTTGTGCTAAGTATTTGGGTAAAATGAAGGATGAAGAGGAGCGGAGAAAGAATGGTGAGATACTTATGCTCGATCTTTAGAATTACAAAATACAAAAAATACTTGTTCTCTGCAAATATATTGCTTGAGTAATCAATATATATTTTACCTCCATCACTTTCTATTCTATATACTATCATTGTTTTCCTATTATTTTAGGGCTACTTTTTAAAGTTCTTGTCATATTTATGTTCATGTCCCAGCAACTAACAACCCGAACCTGTTAAGTTCGTGTTGTTTTTGGGTTTTTCCAATCGTGTTTTTTCGTTTGCGTCATGGTCAAGTCATATATGAAGCATTTTAATTGTATTGTTGGCTTCCATTTTCCCAGTGTTCAACCCGGCACTTTTTTCCTACAACGACACTTGCGATGTGCATTAAACGGAGAAAGTCTTGCGTCGGACAAGCACCGTCTTCGAGGAAGCAAATTTTAATCCTTTCTCAGAATCTTCTTCTTCAATGACTTGAAGGAAAACATCAAAAGTTGAAATTCATGTTTGTTCACATAAAGATACCGCTGGTAGGAACCAGCAAGTGTACGATTCAATTTAATTCAAAGTTTGCTTTCTAAGATGTCTCCATATGAAAAGTTTCAATGAAGGGTTCTGCTATAGACGGCTAGGATCATCCCATTCATGACTCAGAGCCTTCTAGGTAGGTGACAAGTGGAAAAAACCCAAGAAAACAAACTCAGATTCAGATCCTCCTTAACAAATATGGACCGTCGGCAATAAGACTTGTACAAAGAATTATGTGGCTCTAAAAGATCCCTTTAGCTCTCTCTCACACTGCTATCCAATTAAAAAACCGAAGGCTCTCAAAATTACACCAACATATCATCAGCTTCCACCACAATAAAAACCCCTTAGCAACAACTCACACAAATTTTCTCAGGGATTTGAGCACAGCTTCTTCTTCTTCTCTTCAACAATGACAACTTCGAGTTTGAGTTCTTGTTTCTACGGAAGTTGGGGGACTTCAATGGCGGGCGAAGATTATGGAACGTTGGTGAAAGCAGTGCCAAACCATGTCAAGGTTGGGAAGGCAATCAGAGCTCAGCCCATGATGAAAAACATCAATGAAGGCAAAGGCATCTTTGCACCTGTTGTGGTTATTACTCGCAATATTGTTGGCAAGAAGAGGTTCAATCAGATTAGGGGCAAGGCTATTGCTTTGCACTCTCAGGTAAATATATACTTATCAAATGTCAATTATTATTTTTTAACTTGTAATTGAATGGGGGTATTAAAGTAATTAGACTTTCGATTGAAGGCTAGCGACATGAGGTATGATAGGTATGTGGGGTTTTGTTTGTTCACTTTGGTAAAGTCACGCAAAATAGTATTAGCTACTAGCTCAAGTGATTCATAGCGTGTACTCACGTGAGGTTTTGTGCTCGATACGCTTCTCCTTCGACGTGGCTTTTGTAAAAGAAAGCGAAGTGGGGGGAGAGGAGATGGCGAAGGTAGAGCAAGGCTAGGTGGCAGAGGTGGATGTGGAGGTAGAGGAGATTTGGGGCGGTAGAGGTAGAGGAACTAGGTCAACCTTGGTTTTCATTATGGTGAAGTCACAAACAGTAGTCAATAGGATTGGTGATGTTACACCTGACCAAGTAACAGGTCTATTAAGATACTATACTAAATTACGAAGCAAGTCCACCGAAAGGCCTCAAAGATCACACAAGATCCCGGCCTTAAAACCTATCACTATTAATATAACCTAAATCCTAGACGACTTCTATCAATAGGGAGACACTCTCCCATTAAAAGGGACTTATCTCTCCACTTTCACATTAAAAAAGCTCTCCCTTCTCTCTACTCTCTCTAAAGACTCTAAGCCAATTGTACTATTTAAGAAAAACACTATTATACTAATGAGAGTGAGACAACACCATGGACGTAGCCCGCTTTGGGTGAACCACATATTTTCTTGTGTTTTGGTATACGTGCGTGTCTTTACAGTCTCGTTGATACATTTTTTGCATCAACAAGAATTATGACAGAAATAATGTTTTTTTGTTTTAACTTATTAGATGAAGTTAAAATTCTGTAGTTGAGTTGTTATATACTTTGATTTTTTTTTCCATATCGTATTAAAAAGGTTAGAAAAAAAAAAGTATTAGACAATTGTGGAGGTTAGTATATCAATAGTTTGGAAGTTGGATGCTCCTTTGTAGTCTTTTCCCTCTCTAAGACCTTTAAGCCCTCATTTGAACCAAAGACAACAATGGGGGATTATAGAAGTTTTTAAATTTTGACACAACAATTCTCTGCAGGTAATTACAGAGTTCTGCAAATCCATCGGAGCAGACGCGAAACAAAGGCAAGGGCTTATTCGGCTGGCGAAGAAGAATGGAGAGAAGCTAGGATTCCTGGCATGATGAAATCAGTAGCTAGAATGCCTCCATTTTGTTGTCACCATTAGAAATTCAAAGTTAATAGCTCAATTTCATACTCGATTCCAGATGCATATACACTTCTCACCCAGCTGGGATTGCTTCCAACTCCACAATATAAAAGTTGATGTCTCTTGCTCCGTAATATTTGCACTTGTCGTGATCATTCTTCACTTTAGTTCCAATATAATTTCCCATAAATCATCAGAATTTAACATTCCTCAAAAGATCAAAAAAGGAGAAAAAATAAGCTCTAACGAGTGAATGCAAATCATTAATGACTCACGAGCTTAGTAACATGAACTTGTAATTAAATAGGATATTAAAGTGATTGATGATGAGAGGAGATTTGTGCCAACGCAAAAAAGAAAAAAAAAAAAAAAAAAAAAGGGGGGGGGGGGGGGGGGGGGGGGGGGACGTTAATGATCGGCTACAAATCGCCCATCTATGAGTGTTAAATAGAAAATCTGGCAAAGATTGAGATTTAAATAATCTGATTGACAATTCTAGTAATCACCGGTGTATGACAAACAAAACTTGCTGATTGTACCTGAGAAACTTTCAATGTTACAAAAAGAAACTTAGTTTTCCCGTATTTGAGGACGATTTCAAAAACCGTAACATGAACAATATGATCATATTACATCAAGGAAAAATAAGTTGACAAAATGTTTCCTCTAGCTCTTCTCAACAACAAAAAAACTGCGATAGTTGAAGTTCATGCCTTTGGTAAGGGGGAGTGAAGTGAAGACCCATGCAACAGAAAACTTGATAACGGATCAAACATTGTATCGAGGCTTTGCGGATCTTTCCCTTTTGGAATCGTCCTGCAATAACAGAACAAGTAAGAAACAGAATTCAAGAGTGCTCGAAAGCAAATAACACTAGGTAAAACTTACATGGAAGCTATAGGTGATCTTATCAGTGACATCCATTATCTCCTTCCATTTCCTCCCAATGCTCATCTACAGGACACAATCACAAAATTCAGCCACTTGCCAACATTTAAATTGGCAACCAAACATGACACTGCAGAACTATAATGACTAAAATGGTTATACTCCAGCCAAAAAGGAAGAAAAGTAAATGTTTCCTGGTATAATCAAGAACTGGCACATGAAGAGATGTGATACACATGCCAAACCCAACATGGTCGAGGAACATGCAAATAGGGTTACAGAAGTAGCTCCACTCAAGCAAAATGATAACCCTCCAATCTTAAAATAGATTTAATAAGAAAGGTATCCTCTTTGCAACCAATGGACAACTTATATATACTTTACGGAGCAATGAGACGATACCTCCTTGAACCATGCAAAAAGCTAGAGAGGGAAGCCAAGAGAAATTTAAAATCCTATAAATGCTATTTTGAAAATCCAATCAAACCCCATTTTCTATTTAGAAGCCAAAATCCAAGGTTTATATTGCCATCTTTATTCATGTATCTTTTCACGATCTTCAAAACCCTGACCTAACTCATCATTCATTTTGTTCAAACCCACATTATTCACCTTTTCTTAAACCAATGAAACACTAAAACCATACTTTTGTTTACCCTTTCTCTTTTAAATAGCTTTGGCAATTAGCCCCCAGAATCTTTTGCGGTTTGCTTCCAGATTCCACATGTATTCATAACCTCCAAAATTCATATCAAGAAAGGCCCTGAACTCTGAACTTAAAGTCTTACACATAGGAGCCTTAAAAGTATGTATTCAGATTTCAGGCCCTACCTAGCAATAAACTGTAAAATAGATCAACCAACCACTAAATCCAAATTAGAGTCTGAATTTGATTCATACCTGGGCAGCCTCATTTGCAGCATTCCTAGTCCATAAAGCAAGTTTGTCCTGCCTCTGGCGCACACTAGCTACTACTCCACAAATCTCATCAGCCTCATCAAATTGCTCGCCAATCAGTGCCATCAACTACTCAATTAAATAAGAACACATTATTATCAAATTTCCAATAAACCCTCACGTAAAATGAATCAAACTTGTGTTTAGTCCAATACACATTCATCTTCTACCCAAAGTGAGCAAGATTCGGCAACCTTTCTCACAGATGAGCAGATCAAGACTACATATACATAGAGTAATATTCAATTGGCATGCCATGTTGCACTGTCCTTAAATTTCTATGTACCAGAAATCAAGTCTATCGCTGTCTTGATTCAATGTCAGCCAACATAGCATGCCAGTACTATTCCTACACGTGTATAAATTGAAGAATGACGAGGAAAGGAAAGTCTCACGGTTTCTAGCCACATGGTATCAAGGCTGGCCTTCCTGTTGCTGGTGACAGTCCACTTGCCTCCATTAGAGCACTCAGGATCCTCCCATTTTGGCTCAACCCCAGCCCTGAACAAGTGGAAGTCTGCATTTACTGTCAACTTGCTGGGCTTGAATACCTGTTCATAAAGCCTGCACAAAAATGATTTGCATCACAACTTCCAATTGCAGGATTGGAATCAGATTAAAGTTCAGAACTTGAATTAAATTAACTTGAATACATCCCCAGAACAAAAAATATAGGATTGCTATGCTAACCTTATTTTCTCAAATTGAACCGCGAAAGGGAAGAGAGAGGGTTGAGAGATGCACATAGATTGGTTTTAAATCTAAAAACTAAATGACATTAGATATATTTGAATTTCTAGTTTTAAGTCAATACATTCGCAAGCATTCCTTCCTTTCCGCTCTCATCTATGTTCTCCCTTCCCTCTTCCTCACAGCTTCACCCCTCTTATCTTTAATTTCAATTATTATAATGAAACTATAGATAGGAATGGAAGGAAACCAAACAAAATAAAAAGCTAGAAAACCAAAAAAACTAAACACTGCCGAATTGGGTAACTTATTTGGCTGGATCAACCATAATCATAAGCTAGAAATCAAATCAGGAAGAAATTAACCAGAGAGAGAATCACAAGTTTAAGAACGTTGGAGCTAATACTTTTTCGGAGCAAAGGCTATGAAAGGCCCATCAGAGAAAAACGGGGCAAGTCTTTCATCACATAGAATAAGCTAAACCACTAGATTACTTGGCTTTTCAGGAATTCTCCTAAATTTTCTCAGAAACCAAACATAAGCTAAGCACAAATCAAATACCAACGAGCAGAACATGAAAGATCAAAACAAACCAACCTTCAACAACAAAAATTTACAAATCTAAGAACTCAAAGCAAAAAACAATTGCTAGGGAACAAAATTCCTCAAAAATAAACCCACAGAACAAAAGGGGAGACATGGAGGTTAGGTTAGATTATGTAACGTTATGCATACCACCAAAATTCTTGAACGGTTTCGAAGGTGTAGGCCTTGCGAAGAGAGCTTCCCCAAGCAGCACCTTGCTTAGGCTTGGATTGGTTATCGAACCAAAAGGTCCACTTCCTCTCCAGCTTGTGGGGACCACTGCTTGCCTGTACCTTTGTCTCGACCGCAGCCTCCGCCGCACTATTATCCTCTGTGTCTATTTGTGGTGGTGGCGCCGCTGCCGTTACCTCTGTTGCCATTGAAGACTCTTGTGCAAATCTTTTGAGTCGTCTGTGTCCCTGGATTTTGTTGTTTGGTTACTTTGGTAGAAGAATTAAAGGGAGGAGCTTCGGCCTTGGAATCAGGTATTTATATTTCGAGGGATCACGGACCTATGGTTGTTTCCCGAGCCGATGAAAAGGCCCGTATGAAAACCAAATGGGCCGACCGCTGTACACAGCTCCGAAATAAAGGTTTGAATATCACTCCTACTAATTTGCGGAAGAGTGAAAATTGCACACTGCGGCTGCGGGATGTGATGTTTCCTAGTTCGAATTTCTTACTTACGTACTGTTGTTTCCTAGTTAAGATTTCTTATAATTAGTTATTTATTTTCCTAATTTTTTTTATTATAGGGCAAGGAAAATTTTTTGAAAATTATTCATACAATATAGTATTGAGATTCGAATTTGAAACCAATTACCTACAAATCAATAATAAAACCAAGTGAACTAGACCCATTTAACAGTTAATTATTTTCCTCATTCTTATCCTAAGGGAGAAATATTAATACAATTCAATTGTATTCCCAATTCAATTCATGTTAGATATCAAAGTCGGTTAAAATTGGTCTCAGCAAACAAACAAAAAACCATCTCAACACACCTAAAATAAAAAAGCCAAAAAAATAGACCCTTACCTCCACAAATCAGTTGCCTAAACCCGTGCCGCCACAAATCAAGTGCAGCAAAAGACCCTAAACACCCAAAAACACACACACACACACACACTCCTAGTCTTATCCGGCCAAAAATCGTTCTCAATCCACCATGAACCCCGACTGCAATCAAGGAAAAGCATCAGTTCATCAAGTTAGTGGCATCACTAGCGAGAAGGATGGGAAGATTTGGTTATGGCACCGGCATTTAGGACATGCTTCGTCTAGTTATTTACAACATTTAATTTTATTATTATTTAATGGAATACACGTTCCTCACTTTTAATGAGACATGTATTCCTGCAAAATTCACCGAACTTTTTATCCGCCTAGTTTGAATCAAAGTGCAGCTCCTTTTGATCTAATACATTCTTATGTTTTAGGGTCTATACTAGAGTGTTTTGTGTTCACTAGTTTGTTGTCTTCGTTCATGATTGTACTAGACGGACATGGCTTTATGTTATGAAAGAAAAGAGTGACTTCATTTGTTGAGATTTCTTTATGTTATTAAACAAAAGAATCACATTTCGTTGTTGAGATTTCAAGATCGATTTAATTGTCCATCCTTAACAATACTGATATGTGGCCTACTTAAGCACCTAAGAGGCTATGTGACAGGACCCTCTCAGAATCATTTTGATAACTATGTCAGGTTCTACTTCCGTCTGACAACCAATTCCAAATTCCAAAATTACCATTGAGATTTCTTGAGACTTGACAACACAACCAGAGAAATTGTCAAACAAGGGATGTACCTCGATCATGTTGGAATTATTATCTCGGTATACAAACCAAACATAATTCATTCTTTGGGGTTGCCGCCCACACCAACCCGGTGATTCCGACATAAGGGAACTTAATCTCTTGGGCTTCTTGGCTCCTTCTAAGCCTCAAACCAATATCTCAATTTGCTCCGAGTCCCATCCTAACATCCTAATTATATATATATATGATGAATCTATATTCAATCCCTCGAAGTCCCGGGATAGTCATATGTGCATAAATTAGTAACATTGTCACTTTGGACATCTAAACCTACCCTTAAACAACATCCAATATCCTCGAACATTGTACCAATGGATCCACAAAGTCAAAAGGATAAGCTTTCGTGTTGACTGGACTCCGAGGAAACGTTGCACGTGTCGCCACGTGCCGCAGACGGTCTGTGACTAGGCTTCACGGGCCTACACCTGCAATTGCACGTGTACTCGCCTTCAAGCTCCAGTCGGGTCGACCTAGTTCTCTATAATCAAGTTCCAACCCAGATCACTCGTCCCGACGCCATTTTTTTCTCTTTTCGTCCATTTTTCTCACTTATACCATCAATCATCATCGAATCAATAGCAGAAACCATCTTCCAACATTAAAATGAAGAACCTTTACCTTAAATCCCATAATTTAAGCGTGGAAGTTCTAGCCAAGGGTCGAACACTAGTATGAAATGATCCCCACGACTTCCCTCTTCCAATTTTAGCTGGTTGTGATCGTCAGGACCCAAAGGAAATGTTGGTAATGACAGGACCCGTGCCCGAAGGATATAGATAATCGTGCCCGGTCCTGCTCCCTTCTGACAAGTCAACTGAAGTTCCGAAATTACCCTCAGCACTTGCCAAACAAGGGATAATCGTACCTGTGGCCACTCATGCCTCCACCTCCCAATCAGCCTTGATTGTCGTGCCACGACTTGGATGGTCAATAAAATATAAAAGGTGTGAGTGGACGAAAATAAATCAGTTTATAAAATATGTTACAGAAAAGACATTTCTACCCTCCACGTAAAACTAATGCATGCATTCGAAAATCATTTCATAATCCATTTCATTTCCAATATAAGAAAACCGTGTATGAAAACCGAAATCATTTCCTTTTCCGAATTTCCGGGTCGTCACAAGTAACCACTAGTTGGTCTTAAACTTTCAAACCCAAAATAATGATTATGCTAAGGAGTCACGGTAGAGATTTTTTTCCCAATTCTTCCTTCCTCTCTGTATGTTTCTTCAATTTGACGAGCATAATCATCTCTTTTTCTTCTCCCCCTCTCACTGGTGGTCCGGGAAACCCAACAAGGGAGGATTCCTCTCCCCCAAAACCGTCCACCTCTTTCCTTATCCACTCCCCCTATAAACACACACACACACGACCCAAATGGTGACGACAGTGTCCTTTCCATCTAGTGACACTCGTCACTTATTCAGTGAGCCACAATTGCCACTAGCATACACAACACAAACATCTCAACTAAATTACCAAAATACCCTTGTTTTCCCAAATTATAAAAATTCTCTGGGACATTTGGACCCGTAACTTCTTCATATGATCTCCGTTTTCCATGTGTTGTCTATCTACGAGTTCGTGAGTTCGAGACACACGCAACTGTCCAATCGAAACTTCCGAGAAATTTCTCAATTTAAAATTGACTTTTGGACCATCCACGAAGATATGGATAAATATGTCCTTTCCCAATATATTTTTTTGAAATGTCTTAAGTTTCATTACAATCTTCCCCCTTAAAGAAATTTCGTCCCAGAAATTAACTCATGCAGGTTTGGAGTCCATTTCCTACAAGTCCCCATGTTCAAGAATATCATAGCATCACATCTCTAGGATCAGACGGATCCAGAAGGTATCTTATCATAGTCTCCCTGGGATTGGGTCATCGTAGGATTAACTCACCCCGAGGATCATCTCAGGCCTCCTTGGGCCCAAGTCTCTAAACGCACCTCCAAGTAGCCTCATGATCTTGTAATATAGACATTCAATCAACTTATGGATCCTACAGTGCACCTACAACATCTAAGCAGTTCGTTGCCTGGGAAACATCTCGAGCATTAGTAGATTAGACACAAGTCTTTAAACTCACCTCCAATATATCAAGCCTCCCCAAGCACGGGTCTTTGACAATAGGACCTGCCTCTGATTTATCTTAAAAGTCACGTCTGGTTCTTCTCCCGTCTGACAAGTAATCCCAAAATACGGACTTTACCCGCGAACCTTGTCAGACCAGGGATACTTTTCAGTTCATGCCTTCGTCTCTCGTTCAGCCTTGAATCTCGTGCACCAGCCCTAGAGGGTTACCAAAACCAAGAAAACGTGTGAATGGACAAATACAAGTAGTTTAAAAATGTATTTCGAAAACATAAATAATTTACCGTCCATTTAAAAGAACTATGCATGCACACGAAAACCATCAAATTCCAATAAAAACAAAACACAAGTCATGACCTCGAAATACATGAAAAGAACAAGAACTCAACCAGTATCTGTAAATCAATTCATATATGAAAATACTAAAGCATAACAACAACACAACTATCACACAGAATCAACTCATCCTCGATGCCTGAATGCCAGCCACCATTTCATATAAACACTCGGGGATACAACATATGAGTGTCCACTCAGAAATACATCATCTGAATGCTAACCACACATCATATAACCACTCAGGAAAACAGTATCTGAGTGGCTCACCTAGGGATACAACATCTGGGTGTCAACCACATCATCAACTACACCACCAGTAGGTTAACCACTCAAGGATACAACATCTGAGTGGCTGCTCAAGGATACAGCATCTGAGCGTCAAACCACATAGCTCAACCACTCAAGGGATACAACGTCTGAATGGTTGCCCAGAGATACAGCATCTGGCATAACCTAGCAAGCCAAGGAGCTTTTTTCATATCAACACAATCCACACATATCTAGGAATCACAAATATCGAGAAAATACATATTTATAACTCATATGAAGTCCATAACCCAAAACCATGTCTCAAAATCTGGCCCTAAGCCTAAATCACAATTTTTTCAAAACCTCATAAAACATACAATCAAAATAATCCACAAAATTGTTAAAATTCATATACAAATTCCCATCAATCAAATATCACCAAAATCATGTATGAAATTCATATCGATTTTAAACCAATTCCAAAATTTGGTATAAACACAGAACACAATATATGTAAATTCCTCATAAAACATTCAATAAAACAACTTCTGTAAAATCACCAAAGATCACACAAAAATCATAATAAATCAATCTCATCAAAATCACATAGAAAAATATTTAAATCATATAAGTATGCATGCATAATAGTTTAGGGAGTCTGATACCGACTTGCACGTATTTTCGTAATTTTTGAAACCTTGGCAGCTTGTCATAAACCACTTCTAAGGGTTACTAATTATCCTAGGTAACTCATATTTTAATACCTCAATTTTTTTTAGAATTTTTAAATGGATTTTAAGTAACTACTAAACCTTTGGATAGTCAAAACAGCCCCGAGACGATATTTAATCGTCTCGAAAATTGTATTGTTAGACTTTTAGGATCAAGAACTCAAAGTTTCATGTTGGATGGATTCCTAGGTGGTGGGCCATGCGCCCACACACATCGTCACAAGTCACTGTGCATGGACCCCACACTCAGGGGGCGTTGTTCATC